>CM076584.1:870355381-870697540 GCA_034641835.2 Pinus albicaulis | reverse complement strand
TCAGGGCACATTTTTGTTCCGCTACAGTGACCCGAGTCACCCGAAATCGCTCTTTCTTTGCACTGTGCACGTCTAAGCTCGTCCAATGATGATTTATCGACTTGCCTGACTGCGTTATATAAGCCTCTCATGCAAGCTCTTTTCCATGGATCGTGTTGCTCGAGGGGCTTCAGCGTATGAGCCGACCCATCCATAAATCACATGACGCCCATACATGTGGTGTCAACCCTCCAACGAGTCGCCCACCACTATAAAAATGCCACAATATCCCTTCAACACTTAGCCAAATTTTAACTTCGCTCCCTCGCTCGATTCGTGTGTACAAGTGTGCACCCTTGTCACACTTTTCCATGTGCGCTCGCCAAGTCACCTTTGCTCATGTTGACTCGCGTGGGTGCGCGCCCACCCAGTCCCCTGGCCGTGCCCACCCAGTCGCTTGGGCGCGCCCACTCGGTCACCCGGGCGCACCCACCCATTATGACCGCCTGTCGCACAATCGATGTGCATCTGCCCACTACATATCCGTCGCACATGGGCGCGCCCACCCATCACACATGGGCACACCCGTCACACTTCAGTTATGTGGACTCGTGTTGGGCACTTGACTCACCCATGTTGGGCGATATTGACTCGGAGTCCTGACATCCTCCCCCACCATGAGTCATTTTCGTCTCTAGCAATCCTATCGACCACATCAACTAATCATCAAACTCTGCAATCTAATTTTTTCCACCTCCACAACGAATCTTCCATTTCCCAACTACTCTCCTCTGGTGCATTCTTCCACTGAATGAAGAACTCCCTCCGTGCTACACTCCCGACACCTGTAGTAATAAGATCAAGGATCTTCTCCTAAACCAAGTTCGGTCTGTCCATCATCATAGTTGGTCACCTCAGTGGTGTTGTATGCTAAGGATGATCTACATCTAGTCTACACTTCTTCAACTGACTAATATGGAACACATGATGTTTCAAACACATGTGGTTCAGAAGCTCCAACGCATATGCAACTTCCCCAACTTGCTTTTTTTATCCGAAATGGTCCTTCATACTTCCTTGTCAAAGATATCACAGTCCCCTTGTGGCTGAAATTGATCTCCTATAATCCTCAGAAAAACCATGTCCCCGACATTGAAGTGTGCATCCCTCCTATCCTTGTCTTCCCATTTCTTCATTCTCCTTGCAACATCATGCAGGTGTATTCGTGCCAACTTCAAGGCCTCCTCCCATGCTGTTAAGAGTCTCCTCGCATGTGGACTCCTCAAAAAAACTCTTGGTAGCACTGTGTGTGGAGCAACTGGCATTTTTCCATTGACCAACTCAAATGGACTATACCCAGTTGCATAACTCTTTTGCAAGTTGTAGCTAAACTGAGCCACATCCAAGAGTTTAGGCCAATTCATCTGATCAACCATCACATAATGTCTCAAGTAGTCCTCCAACAATGCATTGATCCGTTCAGTCTTCCCATATGTCTGCAGATGGTAACTCGATCTCTGCAGCAATTCTGTCCCAACTAGCTTGAAAAATGTGTTCCAAAACTTCCCTATAAATATCGGATCTCTATCAGACACAATACTCAATGGTACTCCCCAATAATTCACATCATGTTTGAAGAATAACTTAGCAGTCTTTTCGGCTCCATAAGGTATATTCGTTGGAATGAAGATGTCATACTTGGAAAAAAGGTCTACAACAACCATAATCCCATTGTACCCCTACACCTGTGGTAACTGAGTGATGAAGTCCATCGAAACACTCATCCATGGTCTCTATGGAATCAACAAAGGCTGTAACAATCCTCCATGTCTCGAGTATCCGATTTTTCCTGTTGACAAATGAAACACATATGTACATACTCCTCTACAGCCTGCCTCATCCTCTCCCAAAAATATCCCCTCTCCAACAATGCCAAAGAACGACGCTTCCTTGGGTGGCTAGCCCATGGAGAATCATGGCACTCCTTCAAGAGGTGCCTCCTAAGTCCATATGACTTCAGAATGAAAATTCAGTTCCCATAGAACTAGAGTCCATCTCGTAAGAAAAACTTACGAGTCTTCCCTTCCTTCACCTACTTCAGAATGATCTTCGCCTGAATATCGATCTCCACACTAGCTCGAAGTCTACTCTGCATCTCATCAGTCATGTTGAATCTACTCCTCATGTGTTAATATCGGTATTCTTCCTCCCCAAGTGCTTCTAATTGTTCCTTCCTGTTGAAGGCATCTGCAACAACATTGAGTCTACCATGCCTATATTCAAGAGTCATATCAAATTCAGCCAAAAAGTCTTTCCAACGAGCTTGCTTTGTTGAAAAATTTGGTTGGGATGCAAAATAACTCGCTGCAACGTTGTCAGTCTTGACAACGAAAGGCTTCCAAATCAAGTAATTCCTCCATACCTGCAATGAATGAATGATGTCAGTCATCTCCTTCTCATGGTCCGGATACCGTCGCTCTCTATCTTGCAACTTTTGACTCTCATAAGCCATTGGATGCCCATCTTGCAAAAGAACCCCTCCAATCACAAAATTAGATGCATTTGTGTGGACCTCAAATGCTTTCTCAAAGTCATGTAGCCTCAATATCGATGTTGTCACCATCCTTCTCTTTAATTCTTCAAATGTTGCATGACACTTCTCTGTTCAATTCCATCGCTTGTCCTTCTTCAAAAGGTCTGTCAGTGGTGTGGTTATCTTGGAATACCCTTCTACAAACTTTCATTGGTAGTTGGTCATTCCCAAGAAAAATATCATATCATGGACATTCTTTGGCTCATCCCAATCCTCAATCACCTGCACCCTGATTGACTCCATCCGTATGTGACCTTGACCCACTATGTGACCAAGGAGCGAAATCTCGGTTTGAGAAAACATACACTTCGACTTCTTCAAGAACAACCAATTTTTCTTCAAAGCCTCAAATACCAAAGCCAAGTGCCTCTTATGATCCTCCATGTTATCATTGAATATCACGATGTCACCCAAGTCTAAACTAACAAATGTATCAAGGTATGGACGAAGTACATCGTTCATCAATCTGCAGAAAGTGGCAAGAGTGTTTCACAATTCGAATGGCATGACAAGAAATTCAAAACTCCTGTATCTCATCACTATCACGATCTTCTTCTCATCCCCCTTTGCTATTCGCACCTGATAATACCCATGTCTCAATTCCAACTTCGAAAACACTCGGGCTTTCTCAAGCTTGTCAAAACAATCTGCAACAAGTGGCAAAGGATACCTATTCTTTATCGTCTGCTTATTCAATGCATAATAATCACAGCACATCCGCAACTTATTTTTATCTTTCTTCCTCTGGAACAATACTGGAGCTCCGTATGAGGACTTTGAAGGTCGTATGAAACCTACATCGGATAAGTACTTCAAATGTCTCTTCAACTTGTCAAACTCTGGCCCTGACAATCGAGAAGGAGCTTTGGTTGGGGGTTGCTTTCTTGGCTCTAGCTCAATGCTATGGTCCACTGCACATCTTGGTGGAAGTACTTTCGGTAACTCATCAAACATAAGATCTGCATATTGCTCCAATACATCGGAAATATCCATAATCATCATTGAATCCTTGAATAACTATCGCATATGTCTCAACATTCAGATCTTGCATCGCCCTACTCATACTTAGTGCATAAACATGCTGCACCTACACTTCCCTACACTGGTGGTGGGTAGGTAAAGTCCACGTCCATGAGTCTCCAAACAACACAATCACATCGCAAAATGGCGCAACAACTGCCTTGTTTCCCTTCAAAAAATCCTGCCCCAATATCATGTCAAAGCTGCTCATCTCCATCACTGTGAAGTCCAAACAACCTTTCCAATCATAAACTTGGACCGACACATCATTTGCCAATCTCGACACTTCAGTCCTGGAATTCATTGCCTTGATATCCACATCTTTTGGAACAATCTGCATCCCAACTTCCTTCGCTAACATGGTCGTCATGAAATTATGTGTGTCACCTGTGTCCACCAAAGATTGGACGGTTCTACTAAGAATCTCCAAGTCAAGAAACCCCAAACTGTGCAACCAACCTTTCATTATGAAACACCAACCTGCATACATCTCTGGTCTATGGATACTCTTGTACTACTACGCCTCCAAACATTATTAACATGTTATTCTTTTATTAATTCCTTATGTGTAGAATAAAACATAACTCAATAATCACAAGATGCCAAAACGAGACCAAATATATCAAGATGATAATTTTATAACTTCGTTTATAAAATTACATCAATTTTACAATTTATACAATGGGAGGCCAAAATCTGGCTTCAACCCGAATTCTGGCAAGTTTGCATAACTTGTGCATGTCGTGACCTAGCTCCACGCTCACTCCGAAACTCTGCCCGAATCAACCCTTTATGCACACGTTTGACCCTTGTTGCATGCCTCTCGGGTTCCACCCGAGTTGCTGCATGACTCACACGAGTCTACATGACCTGTCGGGCTCTACCCAAACCACCGCCCAACTCACTCGAATGCGTTGTTTGTTCAATTGCTAACATTGTCGAGTCGCGACCTGCCCACGTTGTCCGTGCCCACTCGATTTTTCACCCTATTCTACACGCAGGTCACATGAGTTGCCTGCATTGCAGGCACATCTCTGTTCTGCTGTGGTGACCTGAGTCACCTAAACTCGCTCTTCCTTCACACTTCGAACGTCCAAGCTCATCCGATGATGATTTCTCCACTTGCTTGAGCCGCGTTATATATGCCTCTCGTGCAAACTCTTTTCCATGGGTTGTGTCACTTGAGGGGCTTTAGCGTATAAGCTGACCCATCCATAAATCACATGATGCCCATACATGTGGTGTCGACCCTCCAACGATTCGCCCACTACTATAACTAGCAATAATGCCATGACCACCATTCAACACTTAGCCAAATTTTAACTTGTTTGTGCATACAAGTGTGCACCCTAGTCGCACTTTTCCAAGCTCTCTCGCCAAGTCGCCTTTTCCCCTCGTGCTGACCACCCGAGCGTGCGCCTACCCTGGCCGTCGCTATGCGCCGCTTCTGTGCGCTTTGCCCACAGACCTCTCCCGCTCGCACACCCAGGCACGCCCACCCATCGCACATCCTTCACACATGGGCGCCATCGATCACACCTCTCGTTATGTGCATCACTGTGGTTAGGGAATCTCGACTCACCCGTGTTGGGCGATGTCGACTCGAAGCCTTGAAACTAGGGATCACACCCAATCTGGGCCACACTAGCCCTTAACATGACTGGAGTTTTTCCCACGGAGTTACGAACCGGTGACCTTCACATCACTGAGTGACTTAACAGTACACTCCATCACTGTCTATTATACGCTCCACGTGAAATTATTAATAATGTTTTTTTTTTTTTTTTTTAAATTGGGGTGGTACTTTTATATTACTTTTTCAAAATAAGGCAGAGATTACAAAATCAACATCCATATGCAAATGGTCTCAACCTACCCATAAGGAAACCAAATTTGTTGACCATCTGGTTGCATTGTAACCAGTGCAAAATCGAAATTGTCTGAGATTGTCTAACAAAGCTATATGAACTTGACTATCTTTATGACTACTATTGACCATGAACTTATACCAAGTAAATAAAAAATTCATACTACCCATCTAAACATGTCTAATAAATAAAAATCTATATTATGCAACTATATAGGATTAATCATTAGATAACTCAACTGGCCATGGCACTGGAACCCGATAACTTAGTCAGAGACATACAAGGAATGTGCCTCTCAATGCGTGCATGGCGAGCATTCGGCTATTGTATTTGGCAATTTAGTTTGAGTTTTCTGTGAATTCCCTAAACCTCTTTTGAAGGACTTGGGTTGCCTGTAAGGGGAAACATTAGAGCTTTGGATAAAAGTGTCTTCATCATCCAGAATAAGTAAAGAGTCTGCATAAACAGAGTACGATGACCTCAAGTATTTCCTGGGTCTAGAATAATATCTCCAAAATCTTCCAGAATTTCTTATTCACTAGGATCCATCTAGTCTCCAATCTCGACTTCCCACTCACTAATGGCTTGGTGAGCTTGAGGGTGGGTGGCGTTCCTGTAAGAGCTAGTTGTAGAAGAAACTGAGTGATGACTATTCCTTTGGCCCCGACCCTAGTGGGTCTCATTTGCCCACGACCTCGGCCTTGGCCTCGCCCCATACCGGTGCTTGAATTTCTACTGCGCTGTGACATAAGTCGAGCCATTTCCTTCAACAGCTCTCTGCTGGAGAGTCGCCTTAGGGTTTCCCATAAAATATACCAACAACCTATAATTTAGTTAATTTTTATGATTTCTATTTTAATATTGACGTTGTGAGATGTATCATGAGATAATGACCAAACTATTAGAGCCTAACCATGAGGGCGTCAAGGAGAATTGACCCTTTGACCTCTAGATGACGAGGTATTTTAGCAACGAGAACTCGACCCATTAAGCTAATCCTCGGGGCTAATTATTAATAATTATTATTTAGATGAAAAATATTTATTTTTCATGAAATATTTTAAAATATTTTTAATAGTAGTCATATAGCAAAGGTTGAGTTTTATTTCAAAAATAGTTATCCCCTTTGTAATTTAGTTGATTAATTAAAGAAATGTGATATGAAATGAATTATGTTTTATGAACAAATGTGGCATGAAATGAATTATAGTTTTTTAGTTATGTGATATTGATAAGTCATGATATTGACCCATAGTATTATAAAAAAGCCTATATATAGGTTAAGAATTTTTTTACATTTTTTTTTTTAAATGTATATATGTATGGTTCATATATCCATTCATTTTAAAGTTGTTTTTATGTGTGATATTTTGGAGTTTCCGGAATCTTGAAAAAATTGTAGTGAAATATTGATTTGTGTTGTTTAATTTGGTTTTTTCATTATACATATGGATTCAACACCCTGAAAAACCCTTGGGCACTTCCAATTATACAGAAAGATTTCAATAAATCCATGCTGAATTTTAAACAAATTAAATCAGAAAATATTATTATACATATCATTAAGGATTAATCTCTATCTATATTTATTATTGATTTAATTCATATAATTAAATAAAAATAATATCAAAAAAATTGAAAATATTAGAAAAGAAGATGATGGTGATTTCTGGATTTTCTCATTTCCTTCATTATATTTGGGAGCTTTTACCAGGCATAGCCGGCAGAAATAGGTGGAAAATATCCATGTTGCTACAAAGTGTTTAATGTTGCAGAGCATGGAATACCTAATGCTTGGTTGGAATTTTTCTATATAGATTAGTTGGTTGGTATAGCTGAATTTATCTAGGTAATAGATTTTAGCGATATTTTACAATTTGATGTAAAGCGAATAAAGTCGATTATTAATCCGATTCTTATTTATTAATTTTCCAAATATTATTTTTATATCTGTAAAGATGATTTAACCTTAACCTTAATTCTAGGCAGACATTTGGACAACACATTTCGATATGATTTTGACAAAAATTTAAGGAAATTTTTTGAAATCTGAATTACAAATATGTGAGTGGCACATGAATTTTCCAAATATTATTTTTATATCTGTAAAGATTATTTATCCTTAATTTTAGGCAAACATTTGGACAACGCAATGGAAATTTCGATCAGACAACACAATGGAAATTTCTATATGATTTTGATAAAATCTTAAGGAAATTTTTTGAAATCTGAATTACAAAAATTTGAATGACACATAAATTTTCCAAATATTATTTTTATATCGGTAAAGATTATTTATCGTTAATTTTAGGTGGACATTCAATGGGAATTTCGATTCGCGTAGTCTACTGAGGCCACGTTTTGACCCAGAATCTGGTAACGATTTTCAGAAAATCCCGCAAAGATTTGCCCATAATCTTGTTTACAGTTGTTAAACATTAGTATTTTGAGTGCCCCACGGGTTTTTGATAGTGCTGAATCCATTTCCACTATCAAAAATGGATTCTAAGCACTGCAACTACCTGATTTTTTAAAATTTAGTTGACCGGATTTCGGCAGATTTCTGCCGTCCGGGCCAAAACGCGGCCTCAAAAGACAACTCCGGTAGATATGATTTTGAAAATCTAAATTTGTGCCACATAATTTAAAAAATAAAATGAAAGGTTTATAAAGTGTTTTTATTTTTTTGGAAAAAAACAAAAGTATTTCTTAGGTAGATAAGATAACATCATTATATTTATGTCTGTTTAATGATCACAAATTAAGTTAATTATAAATTAAAAAAAATGGAAATTTCGATTAGATATGATTTTGAAAATCTAAATTTGTGCCACATAATTTAAAAAAATGAAAGGTTTATAAAGTATTTTTATTTTTTTGGAAAAAAACAAAATTATTTCTTAGGTAGATAAGATAAGATAAGATTATTATATTTATGTCTATTTAATGACCACAAATTAGGTCAAGGGATTGTTGAGTACAATGATGTCTATACAATGTGGGAGAACCAAACGATCTCCTATAAAAATACAATGTATGGTATGTTATGGCGGAGAAGATCCGGGAGCTAATGAGTCTGAGGATCAACCACATCTCTCCTAACATCCGATGCTGAATGAACACTACTGAAGAAACTCCACAAAGTATGTTGGCCCGATGAAAGGCCAGTGGAAAGTGTGGATTGTCTGCTAGATCATTTCCTGTGGGAGTTCGCGCACAGCTAAGGTCTGTAGGACCTAGTCCCTCTCCCAGGAACATATATGAGATAGATTTGTTGTTGAAATTTCGTGCGGCGAGGTGAGGTTCCACATATCCTCACTGATCTAGAGCCTGGATATGAACTGGTATCAATCAGTCTCAGGGTGCCCTTGTCTGAAGGTAGTACCCTGCAAAATGTTGTGATCCTCTGTGGGGGGTCTGGTCTGATGGGAGGTTGAAGAATATGCGCTCGAAACCTAAGAGCCTCCTGCATATATAGGGCCAAACATCTCTGATCGAGAGACATGAAAAAGTCGGCGAGGGTTTGAGAATCTCTGAACAAGCAATGGAATCTTCCTATGATCTTGTAGTAGACAGGGCATCCAAAATTGAAGTGCACCTCAGTCTCCACATCCTGTAAATGACATACCTGGCAGATTCTGTCTCGTCTATCAATTTGGTGGTCTGTCTCTACCCGAAGTCTATGAGACCCTACTCTGAACTGGCCTAGAGGAAAGCGAAGAGCATTCATCCAATGGTGAAACATACTCTAGGGTCGAACAATGAGCTCGTCTCTCAACTCCAAGAAGTGCTCAACGTAGAAGGCCATCTTTGGGCGCAACTCCCAAAAGATTGCCCCAGGTGACCTGGACGAATTGCTTGTAGATGTCCTCTGTGATGATCTTGTTCAACTCCTGTCTAGTATGTGAAAGGTGACCAGGAGCATCTAAGGAATATCGGAAAGTAGGGAGACGATCCAACTGAATGTCCACTGATTCTAAGAAATTTGAAACTCCTGTAAACTAACATCTAGCCCAACCCGAGGGAGTAGAACGAGCAATAGTCTCAGAAGATCAATATGCCAAGTAAGGATATCGGTCGCAACTCTTTATCGAGTCTGCAAAGCCTTTGACACGATGCAAGAATGAGACCAAACTAAAGACCGTCTCAAGCCGAAAGGGCTGAGCTCCAAACTCTCCAAGGATGATATGTTGAGGTATTGTCTGTTTGCATCTAATTATGTGACGGAGAAGAAGAGTCTGGACTCTCTTAGCTGAAGCCCAATCCAACTCAAGTAAAGACGGTCCCCAAATCGCTGAAGCCCAATCCAACTCAAGCAAAGACAGTGCCCAAATCTCTGAGCCATATAAAATAGTGGGACAGATCAAGGTGTCCATGAGGCTCATCTTGGACGAGATGTCCCAGAAGTAATGCTGAAAGCACTGTCTCGGTCCCCAAATCGCTGAAGCCCAATCCAACTCAAGCAAAGACAGTGCCCAAATCTCTGAGCCATATAAAATAGTGGGACAGATCAAGGTGTCCATGAGGCTCATCTTGGACGAGATGTCCCAGAAGTAATGCTGAAAGCACTGTCTCTCGAGAAGGGCTAAGGATCCATATCCTTTGTTAATCCGAGGCTAAAGTGTTGGTCGCAAATTTAAGCGGGGACCTGAGAATTGCACCCCCAGGTAAGTATACGTGCTAATGATCTCAACCTCCTCTGCTTAGAATAAGAAGTGAAGGTCTAGAGTTTTTTTCACCCAGATCATAACTTTGGTTTTACCCAGGTTCACTGTCCACTGTGGAAGATTGCAAAACAGAGCTAAGGCATCCAGACGCCTTTGTAAACCTTCTGGAGATGAGGAGAGGAAGACCACATCCTCAGCGAAGGGTAGAATAGATATTAGAACCTGGTGAAGAAGGATACGCTCGTCTAGAAATGCCTCCAACTCATCAATATAGATCCCAAACAGATAGGAGACAGTGCACAACTATGTTTAACTCCAATAGTGTGCTTCAGATAAAATCAGACATCCCATGAACCATGCGAAGACCACCAAAGACAGACTCATATAAGCTAGTAATAACTGTAAAAACTGTCAGTAGGATCCACAAAATGCCAATATCTCTGAGTCTGAGAATATGGAGTAAGGCTTCCCTCGAAACAGAATCAAAATCTCCCCAAAAAACACACACACTCAGAACACTGAGACTGTGCTTGAGGAAAACCCTCTGCAGCATCGTAAACAGCTAAATCCGGGGCCGAAACATCTTAGCGATCCCCTTCATAAATACTCTGCGATTTTCACCCTGATCAGAGCCGGCACTTCCTCCAGGTGCTTCAACATCGCTACGATGCTGCCCATTCTTCAACCGCAACTCCCAGGAGAGGTCACCTGCCCCCAGATTGGGAGTAGATAGTTTGGGCTTTCAGAAAATTGTCATAACCAATTTCCAGATAAAACCTAACATGCTGGGTGGTGAAGAAGAGAAGCATTTTGATTGAGATTGTAAACATGATTTTGAATGATCTCCTTGGCCGCATCCTCTGGCTCCGAAACCCCTCTAACTGGAAGAAACGAATCTTTGGGCTTATACTCGGTGCAGACTCTCTTGAATCTTTCATCTATTTGGAAAGGCACGGACGAGCTCGCCTTCGAAGATCTAGGGTTCCAGTCCCTCTCCGTCGCAGATTCGCTCCAGTTGGTTCATTTACGCGAGGGCAGCGATCTGTTCATAATGTTTATAAGAGTCTGCAGTCTGATTTTGATGCAAGGGCTGTAAAGCATGACACCCGTTCACATCTATTGAGAGATTTACGGGACTTGTTGGGTTTATTCATGGTGAGGACAAGGAATGGATTTTGGGGGCAAGTGGCGTGAAGAGAAATGGCAACAAGACCATGAAACACGCATCCAATATATGCCCTGCATTATGGTTTCCACCATCCAAAAATGTGGCAGATCTGGTGTTACAGTTGTGACTTCAACTAGCAGAGATCTAGGTGTTTAGATGAATTTCTGTTCAGATTTTTAGCGCATAACTGAATGTAATCGTTGTGTATATGAGAGGAGCCTAAGTCAGTCTAAGGATGAGATAAAAAGTGTGTTCAGAGGAGACGTAGTATTCAAGGGCCATCCCATTGTTTGGGTTTGTGTGCCACATTAGGGATTAGAAAAGGAGCTACTACATAAAGGCAATGCATTTATGATGCATTAAACTTTTTTTGATGAATTTATTCTCTGCTGGAATCAGGTGTCAGATCTCTCTCGATTCTTCCTTTATAATGTTGTGATGGACAATGTATTTTTCTCTGTGACTTGTTAACCCTCTTTTCAGATGTAGGGAAACTTTCACTGTTCTGTGAGACAGAAAACAGTGTCGGCATAAACTAATTTTCATGAATTTGTGATGTGCTAGAATTAGGTGTCAGACCTCTCTTGGTTCTTCCTTAAAAATATTGTGATTGACAATGTATTTTCTCTGTGATTGGTTGACCCTCATTTGCGAGACAAAACAGTGACTACATAAATTTTTAGTCTGCAACCAAGAATATTTTGATGAATTTCTGATCCGCTAGAAATAGGTGTAAAATCCATCTTGATTCCTCTATAATGTCGTGATAGACAATGTATTTTTCTGTGATTTGATAACCCCCTTCCCAGATCTTGGAAAGCTTGATCTGTTGGAATTAGGTGTCAGATCCCTCCTGATTCTTGCTTTATAATGTTGTGTTGGACTGTGGACAATGCATTTTCTCTGTGATTTGTTGACCCTCCTTTCAGATATTGGGAAACTTTACTTTCACTGTTCTGCGAGACAAAACAGTGACTACATAAATTTATAGTCTGCCCTTGTATAGGCCTCAGTAACCAAGAATATTTTGATGAATTTCTGATCTGCTAAAATTAGGTGTAAAATCCATCTTGATTCCTCCTTTATGAATTTCTGATCTGCTAAAATTAGGTGTCAAATCCATCTTGATTCCTCCCTTGTTAACCCCCCTTTCCATAAATCGGAAAGCTTTATTCTCACTGTCCTGTGAGTCAGAAAACAAATTCTCTACATAATTTATGAACTGCAACTGACCTTGTATAGACCTCAGCATCGGAGTGTTGTGCAAAACGGAGTTGTCTGCATCAGATTTGAGGGCGCAGATGGAAAACCCGTTGTATTCCTCTTCAAGCTATATCTCCCCTGCCTCCTCCCCCCACTCCTGTCAACGCTGCCATTCTCCTTGTTTTTCCGCTGACACTTCCAGAAGCCGAAGCATTTAAAATTACGCAAAGATAGTGTCCCTGAATATATATTTTGAAGCTTCTCTGCATGCCTGGCAAACGGCAAAGTGGGTAAGATCATGGCATGCCTGGCAAATGGCAGAGTAGGTAAGATCATGCCAAATGACAAGGCTGGGCAGTATCATAAGTAGTACTTTTTTTTCCTAGAAAACTTAAAAGAAAAAACCATCCATTCAGATTGATATGAGTGCAGTTACATGAGAATTTTCAGATACCTCTTGGATTTGTCAGCAGTACATCCGAAAGGTGAGCAATCAAAAGAACAAAATAAGACCATCTTGGCCTTCAAACTGGCAAAACAAAATCACTACTTGGGATTGACAAAAAAATCATGAGCTTTTGGCCCTTTTAAATTATACCATCCAGCCTAGTGTGGACAGATAATGACAAAAAAAAAACGGAAGATTTTGACCAAAAAGCTGAAAGCCCCAAACAAAGATCTCAATTAAAGCTTAAGAGTTAGAAATCCAATTGAAGCCTTAGTAGCCTCTTTGCATTACAGGGAATTTGGAATTACACCAAAACTCACAAATGCTCTAATACAATGTTGAAGTTTGTCATTACACCAAAACCCACAGATATTATTAAATTTTCAAAACCCTATCATTAACTCAAGTATTAAATTTCCATACCCTTACCAATACCTTAGTATGCAATCCAAGTAATGGATTCTCAGAAGTGTCCCTCTTAAGCCAACAATTGTTCTGCAGTGTTAACCCAACAATTGTTCTATAAAGATTGAGGGTACTCATATCGGATTACTCCTATCGCAGATGTTTCAGAATTGAAATTTGTTGAGATAGTTTAAACTACAGTTACAGTTTCAAAATACAGGAATTGCAGTTTCTACTGCAAAGGAAATTTAAGTCATTCTCTTATCAAAATACAAGGATTTGTTGAAATTCGTTGAGAATTTTGATCAAAACTTTCATTATCATTCAAAGTTATAGTTTCAAAATACAGAAATTACAGTTTTTAGGAAATTTAAGTTATTCTCTTATCAAAATACAATACAGATTGGTTAAAATTAATTGAAATTTTTGTCATAAAAAATGGTTTCATGTAATTCCAACCCAAAACTCCAAAATCTATAATAATTAAACAAACTCCAAAATCTATAATAATTAAACAAAGAATTCAAAATATTATAATTACATCTGAAAAGCTGAGAAATTTAGTGAAGAGGATACAAAGAGAATGGAAGAATGGCCATGGTATGCAGATCCCAAAAGGATTTTACTTAATTTCAGGAGTCATGGTCTATTAAATGATGTCACCTATTACTGTTTCCACAGGTCCCTTAATGGCGCCCTTGAGGAAAGCAGCGGCCACCCATTTTCCAGAACGTGCTGGTTTTGACATGAATCTGCTGTTGCAGCGACTGATGGGTGCAACTATGGCAATATCCGAGTGTGAGAGTCCGTAGAAATCTATTTTGGCGCAGCTCAGATCCACGCAAAACATACAGGTCTCTTTCTCACACCGATATCTACAATGGCTGGACTTAATATCCTGATAGCAGGCACTACAGGTGTTTGCATCCCCCTGCAATTCCCCCGTCACAAATTTCAGTTGGTGATTTGCATGCCCACTGTACTGAAGTTTTTCAGGAAGCACCATACACAAGGGATGAAGCTTGAAATGATCAGGCCTTTGGAATACATAACCTCTCAACACATCCCGGCAGGCCCCGCAGTGATGCCTCAGACGTGTTTTGAGGCGAAATTTGAAGAGTCTCCGAAACGGATGTTGGAACACATCAGGAAGGGTAGCACAGGCCTCGTGCAGAGTGAAATCTTTGCAGTGTGAGGAGCCGTTAACCCTGCACCTGTAACCGATGTTGGCTCCATTTTCTTTGCATCCGCTACATGTGTAGGTCGGTAGACCCTCGAACAGGCACAGTTCATGCTCATGGCGAGTAGCGTTAAAGAATACCACCTGCTCTGCCTCTTCTTCTTCATGGACACTGGCAGTTGGGTTCGTCTCTGCCATGAACAGGGTGCAGGAGAAATTCGAAGACGGAGTCTAAGAAAAAATAAAGTAATAAAACAACATAAGGGCAAGACTTTTTGCTTTCTCATTTCGCGGAAATGAATTAGAGGTCGGGAAAAAGCTTATCAACTGGGCAGTCCGGGCCCCGGTAGAGACGTGTGACAGGTGTTGCACCACTGACACGACACATAAACCCAGAGCAGTACCAGGTCCGTAGTCTAACTTTTTTTTCAAAAGTCTAAAATCCATCCTAATTCAATTTTCAAATTAAACTAGCAGTGGTACACTTTTGTAAATTCTGGTTAATTTATTTTTATCATTTAGATTATTTGTTGGTGGTTTGTAAGTGGGCAGGTTTTCACTGCTGCTATATGTTTATCAGTGAAGGATATTTCTTAAGGGTTATCTGGAATTGTTAGCCGGTGGTCCTTTTGTGTTTTTAAAGAGGCAAGATTTTGCTCTGCCACATGTAATGTGTAATTATTGGCTGATAGTCTGGATAAATCATGTTATCTGTGATTACTAGCTGGTAGTGGGATAAGAAAGCAAGTTTTCACCTCTATCAGATGTCTCTCAGTGAATCATATCATTTGCAATTACTGATAGTTCGTTAAGAAGACCAGTTTTCATCTCTGCCAGATGTCTCTGAGTAAATCATATCATTTGTAATTACTCGTTGGTAGTCTGTTAAGACTAGAAAAATTTTAATCCCTACCAAATGTTTAACTTGTTATAATTATAAATTTTCCCTACGAAATTTTTAGAACCGACGCGCTACCAACTGTAGTTCATCATCAAGATAATGAGGACTGGCTGATCTGACATACACATTTATAATCTGAAGAGAGAAACAATGGTCAAAACCCTACAAATTAAAAATCAGTAAAAACTTGTTTCCTTAGATTCCAAAAAAAAATATCCTTGTTTCCTTAGATTCCAAAAAATATCTTGCCCAAACAAAATAGTTTTTGGGGGTAGTCCAACCGACTAACCATTTAAAAATAAAATAAAATAAAAATCAAATTCCAAATTATATAGAAAACGCCGACGCAAAATGATTCTGGCCTGAACTGGATTATCAGATTACCATCACGACCTTTTCTTTGATGCCGTTCACGGCACTTTCCCTTGTATCGTATGTGGTCCATCATAATGTGGAAGAAGTCAATTCAATTCAGAAACGTAGGAGAACCACAAACAAAAGATCCATACTCCATGGTCGCCATCAAATCATCTTGAACTACTATCTCATCTCTTTTTTATCTCCTCTTTTTGTTTTCACGAAATTCAGTTCTTTATGAAATGGATATGACTTTTTTCAAAATATCAGTTGGAGAAAAATAAGATATGCATATTTACATAAATTAAATCTAAAGTGTTTACAAAGTCCAATATTTAAATAAAATAAATTATAATATAATATAAAATAAAATTAAGTTTTTATTTTTATTTTAAAATTTAATTAATTTAAAATAATAAATAAAAATATTAAAGCTTTAAATTTAAATTTTATTTATTCAAATTTCAAATAAATTATTTTAAAATATTTTATATGAGTTTAAATAAACTGTTATTATTATTTGTAAAAAACTGTTTTTTGGTGATAATTATATATGATCAATGATTGTTGAGGTGTTTTGAACTAACCAGTGTGGTGCATGTTCACGACAAGATGAGAAATAAAAGAAGAAGACAAGCTTAAAAAGATGGAAAGAGGATCCAATTAGCAGTTTAATTAGTTAAAAATTATAATATATTTTAATAGATATTTTTTAAAGTGGAGTATAAACAATAAAGGAAAATTAGAGTTCTATAAGTTATTATCGGTATATTAGTTAATAAATATAATGTGTTTTATTTTATTTTAAAAGATATTTGTTAAAACGGCAATAACAAATTTATCTTAGTATTTTATAATATAAGAATATTTTTATTAATTTAATATTAATAGTTTAATTTATTTATTTTTAGGTTGAAGGAGCTTTTAAAAAATAAAAATAATAATAAAAATGATTTAAGGGATCAAAAAAAGGGGATCAAAAAAGAGAAAAGAGGGGAGGGGCACTAAGGCTAAGCATCAACTAAGGATGAAGGCCCGGGATCCAATATCTACTAACACTCCATCCATCGTCTCTATTCAGGTTAACATGCTTTTTCTTGATTTCTAACGCTTCTCTTAACTTATGGTGATGAAAATGGTTAATCCTAACAATCACTTTAGCTTCTTCGATGCAAATGTGATGCTTCGTCTTTTCCGCGTGCTCTGCTAAGGCAGAGGAGCATGACCTACCATGCTTAAGGTCCGCCACCTGCTCATGAATCCTTTGGTTAATGGAATGACTAGTTTCACCAATGTATGGATCGCACAGGAACAAGGAATTAGGTAAACACCTTTACCATCCCTAGGGCTTATTGGGTCTTTAATCGACTTTAGAGAGCTTCGAATAGTATGGAGGGGCTTGAAAGTCGATGAAACAATATGTTTCTTAAGAATCCTAGTGATCTTATCAGTATTCCCTTAGAATAAACGGGAGGTGAACCCCAGATAACCAATCACTAGAATTTTTTTTTATTCCTTGGACCTTTTTCCGCTTTTTGAAAAGCTCTAAGGCCCTCAAACTTGCTATAGCTATTCTTATTGAAAACGCTCAGGAGGTGGGATTTTTCTTCTTCGAGATGGTGTTCATTGGAGACTCTTAATGCTCTGGTAGTTAAGGTGTTGAGAACACCTAGTTTTTGAGCTAATAATTTAAAATAATAATGATTAGATATTATGATATTTTCACTCAAAAATATAAAATAATAATATTAGGGCTCATTTAATTTATAGATGAAGTAGTTTTTTTCACGAGAATTTGACAATACAATTTCAAGTAAGATCGTGATTTTTGAATGCATAAAGATTCAAGACTCTGAGAAACCTCTAGGACAATCAAATTCTATAAATTAAACAAATTAAACTCAAGTTTTTATAAATATTTGTTGGATTTTGGTTAAAATTAACGAGAAAAAAGACCCTAAACAATGTCATAATATTATAATGAATTGATAGACTTTTTACATAGTTAAAATTTTATTTTATAGTCTTACTAAAATAAATTATTATTTAAATTTATTAAATAATAAATACTTATTTATAAAAGATATATATAGTCTTGAGTTTTTTCTTCTTATTCAGTTATGTCGTGAGGATCAAACCACATTAAATGATTGGAAACCATTAAAAATTTGATCCCAAAGAAAAATCTCAAAAATAAGATAGATCACAGAAGCTTGAAATAAAAAATATATAAATTTCATTTTATAAAGAAATTCATAGTTTCCAAATAAAAAATAAATACGCTATAATAATAAAATTATATATTTAATAATCTTCACATGTTTACTTTTTATTTTTAACTGCCATCTTTTGAAAAAGGATTGGCATTATGGATTTGTAATTGGAAAATCCAGAGTTCACAAGATGAACAACCTCATTTTCCACTAGAGATGTAACATCCATCATACTCAAAACAAAAAAATTGTTACTCTAAATATCTATGTGCAACATTATAAAAAGTTAGGATACCAATTTCTTAATGTTGTGCCCCCAAGGCTAAGGGAGTAGTCTTTGGAAAATGCTTGTTATTTATACAATTTTATCAGACTTTAATAATATCGCTCGCCCATGACAACTGGGTTCCAACCCAACTTGAGGAAATTCCTCGATTTTCTGATGAATCATCACCTAGAAATATTTTCTTTGTTAATATACTAGGGTTCAGATCTAACGACTCCTATAGTTCATGGTGAGAAAAGGATAACTCCCTGGTTTTCCCCTTCGCTTCGTCGGTCATTTTCTCGACGACGTTTGCAAAGTGGCTTTGCGCTTGACTCCCCACGGAGGAATGGTTTCCACTTGCTCAACGGTTGGTAAGTTACAATCAACAAACATCTTAATTTCTGGTGATTTAGTTTTTTTTTAACCTTATCATGAAATTGCAAGTAATTTGCTGGTACTTACAGGTTCAATTATGAGGACAAGGACCAGGACCCTCGGGATCCAGGGTTTAAACAAAACCACATTGGTTCTTAGGTAAGGTTGACGAGCTAGTCAATTTCCTTAGTACAAATCACCCACAGGGTTCTTGCAATTTTAGAGCATATGATTTTAATTGTAATTTTTCATGATTTATCATTCCAATGGTTCTAGTGTAGGTGTTGATTCCCCTCCAAGTATTAAGTTTGTTTTTTTGTTTTTTGTTTTTTAACACAACATGCTTACACATCTTTATACGTTTTTCCTTTTCTACAAGGGTTAAATCTCCTCTTTGTTGTATGCAGGAATTCATACAGATGAGGGTTCCATGGTTCTTAGTGTTGAGATTCAATAAGAAAATTTCAGCACCCACGCCTAGTGCATTAAGCACCTACACTAGGGTGGGGCCCATAGTGCTATTTTTGGGTGCATGTCTATTTTAGTTATCCCTTAATTAAGATGGACAATAAATTGTAAACTATTCTCAATGATAACTTGAAATAGTTAACAGAGAGTGATAAACTCAATTAGCTAGTGGATTTCGAGTTAGAGGTAGTTAGTGAGGCATGCAGAGAAATTATAGCTGTAATAGAGTTCCAAGTGCAGTGGTGCATTAGTTAATGCAGGTTGTAATCAGTTTAACTCAGTTAAGTGAGTTAAACTCAGTTGTGCTAGTCGTAATTGAAGATACATTAGTGAGAGATCAAGTGAATTAAATATTAATTAATTCACAATCAGTGATCTCACATGCAACTGAGGATTTACTATTATTAGCTGGATGCATGTCAAATCCAGTGGAGACCCACTTGAGTTCTAGGTGAAAGGCGAGTTGACTATCAGTTGTAGGATTATTGGGTTGCACACATACAACCAAACACCCATTGGAGTGCCCATGATACTTGGGCAGTCAAGGAAGGCCAAAATTCCTATCTTTTAAGGATTGCATTCATCAGGGATTGCGCAAGCAAGGCGGGATGTGTAGAGGCAGAGAATTGGCTTTGTGTTGGTCAATTTTATTCATGACAGTGTGAGACAATTAGCTGAGTACTGGAGGGCTCTTGTGAGAAGAGTTTTGTATGTAATTGTTTCATGATCCATGCTGAATATACAATAGAAGAGAGTGGGGTTTTGAGCAACAAGCTTTCCCCGGGAAATTATCTGTATTGTGTTTGATTTGATTCTTCTTTACTTCATGTGATTGGCGATTGTGTTTTTTAATTCCACAAAATATTTTTAGAAGCGACTCAGTATTTAAATTTAGTACAATGTTAGATCAGGTGAATCCAAGATATACATGCATGTTGTATAATTTCTAGATGGTATCAGAGCACAGGAAATTGCAGAAGTGAAGCAGGAGCTGAGTTTGTGTCTGGATAGAATTCAAATTTGCAGAAAGAATTTCTTGGTGCCACAGCTGATTCAAGATTGAAATGGCTTTCAATGGCTTGAGGTTGTAGTATTCACTCGAGGGAAGCTCAAAATATATTGCTTGGAAGGACATGATGGAGGCAGTACTCGAAGACAATGGCTTGAAGGAATTCATTGACAATGATGTTACTAAACCCATTGTGACAGATGTTGCAAATCTTGATGCATGGCAAAAGAAAGTGGCAAAGGTGAGGAGGATCCTGTTGGAGGGAGTATGAGACCACATTGTCTCAAGCCTCCATGGGAAAGCCACACCATATGCAATGTGGAAGGTTTTGACGGATCTATCTTGCAGCAACAATGACCATAGGAAATTTGTGCTCAAAGATAAACTCGTGAAGATCAAGATGGAGAAGGGCGACTCCATACCAAAATATCTAACAAATTTTGTGCAATGTTGGGATGAATTAGGGAGCGTTGGTATAACGCACTGACGATGATTTTGTGAGCTTGGCTCTCCTAGGAATTCCCAAGAGTTGGCACAGTTATCAAGACTCTATCAATGGAAGGGAAAAATTGCCAGATTGGGAACGACTGTGGTCGGATTTGGTGCAGGAGGAGTTCAGATGGAACGCCAGAGATGGATCTTCATCTAAGAATGAAGATGAAGAGGATTGTGCTTTGGCTACCAAGGCGAAGAAGATGAAAGGGAATAAATTCCATTCCAAATCTGTGTCCAAGAATGGCAAGAAGCAGGACATGTCCAAGGTGAAGTGTTTTCACTGTCACAAGCATGGGCATTTTGCTACTAAATGTGCAGAAAAGAAGAAGAATGAGAAGGTTGGAGGATCTACAGCTGGTGAGGCTCTTGCCTTGCAATTTGAGCTTGAATTCTCATTGATAGCATGCATGGTGTCAAGTGCATTGGGATCTGTGTGGTACTTAGATAGTGGCGCTTCCTTTCACATGACGGGAGACAAGGAACTTTTCAGTGACTTGGAGGAGAAGGATCTCCGGATGCATATTGAAATGGGCGATGCATATTGGCGCCCTACACCCTGCATGATTGTTCCTCTCAACGATGTACAATTCAGATCTGGTAGAGTTTTAGAAAAACCTTCTATAGATATTCAAGAGCAAGATACCTCTGAGGAGGATTCTCTTCAAGTCAATAAGGGTTCTGAGGAAGAATCTCTTCAAAATTCAAGCATTCAAAAAGAAAAAGAAAAGTCAACACCCACAACTCCTATAGTTGAGCAACCTGCATCTTCATCTACACCTCCTTTTCCTGAAAGACTACAAATTGACAAGGGGTGGAAAAACAAATCTTGTTGCCTAACTATGAATTTCTAGATGAATTGAAGAATGTTTGTATCAAGATTCCCTTGCTACAAGCCATTCGAGAGATTCCTATTCTAGCAAAAACCATAAAGGAGTTGAGTTTCAAAAGACCCGGAAGGAAACTAAAAGACACAAGAAGAATCCACCTGGTAGGAAAGATTGCAGATATTATGATGGGAAAAATTACCATGCAGAAGTATGTAGATCCAGGAAGTTCAATTGTCAAGACACATATAAATGGGATAGAAATTCCAAACACATTGATTGACTTAGGGGCTGCTATCAACATTATGAGTAGACAGACTATGGACCAGCTAAAACTTCCTAACCTTTTTTTTACACCTACTTTACTGCAACTTGCAGATAGATCAATTATTAAACCAGATGGTGTATTAGAAGATATTTCAGTCTCCTTAGATTCTTGGGAATATCAGGTAGATTTTATGATTTTGACTCCCAAGAGTAATCTAGGAGGGCACCCACTTATCTTAGGAAGACCTTGGCTAGCCACAGCTGATGCTTTTATTAGTTGTAGATCTGGGGACATGTACATTTCTAATGGTAATTTGACAAAGAAATTCAATTTGTATCCTCCAGCAAGAGCAATCACAGAAGTAGGAGACAATGAATGGGTCGATGATGAGGACATTATACAACCTGTCTTTACCATTTCTGAAATCGGTGAGGATAGTCAAATTCTGAACACATTAGAAAATTTTGAGACATCTTCAGAATATGACCCCACACAATTTCAGTTGGAATCTGACATAGAATATTTATCATCAAGACAAATTTCTCTTTACTCTATGGAAGAATTTGGTAATTCTGTTTTTGAGATTTTTCCAGAAAAGACATTGAATATCAATAAACATCTGGAGAAGTCACAACAAGAAGAACTAACCAGAATCTTGCAAAAACATTCTATTGCATTTGCATGGGAGTATACTGACATGAAGGGTATTGATCCTAAGACTTGCATCCATCATATCTATATTGAGGAAAACAGTAGACCAATCAGACAACCTCAAAGAAGGATGAATCTAAATCTTAGGGAGATAGTGAAAGAAGAGCTCCAAAAACTTCTCAATGTAAACTTCATTTATCCAATTTCAGATAGCCGATGGGTTTCTCCTTTGGTTATAGTACCTAAAAAGAATGGTAAATGGAGAGTATGCATTGATTACAGGGAGTTGAACAAAGCAACTTTGAAGGATCACTTTCCTTTGCCTTTTATTGACCAGGTATTAGATACATTAGCAGGTAAAAAGTACTTTTCATTTTTGGATGGTTTTAGTGGCTATAATCAAATTCAGGTAGCACCTGAAGATCAAGATAAGACCACATTTACTTGTCCATGAGGAACTTTTGCCTACCGAGTGCTTCCTTTTGGGTTATGTAATGCACCAGCAACATTCCAAAGAGCAGTACTAGGAATTTTTTCTGATCTAATCCATGATTGTGTAGAGGTTTATATGGATGATTTTACAGTTTATGGTAATTCATTTGAAGAGGCATTAGAAAATTTAGAAAAAGTTCTCATAAGATGTAAAGAAACAAACCTTTCATTAAGCCATGAAAAATGCTTTATGATGTTTACTGAAGGGATTGTTTTAGGACATCATATTTCAAGAGATGGGATTAAGGTTGATAGATCAAAAGTTGAAGTCATCTCCAAGTTACCTATTCCAAATTGTCAAAGAGATGTTAGAAGTTTTCTGGGATTTACTGGTTACTATAGAAGATTTATAAAAAACTTCACTAAAATAACATCTCCACTCTTCAAATTGCTTACAAAAGACTGTGAATTTAAATGGGATCCTGATTGTCAATCATCCTTTGAAACTTTGAAAACAAGAATATCTGAAGCACCTATCTTGAGAGGACCAAATTGGAAACTCCCTTTCCATATTTCTACGGATGCTTCAGATACAGCTCTAGGAGTTGTGTTGGGTCAAAAAGATTTAGTTCCTTATGCCATTTATTATACCAGTAAAAATTTGACTCCCACAAAGTTGAACTATACTGTGACTGAAAAAGAGTTTTTAGCTGTTGTTCATGCAATTAATAAGTTTAGACATTACATAACGGGCTATGAAACTTTTATTCATACTGACCATTCTGCAATTAGATATTTAATGAACAAACCTGTTACTAATGGCAGAGTGACAAGATGGCTTTTACTTTTGCAAGAATTCAATATTACTGTGTTGGATAGACCAGGAAAACAGAATACAGTAGCTGATTTCTTGTCTAGGATTTAGAATACTAAAGAAGATTCTCCTGTAGAAGATAAATTTCCTGATGAATACTTGTTTGCAGTAACTATTAAGACCCCTTGGTATGCAGATATTGCTAACTATTTGGTTACAGGAAAACTACCTTCACATTTATTTCCAAGTGAAAAACGAAAAATTATTCAGGAGAGTTCAAAATATTCATGGATTTCTAACGAATTGTTTAAAACAGGGCCAGATCTTGTGATCAGAAGATGTGTCAGGGAAGATGAAATGCCTGATATTCTTAAGGCATGTCATGATGAACCATGTGGCAGACACTTTACAGACAAAAGGATGGCCTATAAAATCCTCTCTTTAGGATATTATTGGCCTTCCCTCTTCAAAGATACAAAACAATATGTCAAAAGGTGTGACAGCTGCCAAAGAGTAGGGAAACCTACCCTTTCAAATGAAATGCCATTGCAACCACAGGTACTCATTGAACCCTTTGAAAAATGGGCTTTAGATTTCATTGGACCTATTAATCCACCATGTAAACAAAAGAAGTATATATTGGTTTGTATTGATTATGTTACTAAATGGGTAGAAGCCAAAGCATTAGTATCTGCTACTGAAAATTCAGTTGTTCATTTTCTTTATGAGGATATTTTTACTCGCTTTGGTGTTCCAAGAGAAATTGTGACAGATCAGGGGAGCCAATTCACATCCAATTTGGTGGAAAAGTTGATGGAAGAATACAAAATCAAGCACAGAAGATCTACTCCTTACCATCTGCAAGCAAATGGTCAAGTGGAGTCCATAAATAAAGTTCTTGAAAGTATCATCACCAAAACTGTTCATCTACATAGAAGAGATTGGGCAGAAAGGCTTCCTGAAGCCTTGTGGGCCTACAGAACTACATGGAGGAATACAACAGGACATTCTCCCTATGAACTTGTTTATGGGAAAGAAGTCTTTCTCCCCATTGAGTTCCAAGTCAAGACCTTCAAGATAGCAGTTCAGTTGGGGATGGACTTATCAGAAGCCCAAAAGCATAGAATGGAGCAGTTGAATGAGCTAGATGAGATCAGAAAAGAGGCAATTTTAAGAACTGATCTAGTTCAATATCAAAGAGCTAAATGGCATGACAAGTACATCAAAGAGAAGAAGTTTCAAGAAGGAGATTGGGCATTATTATTTGATTCCAAGTTTAAAGATTTTCAAGGAAAATTTCAGACTCATTGGCTTGGGCCATATGAGATTGACAAGATCTTTAGCAATGGAGTGGTAAGAATCAAGAACCATTGATGAGTTTCAAAATCCTCTTATTGTGAATGGCCATAGATTGAAAGTTTATCATAAGTCACTCTCAAAAGAGGATTTTGTCAAAATGTTTCAAGAAAGTTCTGCAATCAGGCTGGTACAGAAGAATTCTTCTTCTCTACCAACCTAGCTTTTGTTCTTTTCAGTTAAAATATATATATATATATATATATATATATATATATATTGTATAAGCCTGAAAACCAATCACTGATTGGAAGTCTTATACAGAAAATATTGGGTGAAAATCAGGAACACCTGACACCTTATATTTTCCAAAAAAAAAATCTCTCTTTCATTTCACAAGTTTTGTGACCACCCACTCCATTTCATTCCACTTCATTCCATTTCATTTCACTCCATTTCACTTCATTTTATTCCATTTCATCAATAAAATTCTTTTTCATGACCATTTCCATCTGGTCATTTGTCATCTGTTCATCTCCATTCGTCCAAATAATAGTTGTGTCAGTTTCCGCAGCTGACTCCAGTTTCCGCAGCCAGAAGCAGATTCCGTAGCTACAACTCTGTTTTCAAAAGAATGTACATCTAGATGTTATTTCCATAATAATGAAATAAAATGCAGGTGAGAGGATCAAAAATGAAGACATGGAGCATTCAAGACACCAATGAAGAGCAATTAGTTGAAGACCAAGGAAAAGGCAAAAGATTCCAAAGGTATGAATAAAATTTATTTCAAATAGCATTGAAAACACATTTTTATATAGTTATGAACCACGAGCTCTATCCATTATGTGCAATGATTATATTGATAATTCTGTAACCCTTTCACGATCTCCATATTATCCTCTCACATTCATTCCCAAACGGTTCCATCATTAAACCCCCGATCTTCACTCATGTTCCAATATTCCACCGGTGACAATGAGATGTATTTGATTTGACCACGGACTCTTACAGCCGCATAAACCCATAGTCGTTGTTTAAACGTGCTCATATTTATTGTGCAGCCACCAAAATTCAAAACACTGTCGGATGTGTTATATTATGTTAATCTCACAGCCGTGTCTCTGTCGTGCTTACGAAACCCCACTCTGTTCTGTTCACTCCATTTCGTTCTCTACTACGCTATAGTCTGTATACCACTCTCTGACATTTACCCACATTCATTTTGCTCATCTCCGTGCATTCAGCCGTTCTATTTCCATTGAACCCTCACGCAGGAAAATTTGTGAAGAGCAGAAAGAAAAATGGGTAAATTGCTAAGAGCAGAACCGGAAGGACCTAAGTTTATGGAGGGATATCCGCAAGTGAGGGATATATTGAAGAAAGAAAATTGGCTGTGGTTTATCCAGAAATTCAGGGGTTATCATAAAGAAGTGACAAAGGCATTCGCAAGGTCGTTTAATGGCTTGGAAGTAGAGATTGGAGACCTTAAGTTTGTGGTCAATGAAGCATCTATAGCAACATCCACAGAACTTCTTCAGGAGGGTGAGCATTGGTTTAAGAATAAAAGCATCAGTGATGAAGCCTAGAGAACAATCTTACGAAACCAAGGTATGGACATAACTGTTTTTAAAAGAGGAATTCCTGTTCATGCATTGAAAGAGGAATGGGCTACTTTTCTGCTAGTTTTTCAGAAATTCATTACATGTGAAGGCCGTTTTAGGTCCATGTATATGTACCATACCAGGTTGCTGATGAATTTTCTAGATAATCAAACTCTCAATCTCCCATATTTTCTATTCAATAGTTTGAAGAAAATTTTTGTGACTGTTCAGAAACATTTAGGAGATGTAGAACCACATCTATATCACCACGGTCTTGTAAAAATTTTGATTGAAAAAGAGTTAAAGGAGAAGAAAGACACATGGGAACAATTCTTGGTTAGAAATTTCTTTGAGGAACCTCAGGAAATTCCTGAAGGTAGTACAACAAAAAGGAGTAGAAGAAAAAGAATAAATGATGAAACTCAAATTACTCCTACTCAGGAAATTCCTGAAGGTAGCACAACAAGAAGAAGTAGGAGAAAAAGAACAATTGATGAAATTCAAAATACTCCTACTACTACAATTGAAAGAACTAATAGGGAAGAGAGACTTTCAAAGAGGAAGAAGAAAGAAATCAAGGGTAAGAAGCCAATAACACCAAAAGAAAGAAAAACTATTGAGGCTATACATAAAACCCCTTCTTCTGAAGAAGAAGATCATCAAGTGTTATCTAAAAGATTATTTTATCTTCAAAAACAGTCATCCATAGCCAAGAAGACAGAGAAAGGAAAACAAAAACAAAAGGATAGTGTACCACAGCGTGTGAGAAGAAGCAGCAAACTTAAGGGTAAATTGAGGAAAACGCAAATTAAGGGTCCTCATTTCATTGATTTGGGAGAGGAGACATCTGAACAGTCCCCAACTGACCATAGTCCATCTCAGTCAGTTAGTGAACCTGGTTCATTTCATTCTCAGTCAGACATTGAACATAGTCCATCCTATTCTCAGCAAGATATTGATGTGAGCCCTCCTCAGCCAGATTTTGAAGATAACTCTCCTTCACGGCATTTTTGGGACAACCCAATAAAAATGACACCTGATATAGACCCCAAGCAGTAGGAAGTATATAACTATATCTTTGGAAAAGGCAGCTACAGGTCCCAGTACTTCATCCATTCAGCCTCATACAGTACAGGATGATTTAGTCCAATCACTAAAATAGGAAATATTTGAGTTAGAGCTTTTAAATAGACACATCAAAAATGAAAATGAGACATTGAAGGAACAAGGCAAACTGGACAAAATCATTCATGATAATACTATGCTACATCTGGGAATATGGCAGAAGAAGAACAAGAAATTGAAAAGGAAATGCCAGAAGTTGAGTAGAGCACTAGTTAATATGAAATTTAGGTGCTTAATGAAGAAACCCAGAATGTTGGCAGCTCCAAGGAAGAGGAGGAGAGGATTAGACGTGCTGGCTGAAGTGTCAAGGCATATGAACTAAGGAAGGATTATCAAAATTTTGGTTGCATGAGGACATGCAACACCTTCACAGTGGGGGTATGTTGAGTCTCAAATCTGCATCTTTTCCATACACTTTTCTATACCTTTTTCATCCACCTGAACCTCCCAAGTTGTCAATATCATTGTATATTAATTGCAAAAGAGCATCTAACATGGTTTTTAATTCTATTTTTGTGTTTTCTATTTGATCTAGATTTTGTTCATTCAGCTGCGGAATCTTGCCACTTTCCGCAGCTGCTGCAACTTTCCGCAGCTATTTTGTGAAACTCTATGCTACAGGTGTCTACAAGGGAAACGAGCTACATGGGCAGGTCAGGAATGACGTGGACATGGTTAAGTGTTTTATTAGCTCGACAAACTCATCTAAAGAGCGCGGTCGGCGTCCACATGGAAGTCAACCATAGAGTCTCGCAGTGACAGGACTCTGTTTCATGTCACGTGAAGGTTCATATGGCCGTTTCTGAGTTGCGGAGGACAAGTCAACATCTGTACATGGCTCCATAGCTGAATTCAAACATCCACTCCTCATAGATTTACTTTGCAATATGGCCATGATCCTAGATCCGTGGACGTAATGGGCTACGTGTTCTCCACCAGCATAAACTTTACGAGACAGTTATATTTCTTTTGTTATAAATAAATCGTTTTCATACGCATATAGAGTTAGTCTCGATTAGTCTCTGTTATCTTTTATTAGTCTACTCTGTAATGTAATTACGCTGCCTTAGTGCCGTAATACCACCTTACTGTTATGACTGCATTTTAATATAAGAAGACTCTGTTTTCCAACGTAATTCGTACTTGAAGATTATTGCCAAGGCTGGTGTAGAGGGCCCCTGCACTTGCCAAGGTTCTGTGCATTATTGTATAGTTCTTATTTTATTTCTTTAAAGCTCATTGTACCATAATCCATTCACATGTTTATACATTGCATCTCTCATGGTATATATGTTTCATTTCTGTTTATAAACTTTCATGCTTTCCATTTCACTTCTGTCTTTCATGTTTTATGTTATTAATCACTGATCAGTGTTCTTGTTTCAGGTTATAGATAGGCAGCCCGGGCATTTGCATAACTTTTTGACTAATGACATGGAATTAACATTATTCTGCTGCTAATTTGTTTTTCTTAGTTTCTGTTTAATTTCAGTATTGCTTTGTTTAATTCAGTTTTGCTTATTTGCTTCAGTAGTTAAACTTAGATATATTAAACTGCTCATGACATCTTCAGTTGCCTCCGAAAACCACAGCTGGACTGATGGTGAGGGATTGTATTATGAAATGTGTAGTTTGGTATTAGTTTCCTTTCTACAAATTTAGATATATTAAACTTCTCATAACATCTTCAGTTGCCTCCGAAAACCACAGCTGGACTGATGGTGAGGGATTGTATTATGAAATGTGTAGTTTGGTATTAGTTTCCTTTCTGCAAGTTAGAAATATTAAATTGTGCATGACATCTTCAGTTACCTCCGAAAGCCACAGCTGGACTGATGGTGAGGGATTGAATTATGAATGCATGGTTTGATATTAGTTTACTTTCTGCAAGTTAGATATCAGTTACTCAAGTTGTTTATGGTTACTTCCGAAAATCATAGCTGGACTAATGATGAGGGATCAGAAGACAAGTTGATGTAATTTGATTTAGATTTACTTTATTGCAACTTTTGGATTTCTTTCGGCATAATTTATTTTGTGTTTAGACGTGAAGAATAGTTTGGTTTCATGCTCACTAGTTCAACATTTTTGGTTATTAGACTAATAGCACCTTTTCATTTATTGGTACATTTTCATTTCCGCTTCAAGTTTGTCATTGCGCTGTAATCAAATTCCTTTTTAAGCTTCAATTGGTAAATCATTATAGAGGATATCATTTCCTTGAACAAACATAACCATACTTGTTTTCATTTTAGAATTTCCATTTCATCTTAGAAAACCAAAAATGACAAAAAGTTAAGAAATAGGTTATCTTGCACATATAGTGCGCTGCACTTCATCAGTTTACGAATCCCGGATTGACAAATTAAATGCAGCAATTTAGGATACACTAAATTGACCAAATAGCTTTGAGCTAGGAGAGCTCGAATCAACATCGATCAATATAAAATCAGTATCTTGGCCTCCTGAGGGGCCCTCATCTTGCATAGGCTTCTTGCCTCTGTCCTGTACCTGTGCTGATGTAGAAGGCGAGACCCCTTCCACGCCATGTGGAGATAGTACTCACGCTACTGTCGAAGGTAACAATACCCTTCCACCCTGGGTGGAGATAGTACTCGTCGTGCTGCTGCAAATAAGGCTATGGTACCTCTCTGATATGTAACACACACTAGAACACTGATAGGCTCTATCTCGGGAACCTCAAACTGATGTGAAGGCTCTCCTGCATCATGAACAATCTTGGGAGGAGGCTGAGGGGCTGTAAAGAAGTCACGGGAAATGAACTCCTCTCATGCAATGTCCTGCAATCCAAGATGATGTACCACAATCATCTTGATGAGTGCGTAATGATAAATTCTGTTATGTTGTTGCTCGGGGGTCTTCTTCTGCACAAGAGTAGTCATCTGCTCTATGTTTCGACACATGAAATATGGAATATTCATCAGTCTCACTCTCGTGAAATGCATCAACAGTCTAATGTGGTATGCATAAAGGCGTGAGAACTGGCCCTCACAACTAAAGTATCTAATGATGAGTTTCATCAATGGCGCATAGGACTCCTTCAGAAACCGGAATGGGAATACACTGCTGAGATGCCTCAAATATCCATGCCTGATGTAAGGTTCATAATATGCTCTATCTAGCCACTATCTCTTATTCCACTCCTCACCTATGTTTGGTATCCCGGTTGCCTCAGAAATGGTTTCTAGTGTCAAGGTGAAGTTCACTCCAGCAAGGTTTACATGACCATCACGCAAATGTAAAACAAATAAGCAAACCAACTCCTGATGATGCTAAATCTGAGTAATCATCTCACAATACTGAAAACATGAATGTTGCTGAAAGCATGCCATTGCAAGCGGGCAGGCCTGCAATTGAGTCAAGGAAGTGGGCTCTTCTCTGATGTGCCTGCCACTTTTATGAGACCTCCTCGGTACATTTAGCTCTGTGGTTGAATCACTGTCCTACTCATATTATTGCTCATATGATGAATTTGTCTCTGACATGGTGCTGAAAGCAAAGGTGTATCACAAGTATATGCTGATATATATGTGGTGAAAACAAGAGTTTGTCTTTCAATACCAAATATGTACCAAGTATGAAATGAGAGACTGTGGTAAGTATGATCAGTGGGAAAAGTGGGGGGTTTGTCAAGTGAATTTAATGCAAAAAAATTCACTTGATTTATGTTTAGGAACTTTGGGATTTAGGGATTTTATAAGTGATATGGGAGTGGGAGATGGTGATGGGAAATATAGTTTTTAGAGATAGGGATAAATGAAATGACAAGATATATTTAAGCTAAGTGAAATCAAGGATGTAAAGACAATCCTTGAATGTTTTGGGCATTGGGAATTTATGAATGATATGAAAGGGGGAGGGCTAATAGGGTTTAGTGATAGGGAAAATGGGTACAAGGGATATGATTTTTTTGGGATAGAGGGAAGAGGAAAGGACTGTGCTAACAGTATGACAGTGATGGGAACACGAATGAACAATGGAGTGGGAGTGTTTAGCAACAATAGTCAAATTTCAACACTTCATTTCAAACCCTAAGGGAGCAGATTTTGATATGGAAATAGGGTTTTTTTTTCACCAACCAAAACTCTAATGTCTTTGCCTCCAAACAACACCACGCGTGACTAAAATCACTGAACAAGCGTTTTCAAACTTACTTGGAGCAAATGAGTTGAATCGATTTGATTTTTTTATGGAGCCATGATGAATTTGTGTCATTAAGGCTCTGTGCGCCATGCACAAGCCCAGTGCGCCGCACTCCATGGATGCACCACACCAGTGGAAAAATGCACTATGGCAGGAGGCCCAGTGCGTCGCGTAGCCTATGTGCGTCGCGCTCTTACCCAATGTGCCGCGCACAATCTTAACACACAGTCGTGGTTTCAAAATGACAGCTTGTCCCTCTCACCACTAAATTTTGACTTTCTTTGATGTCTTGGATGCAAATGGCTTTTCAAACAATGAAAATATCTTTATAAAGTCATGGCTTTGATTTTCTCTTTGTAAAGACCCACTTTTGTAATGTTTCAAAATTGGCATTTCTTCACTTTTAATACAACTCTGTTCTTCAAGTTTCCTTTTTGATTTTTTGGCTTGAAATGATGGCTTCTTGGTTGATTTTTTGCAGGGATGGTGGCATTTGAACTTCGACAAAGGATGACCAGATGCTGCATTTGAAGTACTTCATGGCGGAAAACTTTAAAAATACATATTTATTACAAACAATTAATTTGATGATTTCTTCTTCAAAACAGAGTTTTGAAGAAGAAACATCCTTGAGCATTGTTAATGATGAAAATATTGAAATGAAAACTTATTGAATACATCCTCATGGCCTGCGGGCATTATTTGACATTCTGAAGACCAAACCGTAAACCTAGTGACTGAAAAACCCTTTTTTGACCACAAGACCATCTATGACTGTAAATGACTGAAATCAACTTTAATGAATTTTGATAAATTTTGACCAACCTAGCAGGTACAAACATGAGGGAAACTAGTGAAGAGACCCTTCCGTCAGATGATGGCATGCCCCTAATAGAATGCAGATGAATGAGCGGAATGACACACCTAAAAATGAAATGCAATAAGAGAAATGATCTCTGACGGAGGGATGTAAAGACTGACTCTAATAGGTTAAATCTGGTAATGTTATATACATTTATGTATTAAATCATAACTTTCTAAGTGTTATCAAAATGTGTGATCAAGGAAATGAGGTTTTTTTCAGATCAAAAGAATGTGTGGTTCATGAACTTGACATAGGAAAGACCATAATAAAGGGAACAAGAACTCTAAGTAATTTGTATGTATTGAAAGGTGGTCAAGGAAAATGTTACTTAGGAAAAGCAGAGGAAAACTAGTTATGGCATAGAAGTTTGGGACATATAAGCTTCTTTCAAATACACAAATCAAGCAAGATCAAACTTGTTTATGGTTTTCCCAACATCACCCTACCATAAATTACCATATGCAAGTCATGTCAATTTGGTAAGAAAACCAGGGTTCAGTTCAATGCCAAATAAGGATAAAAAAGTAAGCCTCTTGAACTTATACATACTGATTTATGTGGACCAATAAATAAAAGGTCATCGTGAGGGAACAATACTATATCTTTTTTACTGATGATTTTTCTAGAATATGTTGGATCGTTTTATTGAAACACAAAGATGAAGCATTTGATAAATTCAAAGTTTTCAAATCATTAGTTGAAAATGAGTTAGATCTAAAAATCAAATGTCCCAAATCTGACCAAGGAGGAGAATACATATCAAATGAATTCTTTGATTTCTGTGAACAACATGGCATCAAAAGACAATTTTTTGTAGACAAAACTCCTCAACAAAATGGTGTGGTAGAAAGAATGAAAAAAACAGTTCAAAAAATGGCTCGTGTTATGCTTGATGAGTCTAGAACTCCTAACACCTTCTAGGGTGAAGCAACAAATACTGTTGTAAATATTCTCAACAAGGGTTATGTTCGCGTAAACATTGATAAAACTCCTTATGAGCTTTGGTATGGTAAGCCTCTTACCGTAAAACACTTTACAATCTTTGGAAGTAAATGTTTCATAAAAAATAATGATGAAAAACTTGGTAAGTTTGACGCTAGGGTCGATGAAGGTTCTCTTCTTGGTTACTCATCTAGAAGCAAATGAAACAAATGTTACAATAAGAGACTTCGGAAAATTGTTGAATGTATTGATGTCGTGATTGATGAAGCATGCATAGATCTAAAAAAGGTAACAACAACAAAAGATGATGATTATGATGAATGATTTCCCACATAAAATCAAAATGATATAGAAGAAGAAACTAGTGATGTAGCAGAAGAAGACAGATCTGATAAAGAAAAGGCTCCATCTAGGTATGTTCAAAATAATCATCCATAAACTCAAATTCTAGGAGGAAAGGAATCTAGGGTACAAACAAGAAGAACTCTTGTAGGATCTCCCAGTTATCTAGCTTTATTATCCACCATTGAAGCAAAAAATGTAAATCAGGCTAGTAAATATGAATGTTGGGTTAAGGCCATGGATGAAGAACTTGATCAAATTGAAAATAATAATACATGGGAATTGGTTCCAAGGCATCATGATACAAATTTTATTGGGACAAAATGGAAATTCAAAAATAAGTTGAATGGAAATGGAGAAGTCATTAGAAACAAAGCTAGACTCGTTTGTAACGGTTATGCTCAACAAGAAGGTATAGAATTTGAAGAAACATTTTCTCCTATAGCCAGACTTGAAGCCATAAGAATGTTTCTTTCTTCTTCAAATTTTCACCATTTCAAAATTTATCAAATCGATGTAATATCTGCATTCCTTAATGGAGATATAAAATAAGCAGTATATATTGAACAACCAGACGAATTTATTATTGGGAATGATGAAAACCTTGTATGAAAACTCAAAAAGTCTCTATATGGGTTAAAACAAGCCCCCCAGGCATTGTATTATTGTCTTGACAAGAATCTTCAACAACAAGGTTTCACAAAAGGATCCGCAGACAATAACTTGTACACAAAAATTGAGGATGATAAACTACTAATTATTGTTGCCTATGTTGATGATGTCATATTTGGGAGTAATGAAGAATCTATGAGTCAAAAAATTTCTTCTGTTATGCAACAATAATTTGAAATGTATTTACTTGGGGAACTAACATATTTTCTTGGTTTACAAGTGAAACAGAAAAAGATGTCATCTTTCTCTCAAAAACAAAATATCTCAAGCAAGTTATGAAGAAATATGGGATGGAAGACTGCAAACCAGTATGTACTCCAATGATGATAGGATGTAGCCTCATTTCACATGATGAATCTCCCAAAGTAAACCAACCATATTACAGGCCTATGATTGGAAGTATTCTTTATCTAACAGGAACTAGACCAGATATCATGCATGCAATTGGAATTTTTGGACATTTCCAAGCAAATCCAAAGGAAACACATCTTTAAGCAGTTAAGAGAATATTCAAATATCTCCAAGGAACCCAAGACTTTGGCTTATGGTATCCTAATGATGCATATCTTAACCTTCATTCATACACAGATGTGGATTGGGCTTGTTGATGACTGGAAAAGCACTAGTGGAGGCGCATTTTACATGGGGCTTTGATTGGTATCTTGGTTCAGCGAGAAACAAAGTTCTATTGCCTTATATACAATAGGATTAGAATATGTGGCTTCTACATCTTGTTGCACACAACTTCTCAGATGATGCAGACATTACAAGATATTCAAATGAAATTTTCTCCACCCATCTCCATTCTATGTGATAATATGAGTGCTATTAGCATTTCGAAAAATCCTGTTATGCACTCCAAGACTAGGAACATTCAAATTAAGTACCATTTTCTAAGAGAAAAAGTGCTTGAACAAAAGGTTAAATTGGAGCATGTTCCCTCCAAAGAACAAGTTGTTGATATATTTTCTAAACCTCTTCTAAGAGAAGCATTTGAATATCTCAAAAAAAAATTGGGAGTTGTCTCTACCTCATATTTCTGTTATTCAATTTTGCTCGCGCACAGGTGAAAATTCAGAAGTTTTCTTTTTGTACACGACTTCCATGAAGTATATTCATGTATATATGCGAGTTTCTATTCAGAAAGATGCATATATATATATATATATGCATCTTTCTGAATAGAAACTCGCATATATACATGAATATACTTCAAGGAAGTCATGTACAAAATTGAACAGAAAAATCTTGGGTCCAACTCAAGAAAAGTTTATGATATGCTTCTGTCAACTATTTACTAATCATATGTTGATTGTAGTTTGCATTTGTTATTTATAAATGGTTTTGAGCACTGGGAGTCAGTACAATATGTCATTTATGATTGATGAAGATATTTTGATGCATGTTCTGTCAAAGAACAGGTAGCACACGTTTAGGTGGATTTTCATCCTTGCTGCTAAATATGCATTATTGGCATTATGTTTAAGGCACTACTGAAGATGTTCATTACATTGATCGATGATGCATATATGAAGACCTTATATAGGTTTTCATGATGGTGATGTTGCTGCCATGGATGATAATTTGTTACATTATTTTATAAGGATCCTTCTATTTCAAGATCCTTTGTTTTGTTATAAGTGTCATATCTGTAATTTTATGTAAAGGTCATGTGGATACCTATGATGTAATTATTCACCGATGATTATGTAAACCCACTTGGTTGGGTAATTGAGTCATATATGTAATCCCATGTTGGTAAGTGTAACTCCACTTCATTGGTTGATTGATTTAAGGTCCTTTTCAGTTGATTCATACAGTCATGTACTTTATTATAAATTCTTCTGAAGCTTCATCATATTCTCAGGGGGAGCATTGGTCTGTCCTTTGCCCTTGACGTCAAAGGGGGATATTATCTTGGTGTTTGAATTTTGTGACTATTTTTTGGGTATCTTTCGGCTATGGTGATCAAACACCAACATGGTTTCCATAAAGTCTAAAGGGGGATACTGTTGGAATTATGATGCATATGATGTCGTTTATGGCAACCCGGTTGTGACAGAACAAATATAGGGTAACTGGATGAATTCACAGATCAGTTCAGAGGTGAAAAAGTGATGGAACCAAATAATAGAATGATGGGACAAAGGTTTGCATATCAAATACAAGAGTTTATGAAGGTGAATATTTGAAGAAATATATGCATAGTAGGTGATTCCAAGTTGCATACATACATGGATATGAAAAATAGAATTCATGTACATGTTGGCACACTATTTTATCAATACCAAGGGTCTTAAACATGGTATTAGACCATAATATTGAGCAGTGTAATGACTATTTGATCTCATCAAAGATTACCACTGGCACTATTATGGTTTTGGCTCATGGTTGGCTAAGGCTCGAACTATATAAGAAGGTGAATATCAGTTTACATGAGTAATGTTTTTTGATGAATTCTTCAATCTAAAGTATATTTTCATTGTATGGGGTATAATTGACAAGTTGATCTGAAATAATTATGCATCGATAAATACAAGGATGGATCACGATCATGAGACCATAAATGAATTTCCATTGTATGATCTTCTCATGGATTTACTAGATCTATGCCTTCTCGCATGTTTTTATCTTTATATGTTATGATCTGAGTCTATCTGAAGTACTGAAGTGCTACGTAATTTTAGGTCAAAATTTGAAAATTTGTACACGGGTTGGCCTCGATAAAGTCGCGTATACATGCCGGTTCACTTCATCAAAGTCTCGTACAAAAAGGGAAGGGCTTATTCTTATAATATTATTGATCAATCTGATCGATGTTGTTGTATTTTTTTTCTGTCAATGATGTCTTCATGTCGATCTGGGTTTAGTGACAATGTCTGATGTAGAATTTTTTGAATGATGAAGTTGAAATTGGGTGCATGTTGATTGGTTGAAAAGGATACCTGATTTTGCTAAATGTATGAGGGTTCAGAGATATGTAATATAACAGAATATTTCATAATGTCTCTGTCCAATTCTATAATGATTTAGAGTAAAATTTTTTAGTACTTAGTATATTGAGATCTGTACACAGGTTGCAGTATAGAAAAATGTGTATACATGTGGGTTTCCTTAAGTGAAGTAGCGTATACATTTTGATATATGAATTTTCAGTGCTCCAGTTGATTAAGTGTGTTGACACAGCCTTTTGGGTTCAATTCTAATAATCTGGTCACAGTGATCTCTCTGTTCTATTTGATTTTAGTTGATTATTAGTTAAGCGAATGTTTACTTCAGTGGTTCATTCAATATTTGCATGATTTAGCGATTTATTGGTTCAGTGGTTGTTTTTAGTAATTGGGTGAATGATTTGGGCACATTTATCAGTTTCAGTTTTGATATTGGGCTTACATGATGTTAATGGGTTAAAAATTAATTATTTTAAGAAAATTGGACTACAAGTTATGATGTGTTGAAGCAGGAGGATCTAGTGTGAAAATTTATCAAACATGGTCCACGAATGGTGCTAAGGGTTGGAGCCTTCAGTGAGGAAGTTGAAGCTTCCTGCCAGTAGTAGTTGGTGATCAAATCAGGGGGTTGAAGCTCCCTTCTAGTGAGTGTTGTTAAATGATACCTAGGGGTTTGAGCTCCCTTCCAGTAGGAGCTAGAGAACAAGTGAAGGTTGTAGCCTTGAGCGGGTGGGTGCCTATGTACTAGTATGAGTCTAAAATAGTACAAGAATGTAAGAGGTATTTCATAATAATAATATTGAAGACTGAGACAACAACAGTGGTGGTTTTCTCCCACATTGGGTTTACACCTTAAATCTTGGTGTTCGTATGTGTGACTTATGTGTGATGATTTATTCTATTCTTACTGCACATGTTTACTACTTACTAAATGTATGATAAATCAATGATGCACTACTCTAAGTCAATTAATTGAAGATTTCTCTAAATTATAATTTTACTAGGCATATACTATTTTTATTAATAAAAGGCGTGTACATACACTAGTTGGCTTTTTTCAAGTCCCATACTAAATTCAGAAAAGAAAAAGAATAATTTTTGTTAGTTTTTAAATACTAATCCCCCCCCCCACCACCCCCTCAATATTTTTCCCAACAATAGTAACATGAAATAGGGTTTATACCATCCCTTACTTGTACCCACTCATCCTTAGGAAAGCGTTTCCATAGAATTTGTGGGATTTTTTAGACAACCAATAAGGGACATGACTACTTGTTTATGGAAGTTGATAGGTTCAAAAATATGTGTGTTTTGATGCCTTAGAAAAATACCATCGATGGGAAAGAAGCGGTCAACTTTTTCTTTGGATAGGTTTGGGTGCTCTTTAGGATACCAAGGAGAATTATTTCATATAGTGACACAATATTTCTCAATGTATTTGGACTAGAATGTGGGATAATATGGAACTTTAGTTAAAGAGCTCTGCAACATTCCATCCATGGAAAAATGGACAAACATAAGTATTCAATAGGATTTTGGTGCGGCCTTTCAGGGGTTATAGTCAAAATCATATGAAGACCTAGGATAAAAATATGATATATATACAATACTCTTATCACACAAAAGTTCATACTTCTACTAGGAAGTCCCCATTTTAAACTTGTTTTGGATATATTCCACCTTTACCTTTGGATATTGCATATGGGAAACAAGGAGGAGTAAGGGAGGATCTTATAGGGGATGCCTTGAGGGCTGGAAAAAATGTTGAGAAGATCAAGAAGATCCATATACAAGTACAAAAGACATTGTATAATTCACAAGAAAAATATAAGTCTTGACATGATCAACACAAAATAGAGAAGTCGTTCAGGGTGGGAGACTGTTATGCAGGAAAATCCTCTCTGCAGACAGAGATGATCCCTCTAGCCGTAGGATGGGTCTAGTAACAAAGGGAACATTCTAACACCTACTTTCCTAGATTGAAAATGAAGACAGATTGTATGGAGATGGCCTACCTTGATCTAATGTTGCAATGTTGCTCCTTGACTAAGTATTTCTGATCCTTTTCTCTTCTTAGTTAAATCCTCATTGTCGCCAATGCATAGTTACCTTCACAAGTGATCAAACAACATAAAACATGAAAGGACAACATTTATTTTACATAAAAAAATCTATCTATTTGATCAAGGATTAATAGAAATCTAATCATGAATCATGGAGAAAAGTGGAAAGTAATAACCAGTTATATCATATTAATATAAGAGGAGTAGTTACAACCTGCACCTTGATGTCGAAGCTCTCCTTTAATGGGTCTGGATCCAGGCATGTGTCCAAAAAACTAGTTTCAACTCGATACAAGAAGGCCAAAGGTCTCAGCCCTCCTTCAATGCCTATATCAACAATTCTCTCTCTGATGTTCTTCTATCTCTGTTCTAACTAGCAGAGGTATGGGAGGATGTCCATTTTATAGTGATGGTTAAGGGAACATAGATCCACTTAAGGTGGGGAAATAGCTTATCTCCTTGGGTGGTTCCTTTTTTGTAGGAACAAGAAGCCCAAAGGGAGAAGCTCAGCCCTATCCCCATGAAAAAACAACTAGATCTCCACCCACGAAGCTTCTAGATCACAAAGTTTCGTTTCCATTTTAAAAAACCTTCCAGAATTGGATCAGCGTGGGTGTGATCTCCATACAAGCGTTGATAAGCACTGTTCACAGGCTTCAGATGAGTCATCGGCGTGGGGGAGACAAATAAGGGTCGCGCTACTCCAAATAAGCATGATTTTAAGGAGCTACTCCAGGAATGATTAACAAAGATTTTATTCTGCATATTGTAAGAGATGTAATGGCATATTTTCATGATGGAAAAGAGACATAGGGATCACTATTAAGGTCCTCCAGGATTTGGGAAAATGGATTATAGGGATAGTGACAAAATTATTTGTAATAGATGCCCCTTAAAGCATGAAGACTGAATGAGAGTGAGGGGTGAAATTCTTTACGAGTACATGCTAGGACCAAGAAGTTGTCATCGGAAAACCTATTATATCAAGCACATATATACATAACTAAAATATCTTAGATAAACACATGACATAAGGTATGGATGCAGCCATCCATAAAAATATCATGTAACAGGACTCGTGGCATTGACACATCCATCCAGCAATAAAGAGGATCAAAAATATGGACTCAGGTATGGTCGTAGCCATCCAGATAGAAGAGTCATGTGTACAATCATGAACAATACATATCACCTCACAACCTAGACATTATCAGACAAAATCCAAGGTCTTTTTCTTTGTCATGACCCGATCAAGAACAAACTCAAGCATTTGAATGAGTGAGTTGAAGTCAAACATGCAAGAAAAATGCCTAATTACCAGTCAATGATGTAAATTGTTAACATGTGCGAGAGAGACCACCAATGATGAAAATGGCCCTCAAGGTACCAAAAATACAATCCATGAGATTTGAATAAGGAACTGGAGTTGAACACTTGTGAAATCATCTGATCAAATGCCAATGATGCGAAAATGTCATAGAATGTGAATAACCTACCATTAGGGCATGCAAGCTCTAAGGTACTGAAAAGGGATCTCTAGATAAACTTCCTAGATAATAAGTTGAAGTTGACAGGAAGCAATCCATTGAAGGAGGGTCATGATGTATCCCACATCATCAACATGAGACAGAGGAAATAAGATAATTTTGAATCACTATTTAATAGAGAACTAGGTAATGAATAAACCGCAGAAGGAACTTCTCTTGAAAATGTCGGCGACACGACTCCGAAGTTTGGCACTATTTGACTCAAATGGAATCAGAGGTCATGTTGACAAAATTTGTAATTCAATGAGGGGAAAATAGATTTCCCAAACCCGTGGAGGCAAAGTGAAAAATGTAGGTTTTCCCAAACCGACACGAAAAAGAGGATGTGTCATGTTTAAGAGCGACATACTATTGACGCAACTGATAAATACTTCCATTTTCCCCCACCATTTCTAGCGAGTACCACAATTATTTTTTAATACAAGCTTGAAGGGATAGCATATGCTTGTCATATAAGTTTTTCCTTCAAAAAAATCCATCCTAGTACATTTTACGAGCCCTAGGAAGGAGGAACTATTTATCTTCATGCTGACAGGTCCAATTCCATTAAATTTTTACGAGTCTTACAAAGGTGAAACTTGGCATCTTTTCATGTTTAGAGAGTTTGAAAAGAGGAAAAAATAAAACTCCAGATGGCCCTTTTCGTAAATAGTCCCTTGAATCCAAAAAGGTAGAAAAAAAAGTTTGAGAGGGCCTCTTAGGCATGATTGAATAAGGTATTCCTTTTTCATAAATAATGTATCCCAGCCCGAAAAAGGGGTAAACGTATATTGGGTAAATGAAATTTAGTTCACTTTAATGAGCTCAAAACGATAAGTACTCGGAAATATTTCATGTTTTGAGAGTAAGAAAAGAGCTGAAAGGTGACTCCAAGGGGTTGAATTTTTCATTTATTATTACCGAGTCTGAAAAAGTAATAAACTAGAACTTGTTTTCATATCATCTGTTAAAAAATTAACCCTGTTGCTGCACAAGAAAGAACCCATTATCTCTTTTCAAGGTAAAAATATATTAAAATGTGGAAAAAACCCTAAAAGTGACTTGAACATTTATAAAAATGAGAAAAGTAACAACATTTTTACTTTTTACCTTCACAAGTCTTGGAAGAGGTTTTTTACCTTTGTTTACCTTGATTCTTCAAGAACATATTATGGGCGATCCAGGAAGATGATCGATGAACCGTTGACACTAGGTAAGATTCATGCTCATAATATTTGTTTTCATACCTATCTCAGTAATTTTTATAGTGCATGGTGATTTTTGGAGGAAGATTTTTAAACTCTATGTTGCGGTGGATCGGCATGGAGATTCCATATCGGGATCACATTGATCCACCATTTTTTACACTGGTTGTGCACCAATCAAAAAGCACGAAAAAAACACGACGTTTCTCCAAAAGAATCTCCATCCAAATTAATCTTTTACACATCGAATTTTGACAAAATGTTGTTAAATTTCTTGATAGGGGGGAAATGTCAAACAATCATGGTGATCAAATGGAAAGAAAGTGAGCATGGTGATGTAGACAGAGAGGCCATGGAGGACCAAGATTTCCTAGCTTCGTTTGAGGAACAACGGGCTCCTAAAATTATTTTTAAATCCTAGCTTAAGATCTCAGTCAGAGTTACTATAGTGTTTGGTGATAATTTGGGGCACACAACAAGAGAGATTTATCATTAGCGACCAAGAGTTAGAAATCAAGGTGGTTGATATTTACTTCATCATTGGCCTATCATGGAGAGGAGGATAGTCTCGATTGGTAGGGAGTTGTATCATGGGTGAAAGTATGGATATACTCATAGGAAGGGCATGTCCATAGGTGGTCAAATGTTCCAATGGGAAGGTTGATATAAGAAGCGTGAACAACTTGTTTCTCAAAGTAATCCTATACACCATCACACATGCCACTGGGGCACAAGCACCACATGAGGCTACCAAGTCTCAGCTCCAAATCGTCGTTGATTGTATGTCACCTACCATATTTAACTAGGTAGAAGCAGTGCTGGAAAATATGAAGAAACAACTCTCAAAATGCAAAAATAGTCGACTTAAGCAATTTCGGTATTGATCGATCTTAGCAGCATTATTTATGGAATGAGTGTTGTTGTTCCAATTTCAGTGGATGGAAGTAACCAGTCCAACACCATGGGATCGACGTTTGATTAGATGGAGTGAGTTGATGCCTCGCTCAGGAGGAGGGAAACATATGTCATACAAACTTGCTTTCTTTGTGTGGTTGAGGTGTCAGCTCATTATCATGGAGGATTGGCCATACTCTGGGACTGATTTCCAAGGTGACCCAGATCTTCGACTTCTAGAGGGCAAGCATTGGGATGACATAGGTAAAACATGTTTATTTTTAGCTTTTTGCATATATATATATATATATATTATGTTATGATTTTTAAACTTATGTGTTACAGATGTCAGACCACAAAGACCAGCTAGGATGTCCCATATCACCAAAAGAGTGGTGAGGGATTTCGACACTTCCCTGTATGAGGAGGGAGTAGACGTTGGGAAGGAGATTTCCCAGAATCTCGATGCTTTGACTACTGGGATTCTAGAATAAGTTCATGTTCAGGATATTCCCCGCCATTACTGGAGGCATACTGTAGGGGTATCAGATCGTATTCATCGGCTATTGACTCGAGTCATTTGAGAAATGACTTGCTACCATGAGCACCACGTTGATTAGTCTATTTTAGTTGCAGTTGTAGTTTTTGGGACCTGCAAGTCTCTTTATGTAACAGAACATATATTTTTGGGTTATGATGTACTTGAAAAATTTTGCAGACAATACCGACATATATACATATATATATACATATATATATATATACATATATATATATATACATATATATATATATATATACATACATACATATATATATATATATATATATATATATATATATATATATCTTTGTGTGTGTGTGTGTGTTATATTTTCCTATTCTATACATGATGTAATGATGATCATAGTTTTACAAATTTCGCAAATGTCTATCTAAAATTTAATTATCCAATGCATCTATTAATGTATTCATGTGTCTCGGAATATTATGATATGTAATGTAATCAAAATTCCTTTCCAAAATATGAACACGTAGATACATTCTCAAAATTTGAGGGTGTCTAATGGAAAATTACCCATTGAGATGTAGGACAACAAGTTGTGAATCAAGCTTCACAACCAATTATCTAATCCTAAGAGTGATTTCTTATGACATAAGTTCAATGGTTGCACTGTACTCAGAAATATTGTTGGTTGTACACACTAAACATTCACCTTGTAGATATATTAACTCACCATTAAGGTCATAGATAACCCATGTCGCAGAGGATAAATTTTGAGTACTGCAATAGGCACCATCATCAAAACCGACATAAGGAATTAAAGACATATACAAATCTAGTAAAACAAGATAAGCAGGAAAATTTCTTGCAAATGCACACCAAACCAAAATTGTACAAAACTGAAAAACACACTAATTTACAAAAGTCATTACATATAATAGTTTTTTATATAAATTATGTTTTAGGGCTTATCCAAAGGGTTACATTCATAATAAATTAGACCATAGGCCTCTTTTTGCAAAGAAAGTTTTACAATGTTTGGCCCATGCCACATTGGTTCGGATTTTCCTGCCCCCAACTTATCATGTGCTTGGTCATAGAGAAGAACCAGGTTTCCTTCATAGAAGGCATGTGGAGAAATAGTCTAATCGAAATGGGCTTTGACCCATTTCTTCTGAGCTTTAGTAACTAAAGCGGCGAAGTGACGAGTTTCTTCAAGCCTTTCCAGATAGAGGAGACATTCCTCTTCTGGTGAGGTATTCAGAAGTAATTCGACAACTTATTTGAGTGACATAATTTCACATTCAATCAAAAAAGTTACTTCAAGGCCATATACTAACTGAAAAGGAGTGAATCCAGTAGCATTTTTGGTCGAGGTTCAGTAAGAACAAAGAGCTAAGAAAAGCATGAGATGTAAGTTTGAATTGTGCATCCCAATAGTGTGTTGAAGCATAGTAACTAAGACTTTGTTGACTGCTTCAACTTGGCCATTGGCCTAGGGGTAATATGGAGATGAGTTGTTGTGATGTAGGGCCAACTGAGATGTCATCTTAACCATCATGTAATGGTGAAAATGAGAGCCATGGTCAATGACGATGGCTTGAGGGACTCCAAACTATGTGATAACATGATTGAAGAGAAATTGAGTCGTAGTTTTACCGTCAGCAGCATATGTAGGCATCGCCTTGACCCATTTAGTAAAATAGTCGATGACGATGATAATATAAGAATTCCCCCTGGTTGAGCAAGGGTTAGATGTCATAAAATCACTGCCCCATTTAGCGAAAGGGCTAACGGTAACCACTGGGTGTAAGGGTGCGGTAGGGGCGCGCATCTTCTACTGGTAAATCTGGAAAGTGTGACATTTACAGATGACAAGAATGCAATCCTTGAAAATGAAAGGCTAGAAATAACCAACATGAAGGATTTTATGAGTTGTGGTGTATCCAGACATATGACCGCCACATGCCCCGGAGTGGCAGACGTTGAGCGCTCTTTCAACCTCTTCAAAATTTAAACACCGACGAAGAATCGAATCTATGCTGACGCGGTATAAAGTATCCCAAATAATACAATACGGTTGAGAGTGATCTCAAATGTGTGGACGATCAGCTTTGGTCAACACATATCGAAAGGTTTTGGTTTGGAGATACACGATGATATCGTTGTACCATGGATCGATAGTGTTGATAAGGAAGAGAGTGTCACCTGAAATGTGCTCATCAAGATCGGAAGGGGCAGAAGTAGAGGGAAGGGAGCATATCAATTCGGCGAAAACCAGTGATTTTTTAGATTTGGTAGTAGTGAATCCCAAATCAAACTCCTACATAATGACAACCCACTCAGAATATCCCCCCCCCAGTAAATGACGGGTCAAAATATAGGTCATGGGATTGCAATCAGAGATCACGATAGTCATGCGAAGTAGGATGTAATGTTGAAAGCGCTGAACAACATGAACCACAGCTAAATCCAATATCTCGACATGGGCATATCGAGTTTTAGGATCCATGAGATTGCAGCTGAGGTAATAAATGACATGTTCAGTACCATCATCATCATCCTTGACCAGCACCATACGAATAGTACTAGAAGAAGCTTCTAAGTAAAGGAAATAGTCACGATGGTAATTCAGGGGATTTAGTGGAGCATTGATAAGAATGTTCTTTAGAGCATCGAAGGAGTTTTGAGCAACTTCATCCCACGGAACAAAATTGGGAACAAAACGACAAAGGAAATTAGCTTTCCCTTCTAAACTCTACAACTGAGGTAAAGACGAAATGGGAGGTAAATTAACAATAGCCTTGAATTTCAAAGGATCTAGACAGATGCCTTCTTTGGAGACAAAAAACCCAAGGATTCTGTCAGATTCAACGCAAAAGACACATTTATGCAAGTTAAAGCGAATATTATAGTGTCAACAGTGTAGAAAAAAATTCTCGAAGGTCAGGAAGATGGTCACAACGCTTAGTTGAATGAGTGGGAAGGTCATCCAGATAAGTTGAATGATGTGTTTGATATCATGGAAAGCATACGACATCGCACGTTGAAAAGTAGCACCAGCATTTTTTAGACCAAAAAGGAGCTCCTTGTAGGAAAAAGTTCCCCATGGACAGATGAAGGCAGTCTTGTGTTGATTAATTGGAAGGATGTTAATCTAGTTATACCCAGAAAAACCATCCATAAAATAAAATATCTCACTCCCAGTGAAATCATCAATAATTTGGTCAATGAAAGGAGTGGGATAGTTATATTTTGTGCAGGCACAATTCATGTCTCAATAATCAAAATAGACGTGAATATTACCCTACTTTTTATTGACAAGGACAATATTGGACACCCAATATGTCAAAGGAATTGGATATATGAATCTAGACTTAATAATTTTTTCAACTTCTCCCTTTATATGGGTTGCCTTTCTAGGATGCATGGGACGAATTCGCTGATGAATAGACTTCGCATTAGGATATTTTGGTATCTCGTGCACCACTATACTCAGATCACTTCCATACATTTCCTCATAGGACCATGCAAATACATCTCGAAACTCTTGAAAAATACTAGTGTAAAGCTTGATCTCATCTGGAGAGAAAGTTACCATGATGTGGATGTTCTCAACAATTCCTAGTTTCATAGAAATGTCGATAGGCATCGTTGTAGTGATGCTTCGCATGTTTCCTTCAAAAAAGAACTCACGTGTCAACATGGGTTTCAGAAGTGGAAAATTAAGAACATGGAAAGAGAATTTTTTGAGACACGAAGGAATTACTCCAAGGCTTGAAAGAAACAAAGAACGATGATGGGTATCATCCCAGGGTGCTTCCCAAAGAGACATGGTTTCCATGATACTTTCGTCAGAAGGAAACATCTCATTCAAGGTATCTAAAGAATCTAAAGAACCAATCCAAGGAGATTGGGAGTACGCATCGAAATTCATACTAGAATTAGTATGATTAGATTTAGGAGCTGAAGCCGAAATGATTTCAAAATAATTGACTTCAACAGGGCTTAACCGCATGACATCACTGAAAGAATCAATTTTATCAGGGGAAGGGATGATCCAAGGATTAGATGAAGTAGAGATCATATTTTCATGAGCAGTGTTTGGTGGTGGAAGATAAAAGTGACCCACTAAGGAATAATATTTAAAAATTCCTTCCCCCACACTCTCATATGGTGTGGTGGTATGCTCCACATATGGCACATTGCCTTATGAGGAAGCATAAGTAAAAAAGGACAATTGGTCGACAATGATAATCTTCCGTTGATGTGTGAAATGAAGAACACGAAACATAGTGGATGGCACACAAATCATAGCATGAGTCCAATTGCGACTGAGTAGGAGATTGTAATTGAACTTGGCATTGATAAATTCTACTTCGACATTGACAGTTTTTCCTTCTAAAGTGATAGGCAAGTTAGGGAGAATACCAAAAGAACGAGAACCCCTTCCATCGAAAGCCTCCAAAGTGTTCAGAGAGTAGCTAAGAATCGAAGAGTCAATGGATTTCTAACAAGACATAGACATGATGCAAGTGGATCCACCCTCATCCACGATTGACCGATGGATGTTCTTTCCATTAATAATGACCTTAATAAGGAAAACAAGCTAATGGGGGAGACGTGGAACATGATTTTTTAGGACGAAAGTAATGAGACTTGAATCAGTCGAATCAATTCCTCTAATGGTGGATAGTAACAATTTCCATTGTTAAGGATAGCTTTGAAGAACCTCTAACGTAGGCATAGAGATATTGTAATGTTGAGTAGCTCAGGCATATGGGTTGTAAGAGGATTTTTGGAGCACACCTTTCGAAGGTGGTCGAATAACGGGATTAAGACTAGGTATTTTGATATGAAGAGGATCAAAAGAGGGCAGAGGAGAAGGAGTAGGAGCATCAACAATTTCTTTCTCCGCCAGCTAACGAGAATGAGTGGAATAATATTTGGACCTAGTGGCCCCAGAAATGGGTGTTGGTCCATTCATCATAAAAACTTGGGAACTCAACAAGGAATAATATGGAGGTTGTTCCACTATCTTCATTTGTAGAGATGGAAATGGTTCTTTAAGTACAACCGAAATTCCTTGAGTACCTTTCAGTAAATGACTAACTTCAACTCGTCGTAGATAGTCTTTAGTGTAGTGCTCATCGTCACATATTAGGCAAGGTTACTTATGCTTACGTTTGGTTCCATCATCAGTATGAGGTTTGGTATAATCTTGTTTTGAGCCATCATATTTGGATTTGCCTTTACCCTTCTTTTTACATTTGGAAGATTTTTCTGCCGCGGTGGACTGAACAGCATTAACCTCCACACTTTTACTAGGATTTGAGGGATTCTGTGGAACAAAATCTAAGGAGGAGGTGAATTTTTTCTTACAAGAAGAAGACTTCTGAAAATTCTGGGTAACCAATCCAATGATGACGTCGATAGGTGGTGTTGTTGAAGCTTTGGAGGTTTCAGGTTTAGTAGAACCACGTGGAGCATTAGGTAATAGATCATACAACATGCTAGATAGGGAATATATCAGATCAAGATATTGTGCACAAGCAATGGCTTGCTCTTCTATGACACATGCCCCCATAGAAATATCCTTGGTGATCTCATTTACAAAGGATTTGGTAAACCATTGAGTCAAGAGTTGATCGGGAATTTCAAATTTCATCAAACGATGGCATCATCTCCATTCATGGATATGATCAAAGATATGCGTAGCGGTATCTTGTTTCAAGGATGTGAGGAGGTGAGTTCTCGTTTCATAGCGAACCAGTAACTAAAAGTGTGTGAGAAAATCCATAGGGAAAGAGTTGAAATCTTGGAAGGTTCCGTGAGGAAGCTCGATGTACCACTTGGCAGTGGCACCAGTCAACGTTCTCTGAAAAAAATGCATGCGAACGGAGTCATCAATCCAAGAGTTAGAATAACACCAAAGATGGTAGGTCATGATGTGTGCCTGTGGGTCTTCTCCAGACTTGCCTTCAAATTTGGGGAAATCACTGTTAGGTCCCTATATTACTAGTATAGTTCCTTATTGTTGTTAGTGTAACCCCCTTATTGTTATTATTCTACCCTTGTAACCCCCATTTTTTTATTATTGTGCCCTTAAATTATTATTGTTAGGTCAGCTAGGATTACATTGTGGCCCACTAGGATTACATTATGGCCCCATGGACTCCTATATATAGAAAGGAGGTTTTGTAAATTGAATCATCCAAGAATTGTTCATTTATATAATGTATTGGAGGTTGCCCCCTCGAAGTGGCTTATTTCTAAGGCATTGATATCTCTTTTCTTCTATTTTTGGAGCTAGTTACACAACATTTGGTATCGGAGGTTTGGATTCTAGGGTTTCGCTGCTCCAAACAGGTCATCGTGGAATTTTCGCTATAACGTTTTTTCTACAAAGTGTCACAAGCTGAAATTTTTATGGTGCGAAGCCAAAATCTTGAGGAATATATTCTAGAAATTTCAGAGCTTGGTTTGCAACATTTTCAGAGATATGATCTGTGGAAGTTAGGTATTTTTTCAGGCTCCTAAACAGGTCATTATGGAATTTGCGCTATAAATTTTTTCTATGAAGGTTCAGAATATTAAATTTTTAGGGTACGAAGCTGAAATCCTGAGGAAACTCATCAAAAAAATTTAGAGCTTGTTTCATAACATTTTCGGAGATATGATCTGTGGAATGTAGTCCTTTTTCAGGCTCCCGAATTTCATGTCAAAGAGGTGATCGTGGGAAAATATTCATAACTCTCTCTCTGAGCATCGTATTGGAGTGCCATAAAAACTGGTCATAAGTACATGGACTGTAGTTTCTTGGCTATCAATTTTAGGGATGAAGGACGAAACAGTGACACGTGTAAAGTCGTACAAGTTTTCTCTACTTAACCAGTCCATAATTAGGTCATTGTGGGAGATTGGACACAAATTTGTCTTGGAGAATCCAAATCAGGTCAGAACTGTGGCATTCAAAGGAGAATTCATAGGGCTACGTTAGTTAATAAATTAAGATATTGAAGTGCTGCAATCACAAAGATAATCCAATTTCAATATCGAGCTCCTCAAAAGCAAGAAAGAGGTGTGTATTTGTTTTTCCGAATTGCATAAGTCTTGTTTGAAGAATCAATTTGAATTGATTCCAAGGGAATATTGTAGAATAGATATGAGTATTGGGTTCTAAAATATGCCTCATAAAAATAATTCAACACCCATTAAGCCTTCAGAAGGCTCTACTATGACTCATGAAGATGAAGAGTTGCAACATGATCTAACAAAATTACAAGAGCAAGTACACCAAATTTCGCTCTCGCAAAGAGCAACAAAAAATGAAGTGGAAGTTTTGAAGAAAGGCGTGGAAGCTAAGATGGATGGCATGGAAGTTGGCATGGAAGCTAAGATGGATGACATGAAAGACAACATGGAAAACATGAAGAATGATCTAAAAGAAGACATAGAAGGTTTGAAAAATTTGATACAAAAAATGTTTCATAATGGTGAAAAGATAGTAGAAGAAACCCATGATGAGAACAAAATAAATGTTAATCGTGATTTCATAAACTCTAATGTTGGCGGGAGGAATCACCATATTTCAAAAATGGAGATGAGAAAATTTGATGGAAATGATCTTGTAACATGGATGCTACAGATGGAGCAATATTTTGATCTCCATAACGTGCAAAACACACAAAAGGTATGCATTGCAACTTTACATTTAGAAAAAAATACATTTGTATGGTATCGATGGCTTTGCTCCCGTAAAAAAATTGTCACTTGGTCAATTTTTACGGAGGAAGTGATAGCACATTATGAGGATACAAAGAGAAACACCTTCTTTAGCCAATTGATAAATCTCAAACAAAAGGGTTTAGTGGGGCAGCACATTGAGGACTTCCAAAAATTGAATATAAGGGTAACTGATATTCCAGAGGAACACAGGATTGATCTCTTCATAGGCACTTTAAAGGATAACATCCAACATGAATTTCACGTTTTGGAACCTGATTCATTGGAGAAGGCATTCAGGTTGGCAAGAAAAGTTGAATGTAAAATTATGGCGACAAGGAAGCCTACCACTCAATTCTATAAAGAAGGAAGTGTTGCTACGCCTAGATTTCCACAACCTACAAGGTTGACACCGCAAAAATTGGAAGAAAAAAGAGCAAAAGGGCTTTGCTACAGTTGTGATAGCAAATACACTAAAGGTCATAAGTGTGCTGAGAAGAAATTATTTTACATAGATTGTGAAGAGGAAGAAGAAAATTAACAAGAAGAGGATATACACCAGGAACCAGCCCTAGAAGAGGAAGAAATGAATCCGACCATATCGTGTAATGCACTGGCAGGAATTACCACTCCTCAAACTCTCAAGATAGAAGGACATGTCAAGAAGAAAAAGGTAATAGTGTTGATTGATTCAGGTAGCACCCATAATTTTATTCATTGTAAGGTAGCCAAGGAATTAAATTGTTTCCTATACCCAGCACCAGAATGTCAAGTGATGGTTGCAAATGGAGGAACTATAAATTGCTCTAGAAAATGAAATAATATCAAGCTAACCATGGGGGAATATGTATTGACTATTCCAATTCTTTCCATTCCTATGGGAAGTGTTGATGTTGTACTAGGAGTACAATGGTTACAATCTTTGGGGATGGTAGCTTTTAATTTTCAAGAAATTTTCTTGAATTTTTTTTCAGAAGGAAAGTAAGTTGAATTACGGGGTATTGCAGGGAAGCTGAGAAAGATAATAAGCTCTAATGTCATGAAAAAGCTTCTAAATAAATAAAAATGTGGTGCAATTGCACAATTATGCTCACTAGAAGTTCCAACATCAAAATCATCTACTTTTGTAGATCTCCAAAAATTATTGGACAATCATTGCAAGGTTTTTGAAACTCCCAAAGGACTCCCACCTATTCGTGATCATGATCATGCTATTCATTTGATTCTAGGAAGTGTTCCTCCAAACATTAGGCCTTATAGATATCCTTATGTCCAAAAGAGAGAAATTTAACGTATGATTGCATAAATGTTAGAGGCTAGTATAATTCAACCTAGTCAAAGTCCTTTTTTTTCTCCTGTAGTATTGGTACACAAGAAGGATCGATCATGGCGCATGTGTCCAGATTATAGGGAGCTCAATAAGCTCACCATTAAAGATAAATTTCCCATTCCTGTGATTGATGAATTAATGGATGAATTGCATGGAGCAATTTATTTTACCAGGTTGATCTTCATTTAGGATATCATCAAACTAGAATGAAGACTGAAGATATTTTGAAAATAGCATTTTGAACTCATGAGGGTCATTATGAATTTTTGGTCATGCCTTTTGGCCTTACCAATGCACCTTCTACATTTCAAGGGTTGATTAATTCCATTTTCAAACCCTTCCTAAGAAAATTTGTGGTATTATTTTTTGATGATATACTAATCTACAACAGGTCTTGGAAGGATCATGTTCAACATGTTGACAGGGTGCTCAAACTATTGCAGGAGAAACAATTATATGCAAAAGCATCCAAATTTTGGAGTACAAGAGGTGGAATATCTAGGTCATATTGTATCTCACGAGGGTGTTAAGGTAGACCTTAACAAAATTAAAGCCATTAAAGAATAGAAAGTCCCCACAACCATAAAGCAGTTGCGAGGATTTCTCGAGTTAACAAGGTATTATTGCAAGTTTGTTAGGACTTATGGGAGAATAACAGCACCTCTAACAACATTATTGAAGAAAGATGCATTTTTATGGACTCCTGAAGCAACTAAGGCCTTTGAACATCTTAAAGAGTCAATGTGCCTAGCACTGGTCTTAGCTACACCAGACTTCACAAAAACCTTTATTATGGAATGTGATGCCTCAGGAAATGGAATTGGTGTTGTTTTAATGCAAGGAGGAAGACCCATTTCTTTTAAAAGTTGTCCAATCAAAGGAAAGTATTTATAGAAAGCTATTATGAGAAGGAAATGTTAGCAATACTGCATGCACTAAAGAAATGGAAAACTTACCTAATGGGAAGACACTTCTAGGTAAAAAATGATCATGATAGTCTTAAACACTTTTTGGAACAAAGAATTTTTTCAGAAGAGCAGCAAAAATAGGTCACAAAGATGTTGGGTTATGACTTTGAAATAATCTACAAAAAAGGGAAGCTAAATGTTGTTGCAGATGCACTCTCAAGAAATAATGAAGAGGTGGAAGTATTTCTTTGTGCCATTTCTATTATCCAACCAGATTGGATAACCGAAGAAATGGATGAATGGAAAAAGGACAAAGAATTTTGGACACTCATTCAAAATTTGCAGCAAGATCCTAGTACATCTGATACATTTAGTTGGAAAAATGATTCCTTATGGTACAAATATCACTTGTATCTTTGTAAGAATTCCCAACTAAAACAAAAGATTCTTTTGGAATTGCACACTTCTCCTTTAGGAGGACACTCAAGATTTTTAAAAACTCACCACGGGGTGAAGAAAGAATTTTTTTGGGATGGCCTTAAATCTAATATTCAAAATTTTGTGGCAGAATGTTTTATTTTCCAGTAGAATAAATTTGAGACAATTAAGATCCCGGGTCTTCTACAACCTTTATCCATTCCAAGTCAATGTTGGGAGGAGATTTCAATGTATTTTACCATAGTTTTACCTAAGTCTGAAGGAAAGAGTGTCATCATGGTGGTAGTTGATAGACTTACCAAGTATGCACACTTTTGTGCACTATCTCATCCATTTAAAGCAAGTATAGTTGCTACTACATTTATGGACACAATTCAAAAGCTACATGGAAACCCAAAGGTTATTGTGAGCGATAGAGATCCCATTTTTACTGAAAATTTTTGGACGGAGTTATTTTCTTGTTTGGGTACTCAATTAGCTATAGCTCATCTTATCATCCTCAATCTGATGGTCAAACTGAGATAGTAAATAAATTTTTGGAAGGATATCTTCATTGTTTTGTATATAATAAACAAACACAATGGGTCAAGTGGTTACCTCTCGCTGAATGGTGGTATAACACTTCCTTCCATACTGCAGCAAAAGTGACCCCATTTATGGCACTTTATGGATATCATCCATTTTCCATCACATCATCTTTAAGAGAAAATTTGAAGGTTCAAGCAGTGGAAGATCAAATCGAGCATCAACAAGAAGTTATCCAACTCTTAAAGGATAACCTGAATTTGGCACAAAATCGAATGCAACAACAGACAGATCAACATCACAGCAAGAGAATTTTTGATGTAGGAGACTGGGTATTTTTACGGCTACAACCATACAAACAAATTTCCCTAAAGAAAGCTAAGAAGGATAATAAATTATCGCCAAAGTACTATGGTCCTTACAAGGTGTTGCAAAAGATTGGTACTATAGCATACAAATTGGAGCTTCTTGCTTCTTCATGAGTGCATCCATTTATACATGTTTTATGCTTAAAGAAGCTTATAGGTGAAAATATTTCAGTTCAAACAATATTTCCAGAACTTTATGAGGAAGGAAAAATCATATTAGAACCTGAAGCGGTCACGGAAACAAGAACTCGACAACTACAAAATCGATCAATTTCAGAGTATCTCATCAAGTGGAAGAACTTACCCACTGAAGATGCTACATGCGAGGATGAGAATTTTATACAAAAGAACCCAGAGCTACTCAAGCATTGAGGACAACACTTTTTTGAAAGAGAGGGGCATGTTAGGTCCCTATATTACTAGTATAGTCCCTTATTGTTGTTAGTGTAACCCCCTTATTGTTATTATTGTACCCCTGTAACCCCCATATTGTTATTATTTTTCCCTTAAATTATTATTTTTAGGTCAGCTAGGATTACATTTTGGCCCCATGGACTCCTATATATAGAAAGGAGGTTTGTGATTTAGATCATCGAATAATTGTTCATTCATGTAATGTATTGGAGGTTGCCCACTCGAAGTGGCTTATTTATAATGCGTTGGTATCTCTTTTCTTCTCTTTTTGGAGCTGGTTTCACAAAAAAGTATGATGTGTAGATATGGGTGTGTGGAAGGGAAGTATCTCTACAGTTTCTATGCACATTGGAAAATTAGCTAAGTGTTGGATCTAGAGAAAACAATGTAGAGAAACCTTATGTGGAAATTCTTAAATGAAAATTTCCTCTACATATGCATAGAAAATCTTATGGGTTAGCACAAATATATAATTAAAAATAAAATAAAAAATGAATCTATAAAAGGGCATAGTATATCATTAATTGTCCTCATAAATTTCACTAGTGCATTGCATAGGGAGAATGACATGTGACTGACCACTCATGCAAACATTGCCTAATTTTGAAGGTTGTGTTCGATGTATCAACTTATTTGACTTGAACCTAGTGAAATCTAAAATTTTAAGTCCAAATTGGTGAAATATTTCTCTTGTTGCAACTATTCCAACAGGTCATCTATCTTAGATAGTGTGTACATGTTCTGAAGTGCAGCTTTGTTTAATACCATGTAATCATTACACATCCACCAATTCTAGTCCTTCCATGGCACAATGATGATGGGTGATCCATAATGTGAGGTACTTGGTTGAATGACACCCTATTTCATTAGTTGTTGCAACTACTTCTTTAACATATATTCCTTGACAATGGATTGCTTTTACAACCCAATGTTTGAAAAACAAAAATTCTGGCAATAGTTGGATATCGTGCTTCACTTCCCTCTTGTGTGGTAATCACTTAGGCTCTTGGAACACACCCAGGTATGCCTATATAAACTATTCTAGTTGTTATTTATGTTCCTTAGTACACCCCTCCAAGTATGACTTAACTCTCATGGAGCCTTTTACAAAATAATTTTCTCGAAAAAAATGAAAAAAACGCATTTCTTGCTATAAATGATCAACTTTTGGGCCTAGTTGGCACTAACCGGTGAGGTTTTCAACTTTCCCTTGTGTGAATTGATGTTGAAGGATTTCTCATCCTTGATGAAGTGATATTGGTTGGCTCTCTACATGAATATTACACCCCACATGTATATATATGGACTCCCAAACACAACACAACATACATCTAAAGTTAGCACTAATAGAAAACTTGATTCTGCACTATTTCATTACCTTTATCTTTTCATATATTTACCTATATAGATGGATATGGGATAGGATGGTCATGAGTCTCTAGTCCTATTTTCTTGACCAATATTATGCTATAATATTTATCTCTGATCCTGAATTGAATAGAACATCCTTCTTTGTCATTTTTTCATGTATCTGTATATTGAAGAGTTTGGTCATTGTCTTATTTTCATGTTTCTAAAGGATATTCAATTTCACCACATTCTTCACTAATGTGCAGAAAATATTCTCATTCACATATGATTTTCTTTACACCTAGTTGCTTGAATCAATGGTGATGAGACTTTTCTTCTCAAAGTATTTCTTTGTCTCTTTCGCATTGAACTATGGATGCAACTTTTGAAACTACTCCTTTATATGACCATCAATATTACAGTGGTTGTGGAGAAATTTTCACTGATGTATTTTGGTTGATTTTTTCATTTTTTCTTTCTCCCTTTCAACTTCTTTGTTTCCTCCTTAAAATATTCATGGTGCTTCCTCTTCTTTGACCCACTTGATTTCCCTTTCTTTTATCCTATGTTCTATAGGTATTGTGTGTGTACACAAGCCTTTTCCATCATTATAGGTATGGATAACATCACTGTTTCTTGAAGATGTTTTTTTAGATCCCCCAAATACTTGAGTATATCCATGTTCTTTATGGAGATACCTACCATTATGACCATTTTTCTAAATTTTTTGGTGTACTCTTGTACACTTTTCCCTTGTCTCCACTTGAAGTAATGCAATTGGATCCATTGGTCTTTCTACATAGCCATTAGGGTAAAATTGTGACTTTATGAGAGTTTTGAAATCTCTCACTTAGTCACCAGAGGATATCCCTCTATCCTTAGGGTCTTTGTGTGGATTTCCCATTAGGTCAGAGCATGGCCCTCTAATTTTAGTTAAGAAAATGAAATGTTATATTTTTCCTCTGTATGATGAACAATAAAATAAACATCTAATTATCTCAATTAGTGATTTAACTTCGTAGTGTCAAAATCACCTTAATATGTCTTAATTTCGATATTCACTTCCATTTTGAATAGGGAGACTGAATGGTTCATGACACTCAAACTAGGTTATTCCTTTATAGGTTCCTTTATAGGTTACCTCTTTAGAGCTTCTAGATTTTTGTATTTCCTCTCTTGTATGATCTTCATGTTAGAACCTCCATCTTCTTCAAATAGCCAAAGCTTATTGGTCAAGGCCTCCATGAGGAGGTTAACATCATGGTTTATATATTTGACTGGTGCTTCTAGTAGCGCAAACCTATCCTTTATGGGATCTTGAGATTTATTAATAGAATCATTGGTCATGGTTGGGGTTTTGTGACTTTCAACTTAGTTAATATGAATCCCTTGCAGCTCCCCAAAATATAACCAAAGAAACTCGCTTTGATACCAATATGATATATAAACTGCCATATATATATTTCACAAGATATTTCATCATAAAAAATATGATAAATATAGTGACCTAGAATTCAAACATACAACTAGTTACATCAATCCATGATATATATTCAACTGGCTAGGATAGAATTTTCAGAAAAAACATGAGCAGAGAAAACTTACTTGTAGAGCAAAGATAGATCTTACTAGTGATTTCGCAGTTCTAACACTATGTATATTTTTGGGGATGACACTCCACCCAACCGTAGGATTAACTGCATAGAATATTTCTACAAGTGGCCAACCTCGAGTCCTCAATCAACTACTTATTACAATGACTCCTTTGTCTCTCAGCATTATCCTCTCGAAAGAATGAATTCTCCCTTTCCAGCCATTAAATAGAAAAAATTGTTCTGAAAATGGAAGGGAGATTGGAAAGGGGCTCCTCATGCACACTATCCATGAGTCATCATAAATAAATAAATAAATTATTTGTCTTAATTTTTCCTTAATTTGACATTTTTTTTTAAATTTAACTCTTTCTTATTTTATTCCTTTTTACATTTTTTTTATTTTACTTATTATTATAGTCTACTTGTATATATTTATTCAAGACTTTAGTTTATTATTTTTTATTTTATTTATTTACTATTATAATATTTTCTTTATTATTTATTGTTTTATTATTTATATATTAATACTATTTCCTTTACTTTATTATTATTATTTAATTATTTATTAATACGATGCATTACATACTCCCATCTCTTTAAGGAACTTCATCCCAAAGTTAATTTTAATAATTTAACTTATTTATTGATTTATTTATTATGCCAATTGCACCCTACACCCTCTACTAAACTAGTATACGAAGAGGCATCGAAAGTTACACCAAAAAACCGAGGAAATCCCAAGGGATCTCACGAATCTTTCCCAACTTTTGGAACCATGCATAAAGCTTCATTAGTCTATACCATAATCCCAATATTCATACCTCTTTTTCCCCAACGCAAGCATCCAATCTAGTAACCATGTACTCCAAACATCTCGAAAGGTTGACCCAACTCCCTCTTGTAACATCCCTCGTCAAAATTCCATGTAAATAAAGTTAATAAAGGAAAAATAATAACCAACCTCATGGGACACTTTTTCCAAGTTGAATGTTGGGTAAAAAATCCTAGTGTGGGTGTTCATTTGGTTTATTATGGTTAAGGAAATTGGCAAAGGAAAAGGCAAAGGATTTGGAAAGGAAAAGTGGCATTAATTAGAAATTTATTTATAAAAATAATGGAAATGAGAAGAAAAGGAAGGTGAAATGTCATAGGTTACATGGGAGGAGGAAAATGAAGGAAAATAATGAAAATTTGAAGAATTAGAGGCCTCATTAATAAAAAGGCTTATGAGTATCAGTTGGTACCTTTTGTTAGATCATTTTTGGAACTCTCTCAATTTAATCTCTCTCTCTCTCTCTCTCTCAATGTTGGACACTTAGAGAATTATTGGATAACACTAGCATTGGATCGAGAAAAGAAAATGAAGAACAAAGGAGGAAAAGGGAATCAAAGATCAAGAAAGGAAGAGAAGAATCAAGTGGCTACATCAGAATTACTTGTGGGTATCGATTTGAATGTGTAATTTTCTTGTTATATTTGGCATGCATGGTACATGCATGTGTGGTTTTGGTTCTCTTTCTATCATTGACATGGGTTTTGCCAGGTATGAGAGTGTTCTTCAGCCTTGTCTTTCCATTTCTGGATAGCCATGGGGTGATGGGGTTCCCTTGTTTTGGTTGATTTGGAATGATGGATGGACTCATATCTGAGTGGGGTGGTCTTTGGAGAAGAACACAAGGCTTAGGAATCCCTAGACCAGTGAAAGTGGGATTGTGGTAAAGTCAGATTTGTGTGTACCTCGATGGCCCTAGGAATCCTTGACTAGTGCATGGAAGGATATAAAGTAAATCCTAGAAGTGTGTGCCCTCGATTAGGCTTATGAATCCTTGACCGGTGAATGGTGGGATATATGGTAAAGCCTAGAGGGTGGAGTCTCACTTAGGGCTAAGAATATTCAACCGGTGAATGGAGGTATATATGGTAAATCCTAAAGACTAGCCCACAGAAAAAATTTCTCACAGTGTATGTGGAGAGATCCGAAGGCATCCATGCTTATTTAGGTCCTATTGATCTGGTGGGGATTTCTCTAAATACTGGTTTTATTAATGAGTTTTGAGGTGGTTTGGCATCTAGAAGCCCTAGTTCCTTTTGTTGTGAGTCCCACATTCATGCTTACAATATGGCACAGGGTTGATTAGTTGAAATAAAGATTTGGTTTTGCCAATATATGGTCAGGTGGTTCATGGAAGTCCCAATCTCAATTGGCTTATGCATTCATTAATAAGAGGTCCTTCTCCTTTGGTATTTTATGTGTAAATGTATTGGTTCATATGTGGTTTTTTGGTTGTTATATACTTGTTATCTGTGTTGGTTATATTTTGTTTATGATTATGTTTTAAGATAGACCTTATGTATGGCTCTCATCATGGTTTGATTAGAAAATGAATGAAAAATGAATATATGACCTAATATATGATAATGAGGCTATCGTGACAACACATCAATGCTTCTTTATGAATCCCAAATAATTATGAGGCCCTTATGTTCATATTTTTTGTTATGACATGTAGATTACATATTTGTGACATGTTTGATGAAAGGCATGTCATGGCTATTAGGGCTCTTGTCAAGTCATTGATCAAATGTTTGAATTAGTAAACTTTTTTCAATGTTATTAATCATTTCTAAAGGTTTCATGTAGTTCTGGGTAGTGGCCTGAGTCCTTGCCCTGAAAAATATGCACAGAATTCGAGATCACTAGCTCAGAACTACCTAGAAAAGTCCACAGTCGTTGGCATGCCTTGCGTTGGGAGTGACTGGAATGACTTAGACACATGCATGGCTTGTAATCGGAGAGTTTGAGGATCTAGATCAGTAAAATTTCAATTTTCATTAGGGTTTGGTTACCTGGAAGGGTTGGTTGGATCGTGAAGGTTATGTAGCATGTGTAGAAGGCCATATTGGTTTAGTTTTGTCAGTTCCACTTCTTTAACTATACATGGGGAGTTGAATTAAATCATAGTATCCTATTTTGGCATGTTTATCCCAGTGGGCTGGTTAAATTGGATAAATGTTGGAGGAGGGTGTTACAAGGTGGTATCAGAGCATGGTACCCCTCATATTGGATGGGTCATGTGTTTACATGTCGGTTGCATGTGTGTTATTTATTCTTGTGGTCTACGTGCTTTTTGTCTATGCCTGGTGGTGGTCATGGTTACATTTGTGTCATCGTGTGAAGGTTGATGGGGTTGTTTTTGGATGTGGTCGTCATGAGTATATGTAATTTATGCATTAGTTATGCATGTCAGTGTTTATATGTTGTTATGCATACATTGACATGGAGATAGTTTTCATGCATGAGGTCATGGTATGTGGTTGGTATGGTCATGCATTAATAGTTGGATAATGGTTGAAATGATTATTATATACTACTATGATTATGTTTATACATGTACTGCGCTAATCTAGTTGATCTTGCATCCGAGATATCCTCCCTGAACTATAATGAGGTATGTTGATTATGTTATGTTTTGGTTTTAGCTGACAGGGTATACTTGCAACAAATAGATCAAATATGACTAGAAATATGGTAGGCTAAAATTCATGAGATTATCCCTATGGGTCAGATGAGCGGGATGGTGGTGGGAATTATTCTAACTTAGCAGACACATTGAGAAGCTTGAAGGCAAAAATAATAAGTTTCAAGGCAGATAATAATAGCATTATTCATGCATAAGAGAAACAAGCAGAAGTTAATGCAGTAATCCTTCAGATTTTGTTAGAAATAGAGAGACAGAGACCACTATAGATCATCCATGGGCTCTACGATAGGACTGATGGGGCATACGGTAGTATATCTCATGGTGGAAACAGGTTGGATAGGGATGAAACAATCAAATATGGCAGGCTATTTGATACTCCGGATAAGAGAGGTGATGGACATGGGTTCTATTATCATTATGGTTTTGACAAACACTATGATCGTTATTGTTATCATCCTTACAGGAGGAGTGATAGGGGATATTTTCTAGATGAGTTAAAGAAAGAAAAATCACCTATCTTTGATGGGAATTTGAAGAAGCCAACAATGCAAAGGAATGGTTTCATAGGATGAAGAAGTTCTTCGAGTTGCATGAGTACACAGAGAATATGAAGGGAAGAATATATATCTTTAGTCTCAAAGGGAAAGAATACATATGGTGGGAAGATGTGAAGTAGGTCAAAGACATCAGGACATAATAGTTGAGTTGGCATGAATTCAAGGGACTTTTCAGAAAGAAATACTTTTCAAAGAGGTACTATGACAACAAATCCAAGGAATTATATGAGCTTAAGATAGGATCGATGACAAATGGGGATTATACAACCAATTTGCTGGAATTTTTTTAGGTATGTACTGTATCTTAAGGATGAAAAAGCTAAACTTCAAATATTTTTCAATGGATTTCCATTAGCATTTAGATATCAGATTGAGTATGATGAGCATCAGTCACTTGAGGATGTCATTGGGAAATTTAAGCACCGTTATGAGTAACCAAAGTGCAAGAAAGAATCTCAGTAAGTTTGGAAAGGAAAAGAGAAAGCTAAAGGTAAATGGAAAATGAAAAGAACAAGGCCTAAGAATGTAGAAGAGAAAGAAAATTTTTGACCTTCCAAGAATTTTAACGTAGTTAGACAGGGACATAGGTCACAACTTGGAGGGAATCAAAATAAAGGTTATGGTAAGGGACAGTTCCAATGTTGGACATGTGGTAAGGATAATCTTAAAATGGATTTTCCGTAGAATCAAGGTGGTAGGCATTAGATTTACAGTTCAGGAAAGAATGTGTTTTATTTGCAGTGCATATTTCCAGTGATAAAGGTAAGGAGGATGAGGATGCAAAGATATTAAATAGGTACCCAGTTCTATGTCAGTTTCAGGATGTGTTTCTAGCATATATTTCGAATTTTCCACCTCACAGAGAAGTGGAATTTTCTACTGAGTTGATACCAAGGCCAGCACCAGCGTCAAAGGCACCGTACAAGATGAGCGCTCCAAAGTTAGTAGAGTTGAAGTTGTAGTTCGATAAAATTATTGATAAAGTATACATTAGCCCAAGTGTATCACTATGGGGTGCACCAATGTTGTTTGTAAATAAGGATGGTACTCTCAGGTTATGCATTGATTACAGGCAGTTGAACAAGGTGACCATCAAGAACATGTATTCATTATTGAGGATTGATTACTTGTTGATCATTTGAAGGGAGTATCAGTGTTTTTAAAGATTGGTTTGAGATCATGATACCATCATGTACGCATCAAGTAATAGGACATTTACAAGACAACTTTTCATACGAGGAATGGGCATTATGAGTTTGTTTTAGTTCCATTTGGTTTGACTAATGCTCCAGCTACCTTTATGTGCTTCATGAATAGTGTGTTGCGTCCTTATCTCAAAAATTTTGTTATTGTATTCATTTATGACATCTTTATATATTCTAAGAATGAGGAAGAGCATGTTTAACATTTAGAAGTAGTATTGATATTGTTGAGAAAGAATCAGTTTTATGCTAAGCTCATCAAATGTAGCTTTTTTTTAGACACAGGTACATTACTTGGGACATGATGTTTCCAAGTAAGGCATAGCAATGGATCCAGAAAAGATAAGGGTTATAATCGAGTGGGAAGCTCCTAGAAATGTGGATGAGGTAATATCATTTATGGGGCTAGTAGGCTACTATAGGAGGTTCATCAGGAACTTCCCTTGGATTTCATATCCTATTACTTCACTGCAAAGGAAAGGTAATAAATTTGAATGGACAGAGGAATGTGAGGAAAGTTTTGAAAAATTAAAGAAGTTGTGATGAATTCTATAGTGTTAAATATTTCATATCCGGAAAAAGAGTTTGTGGTATGTATAGATGCTTGTAAGAGAGGACTTGGTGGAGTCCTTATGTAGGAAGGATAGGTAATATGCTATGCGTCACAGAAACTAAATGAGCACAAATAGAATTATATGAAACATGATGTTGAGTTGGAATTGATCATCTATGCATTGAAGATTTGGAGGAACTATCTTCTTGTCATGAGGTTTGTATTGATGAGCGATCACAATGGATTGAGATACTTGTTTGACCAATCAAATCTGAATTCCAAGCAAGCTAGATTGTTATTCATGAATAGAAAGTTTGACTTTGATATCAAGTACATCAATGGTAAAGATAATATGTTTACAAATTCTTTTAGAAGGAGGATACAGGTGAACCATGTTAGCCATCCATAATTTTGACATATTCAAATGATGGCTAAAATAGGCCTTTCAGCCTTCAAGAAAAAAATTTCAAGAAAGATGTGAGTTCTTGAAGTCTTTCTATGCCCCTTATCCTTTAAAAGGTCTACCCCTTTGATATTTTCACTCAAAATCCTTCAAAGAAGCCCTGCTGATTCAAAAAGAAAACTGCCTTCAAAGCAATAATTCCCACCATTTCTCCATTTCAAAATATTCCCTTCATGTCACCCATTTTCCTCATTTTACCCTTTATTTCCTTCAAAATCCCCTTAAAACCTTATAAATTCTCTTTATTTGGTTTTAAAACCCTTTTTCTAACTTATCAGAACCCCTCAAAAATCCTCAAAAAACCCTATTCTGGCCTATTTCTCGATATTTTAAATTTGGGCCTTAAGCGCCTTTCGCTTAAGCCCCTAGACCCGTTTCTGCCATATGACCTAGTCCCATAACTGAGCGCTAAGCCCATCGCTCATCGACAATCGAGGCTTCTCTCTTCCCTATTCCCACTTCCCAAACTCTTTTTCCGCCAATGACCAATCGTCCAGTTTAATCCCAACCGTCGATTTGCTCCCAAATCTGACGACTCCTGTTGTTTCCTCCTTTACCTCATACATCGTTGTTCCCCAATTTTCGAGGTCCCAATTCAATCTGGACCATTCATTCTCCCAGATCCGACGGCTATCGCACTTTTGCCCTTTTCTAAAAATTTCGCGTCCCATTTCTTTTCGCCACCGATGTGCTTTCCAGCTTTAATCTACACCGTTGATCTCATTTCTGATCTAATGGTCCTCGCTTCTTCGGCGCATCGCACATTGTAATCGCTCCCCCCACATCTCTTCCTCTAGTCTATCTGGATTCCCGATGTGCATGGCCCCGATTCAATCACAGTCGTCCATTTCCCCTCATCTAACGGCCCACATTGCCCCCACATTTCAACCCCTCCCTTTTCATTCTCCTTCATTGCTCGATATCATCCATTGATCTTATCAATCCAATGGTGATCGCCTCCTCCCTTATCCTATCCACCCCTCCGACCGCTCGTCTATCTACCTACCCCTGTAATGGATCTTGACAGTAGATCTCCTAGATCTGACAGCTCCCATCAAACCTCACCTCTTAAACCCACCCGATGAACCTCCCGCTAAACGAAAAAAGAGATGATGTCATTGATGGTCCCACTCAACCATGCATCTCCACCTGTCGCATTCGTCCTCAACCGTAGATCTAGATCTCCCAGATCGTATGGCCATCAAATGTTTTCACGTGCAATCTACTCCCGGGGGTTAACACCCAATATCAACGTGAAATGGGTGGTCTTTGGATGATACATGTCACCTTCTAGCCTGTATTGCGTTCCTCCAAGCCATTACCGCTTACCATTTTCCCCTCGCGTGAAAGCCATTCATCGTTTTCCTGTGAAGCCACCAACGTACATTTTGTGCCCAAATTAAATTCTACCCTATTTTCTCCATCTCCCATTTTTTCCCCCTCCTTTAATGCATTTTCCCTCCCTCCTCTGCAAAGCTCCTCCATCCTCACCAAGCCCTCTGAAGTAATTTTACCAAATAAATGTAGGTTTGTTTAATGTTTTTATTTATTTTGGTAGGTTCCATGGCAGTTAAGTTTAAAAGTTGTCCCACAACAAATATAGTTGCAGAGGCCGAGGGTGACGATCCTTGAAGGCCCGATTGAATGAAAAGGGACATGAAGGTAAAATTATAGGTTATAATCAATATGTTATAAATATTGATTACACAACAAGATCCTCTAGCACAGGCCACTTGTACATCAAATTGAACAAAGCAGCAAAGAAAAGAGATTAAAGATTAAAGGTTAAAGCATAAAGCCCGAAGATCAAATCTTAATCAGCAGATTTACAAGGATGAAACACATTGAAAGAAAAAAAAATTAAAGCTAAAAAATAGTCAGCAGAAAGGAAAAAATATTAAGGATGATTATAGAAAGACTTAAAGCATACTCAAAAGCTAAATCAGTGTTTAAAGTATCAAAGACAGTCAGATCAGCAAAAGATCGCTTCAAAATGCCAGATCATTGAAGAAATTAATCCCCGGAAAGCCAGAAATGTCACCTACAGTTCTATTTACCTTGAAAGAATACATATTAAATGCACAGTCAGATATTATTTTCCAAAGACAGCTCATAAAGTAATTTCCAGCTACCAAAAGCCTCAAAAGTCAACAAAAGTGACTGAAGTAGATGAAAGTTAATGTAAAAATCAATTAACAGATTTAATACATTATATATCTTCTCCATTAGGCCTCCCAAAGGCCGAGAAGCATTTACTCTGTATTAATTGAACAAATGAACCCTTTCTTTCACTCCACCTCCTCATTCTTCTATAAAGACTCCATGAGGAGCTCATTGTAAAGGGTTGGAAAAGTTATTGATTGTTTGAACTGATATTGAGTGGAAGTAACTGAGTAGCTGTAATATAGTAGGTTGGGAAGAGAAGTATTGGACTGTAGAAAGCCATTAGACTTAAAGTATGTGACTGGTTTTGCACATCAAATAAACAAGCAGATTCACAGGATCCTGGTCTATATTATTGGTGATGTTTTTCTTACTGTAATTTTTATTTTTCTTATGTTTTCATACTGTCCATTTTTTTGGTAAAGAACAAAAAATTTAGATTATGATTTACTTCTAAATTACCCTAATTCTGACTGATAATATTTATCTCTATGTTTTCTTCTAAATGTGTGTTTGCGAATGAATCAATAGAGTATAACCAGTCAAGGAATGTTTGTGAGCCCATGTCTTGTAGTGTAGAGCTTGATATTCTATTCTTGAAAGTTTTTCTAAGTAGAGTTGAACTAGGGAAGTCTATGGTTAGCCATGTCCTCTAGTTTTCTTCTCCAACAGCTAGCTTTGAAAAGTTCCCTTGAGTGTATGTTGAAAGAAGGATAGGTTCAAATTCCCTAATTGATCTTAGGCTACTCTTTATGTTTATCTTTGTTCTTGAATGATCTTTTCACTGCATGCTAAGTAGATTCCTAATCAAGGAAGTTTATGGTTAGCCCTATCTCTTGTTTAGTCTTAAATAGTTGTTTTGAATATTTCCCTTAAGAGTATGCCGAAAGCAGGATAGGTTCAAAGTCCTTACTTGATCTTAGGCTAATTTTTATGTTTATCTTAAAAAATTTCTACTTTATAAAGGTAGTCAAGAGGATTACTGGATTGTAGTCTTAGAAGTTGGCTTTAGTAGGAGTTTTCCCAGAGAATTCTATGGTTTTCTCTGTCCTTTGGCCTGCTCCCAAATCAGTCACTTTGAAAGGCTTTTCTTGTGTAGTGAAGTTAATATATTCTTAATTGGTTATTAGCTTTTCTTATTTCACCACACTTCTTAATGTTTCATACCAGAAACTCAACTTAAAGAGATCTTTTGATATAGATGACTTGCCCTATAGAAACCCTTGAATAGTTGTTGTGAAAGTAAACCCTTTTATGACTCCATAGCCCAATGGATTTGCACTGTTTCTTGACCTATCTTCCCATGATGAAACATCCTTCTACTTATTTCCTCCTTCATTCCACATGCCCTTCTAAATTAATGATCCCCAACTAATAAAAAACAAATCCCTTGTGCTTCATAACTAGCCTAATATCATATCATGAGCCTAGAAGCATATCATTCTAAAACACATATAGAGAGATCACTCTCTGAATCCAGGAGGGCTAGATCCTAGGATTCCAAAGTGGTTCTGATGTAGGCCCTGCAGCGTTTGTTCTTTCCAATATTGCAAACTACAGGAGCCTAACTTAGTGGCGACCATACTGGGGAAATATTGAGTAATAGATAACTTCACAACTCAACAAAACCCTATTCCTAAATGAGACAAGTGTCACCAAGACCGGTTATTATTGATTGTTGATGATGAACAACAACCAAACCTTGAAAACAAGTAAAAATCCTTCACCTGGCGACTCCATTGGTATTCAGTAGGCCTATTTACCCCACTGGTTTTTCCTAAGAATCCACTGGGAAATTATTTTATCCTTCAAACATCATTCAAACCCAGTAAAGAGAACTTAAAGGATTAAGTTTTATTTCATAAGATTAGTTGGCCTTTTAAAGACTCTCATAATTGGCTAAAATTTTCTCATCATTTGGTCTAAAAACAAAACATAGTGGCTTCTAAAAGAGTTCATAATAGGGCCTATCCTGACCCAAATCCTCCTGAGATAGTTGAGAATCCAGAAAGCATCCTTAGGAAGTCTCATAAATCCAAGACCTCAACTATTTTCAGACCCATTCATAGAGCTAATTCCGTCCCTGAAAATATTACAGCTCTATAAGATACACAAGTTGACTTACCATTGATAATAAATCCATCTATAATTAAGTAACTTAGTGATATAGATCAGATAGACTTTGAGCCTCCGCACTCACCCCAACGTAGTGGTGAAAATACTGATAGTAGAGAAACCACTCCACTTGATCTTCATTTCATTCATAACTTTGGTTTCTCTCATCCTAAATCTGCTCAACTGTCTCTGGCTGGTTCAAGCACTTCTTTTATCCATACATCCACAGCTCAAACCACTTCACTTCATCACCTTCCTCCACTTGTAAACCCCCAATTTATCCCACAACTTCATATCATGGCAACATGGTGTGCTCCTCTAGTCCTTCTTTTACCTTTAGTCAATTTTCCATAGGACTATCAGTCCAAGATTCGATTATATAATTCTAGTAGTTATACTACTTCTCAACTACATGTGGATAAAATGAATGACTATTTTGATATAAATGAGATAGATGATGAAACCGTTAAATTCAAATTTTTTTCTCAAAGTTTAGGGGGAGAAGCAAGAAAATGGTTTAAAGGCTTAACCCCTAATAGTATAAATGACCTCCAAGATTTTCATCAATTTTTTTTAAACAAATGGGAGGTAAAAATGAATCCTCTCCAGATTTTATTTGAATATGAGAATGTTAAAAGGAATGCTGGAGAAGGAGTTCAATAGTATTGCACTAGATTCAATAGTGTGTACAATGCCCTACCCATCCATATGAAACCTCCACAACGCCTAGCTCTAATGAAATTCCCTGATGGATTTGATCCTGAAATTGCCTATCAACTTAGAGAAAGGGAACCCCTCACATTATAAGATATGAAAAGAGGGGCAGTAAGTGTTGAGGCAAATTTGATTGCCAAAAGAGATAGAATGAAGACTGAGAAGAGGGTATCATATAGGGATGAAGCTGAACCTTCCACATCTGACTCAAAACTAGAAAATGTAGTCAAAAATATGGAAAGGATGATGGATAGGATGAACATATATGAGAGAGCTCAATCTAGAGAAAACCAAATAACTCCTCAAAACATAAACCAATCCCAAAACCAAAATCAGAACTTTAGGAGAAATCAACCTCAAAATAGACAAAGAGATTCTGATTAGCAGATCGTACCTCCTTTTCAAGAGAATTATGTTAATGAAGAAGGAGAAACAATTGAACAAACAGAGGATGAAAACATGAACATGTTGGAGGTGAGAAATGAGGATTATGATTTCCTCCATAAAAGAAAACAAGGTCTATATACACCCTATGATGATAGAAGACTAGAAACTGAATACTATGAACAATAATTTGAAAGTTCCATCATAGGAGCGCCCAAAAAATATGACCTAAGAAGTAAAAATAACCCAGAAACTCCCAAAAATAAAACCTCGGATAATTCTTCCAAAAACAACCCTGTAAATGCTTCCAAAAAGACAACAGAAAACCATAAAATAGTGGCTGAAATTTCTGATCCAAACAAGGGAAAAAACACCCAAATCAATGAAAAACAGAGTGGTGACCCTAGTAGCACTAGCCCTTCAGCTAATGCTCCTGAAAAAACAATTTTGACTGCTATAAATAGTTGAAATCAGCAAGCTGATTTTGCTGATAAAGGAGTGATTAACAATGTTGAATCAAACATTTAAAAAAACCAAATTCCTTTTAGCCTAGAGAATGAAATTTCCAAAATCAAAATCTTTGTCCCAATCACTGAGTTAGTCACTCAAAATGTATATAGATGTTAAGTTTTGAAAGCTTTTAACATAGAAGATATTCATGATATTGTTAACTTGAATGATGATACACCAGAGCTTCTGTTTGGTCCTAAGATTGAAGGAAAATTTCAAGAAGGAACTACCCCTCCATTCTACATCAGTTTGAACATCCATGATAATATTTTTCACAATGCCATGCTGGATTCAGGAGCATCACATAATCTCATGCCCAAAGTAATAATGGAAAAACTAGGCCTAGAGGTAACCAGACCATACAAAGATTTATATTCCTTTGATTCAAGCAGAGTGAACTGCTTAGGCCTAATAAAACATCTCTGTGTTAACTTAGCCCAAATTCCAGCCAAAATCTTAGTGATGGACATTGTAGTGGCTAATATACCCCCCAAATATGGCATGCTTCTTTCAAGATCATGGGGTGCTAAGTTGCAAGGTACTATGCAGATGGATATGACTTATGCCACCATCCCTGTCTTCAGTCAACCTCGAAGACTCTATAGGGAAACACACATGAGATACATGATGAGTAACCAAGGAAGACCAGAAAACTCTCCTCTTTATTCCATACACACTAACCTTGAATCATTCATTTTTTACAATGATGAGATTCCTAATGAGCAAGTGTTAGTTAATGAAACATTAGACAATATAGTGGTCAATCCACATCCAAACATAGTGGCAGCCATAGATGAAGAGGAAAATAAGGAGAAAAATAGAAAACAGTTTGCTAATTCAAAAAATCATAGCAAACATATCACAGGTCTTGAGCATCAAAACAATCATGAACATAGTACCAATCAAGGACATCAAAGAACAAATCCTCAAAACATTGAAAAACCTAAGGAACAAAACAAAATTCAACATAGTGTAGACCTACAGGAACAACACAGTGACATATTAGGAAAACAAAACAGAGAGGACATCAATGAAATAAATGATAATTCTGAAAATAGTCCTCTTCGGAGTATGAGTTTTGATGGGTCTTGCTCCAAAACTGGTGCAGGAGTAGGCATACGGGTGCACAACACTGAAAACAATCATGCTGAGGTTCATTCTTATAGATTAAACTTCCAATGCACAAATAACATAGCAGAGTATGAAGCTCTCCTTTTAGGCCTGCATTTATTGAAAAAATTAGGGGCCAAGAGGATAACATTTCATGGAGATTCAAAATTGATAATTAGGCCAGTAAATGGGGAATACACTGCTAAATATCCCAAACTTAGAGCCTATAGAGATGATTCCATAGACTTGTTAAAAACATTTGTTGAATTCCAACTTACCTTTTTCCCAAGGAACCAAAAAATTATTGCCAATGGATTAGCCTTTGCTTCCAGTACTTGTCTAAGACCATATGAAAGAAAACAATACACCATCCAAGTAAAATATAGACCAGATGTCCCAGAAAATGAAAAATGATGGCAATTTTTTGAAGGAGATAAAAAAATAGAAGACTTGCTACAATCCAAAAATAAATTTGAAATACCAAACTTAGATTCAGAGCATGAACAAGACTGTCCTACTGAGGAAAAATCACTTTCTGAAGAAGAAAATTCTCCTGAGATTGCTAAAATAAATATGTTAACTAATAAATCCAAACATACAACAAAAAATAGCACAGATTTAGAAAATGAAGACTTAGAAGTGTTGCAATCTAAAAATAAAATATTTCCAAAAGGATTGGTCCCATTAGAATAATTCTTTGACTTGAATGATGTTGCCAAAAATCCAAAACTGGAACCTATTGAAGCTGAAGTGGAAGAATGCAACATAGGCAATGAAAAGAAACCCAAAATGATCAAACTGTCTAAAACACTTCCAGCTCACATTAAATTGAAATATCTTGAGTTGTTTAAATAATTTTCTGATGCATTTTCATGGAGTTGTGAAGACTTAAAATCATATGATACAAAGATAATTCATCATAAGATACCCCTCAAAGAAAACCGGAAGCCTTTTACACAAAAAATGCGCAGAATCAACCCAGTTCAATTACCTCTTGTAGACAAAGAAATTAGAAAAATGTATGATGCTAGTCCCTATTAGATACTCAGAGTGGGTGTCTAATCTTCTATTAGTTAGGAAGAAAATAGGAGAGATAAGGCTTTGCATTGACTTCAGAAATTTAAACAGGGCCTCCTTAAAGGACAACTATCCCTTGCCCAAAATGGATCATATATTACAAAGGGTAGTTGGTTCTAGAAGAATTTTTTTGGTACATGGCTTCTCAGGTTACAATCAGATATTGGTACATCTTGATGATCAAATTAAAACAACCTTTACTACTCCTTGGGGTACTTTCATGTATTTGAAGATGCCCTTTGGATTAATGAATACTGGTGCCACATTTCAAAGAGCCATGGATATTTCATTCTCAGAAGAAATAGGTTACTTCATAGTGATTTACTTAGATGACATAACTGTATATTAAAAAAAAAGATAAAGAACACCTGATACACTTGAGAAAAGTCTTCGAGAAATGAAAAAAATATGGGTTATCTTTAAATCCAAAGAAAACATTGTTTGGTCTCCAAGAAGGTAAAATTTTTGGACATATCATATTTGAAGAAGGAATAAGGATAGACTCAAAAAGGATCGATGGTATATTGCAAATCAACCATCCTAGAAACATCAAGGAACTTCAATCTTTCATTGGAAAAATTAATTTCTTGAGAAGGTTCATACCTAATCTAGATGAACTCATTAGAAACATGAAAAACATACTTAAAAGAGAAAAAGGATTCAAATAGACCTCAGAAGCAAAGAAATCATTTGAGCTAGCAAAACAATCACTTACCAAAACACCAATTCTTATTAGTCCTGATTTTTCAAAAGATTTCTTCATCTTTTCATTTGCATCAAAACACACAGTAGTTTTTGTCCTATTACGGAAAAGCTTGAAGGGACAAGAGCAGCCAATTGCATTTTTCAGTAAGGCATTAAGAGATGCACCTCTGAAGTACAATATCATGGAAAAACAAGCCTTTTAGTTAGTCAAAGCCTTAAAAAACTTCAAAGTTTACATTTTACATTTCCACATCATAGAATTTATGCCTCATTTAGTAGTAAAAGACATATTGACCCAAGATCTAGATGGAAAAAGAGGAAAGTGAATTGTTGTAATTTTAGAATGACTTAGAAATCAAGCCCATTAATCTCATAAAAGGTCAAGGACTAGCAAAACTTATGGACGAATCCAACTTTCAAGCTCTTGATATAAACATGTTTAATGCATTAGATGAACAAGAGGAGTTGACAAATCCAATTATTGAAGATTATTTTCTGAATTCATCTTGGTATGTTGATATTTTGTATATATTGTTCAACATAAATGTCCCTCCTGGTTTGTCTAAAACAAAAGCAAGGTTCCTAAAGTTAAAAGCTGTAAATTACTTCATTTTGAATAAATGTTTATATTGGAAAAATGCTAGTGGATTATTACTTAAATGTTTGCCTAATGATGCAGATAAGATCAAGCATGAGTTTTATGAAGGAGAATGTGGAGACCACTGCTACTGGAATTAAATTGCTAACAAAATCCTTAGAGCTGGCTATTACTGGCCCACCCTCTTTCAAGATTTCCATAAAATGATTATTTCCTGTCACAAATGCCAAATATTTGAAGGCAAAATAAATTTTCTTCCCTTACTGCTACAACCAATCACTGTTGAAGCTCCTTTTCAGCAGTGGGGTCTATAATTCATTGGGGAAATCCATCCTGCCTCATCAGCCCAACACAAATGGATCCTCACAGCAACAGGCTATTTTACCAAATGGATAGAAGCTATCCCTTGTAGGAATACCATAGACTCAGTTATCATTTCATTCCTTGAAAACCATATACTGTCCAAATTTGGCTGTCCTAGAAAGATCATAACTGACAATGATGTTGCATTTGGGTCTAAAAAGATGGTGGAATTTTGTCATAAATATCATATTATATTGGGTCATTCTATAGCTTATTACCCTCAAGGTAATGGGTTGGAAAAATCCTCAAATAAAATTTTGGTGAACATAATCAAGAAGTTGCTGGAAGAAAACAAAAAATCATGGCACAACAAGCTAGTACATGCATTATGGGCAGACAGAATAACAATTAAAAAATAAATTGGAACGTCTCCTTACCATCTAGTTTATAGAACAAATACAATATTTCCAACCAGTTTAGGATTGCCAGTCATGAAGTTGATCCAAGAATTACAATCTAAAGATGATGATATAACAAGAAGAATACAGCAGACTATACATCTACAACAAACCAGAGAGGAAGTCTACATCAGAGCATAACAACTACAATAAAACATCAAGAAGATGTTTGACAAAAGAACTAAGGCAAGTGACTTTAAAATTGGTAAAAAATTATTGAAATGGGATTCAAGGAGAGAAGATAAGGGAAAACATGGAAAATTTGATAGTTTATGGCAAGGCCCTTATCTTATTCAATCTGATATTAGAAACAACACATTATTTCTACAAGAATTGGATGGAGCTAAATATTTTGGAGGTCCTGTCAATGGCAAGATGCTCAAACATTATTTCTGTTAAATGATATTTTGGTTTCAAATCTTTTTTGTTCATTGTATATAAAACTGCTTTTGAATTTGAAAAATTACAAAATACAAAAACAATAGAAAGAGAGAAAAGATGGCATATATAAAATCAAAAAGGTACAGCCCCATACCAAAAAAGAAAAGAAAAATCTGAAAGTGTGAAAGCCTAAATTCCACTACTTGAAAGAGTGCTGCTATTTAGTCATATAGCCTAATCATGACTAGATATAATTCAATTTACTACTAATAGGTTAGTGAATTAGATTAGCCAAACAATTTAATCTTGGCTTATCAGTAGACTAGATTAGGATAGAAAAACAGAGGTTTAAACAAGCTTAAATCCTGAACCTGTAAGTTTTATGAAGAATGGCTCAAATCAGATCAAAACTTGAGCCAAAGAGAAGAAATATAATTGGTTCTAATATGCTTAAAATCTGAACCAATAGAAAAGAAGTAGATGACTCCAAAAAAGACCAAAATCCGAGTCATAAAAAGAAAGAAGGATGCTTGTAATTTTCAGATCTTAAGCCTTCACAATTTTGTTTCAATTTTTTGTAAACTTTAGTCTATGTGCAGCTTGTTTTTATGCCATAGTCTTAAAGCAAATCGAACATCTTAATCCTGGTTTGTCTGTATTTAAATTTCTGTTTTAGAATATAGAGAATAAGATCTGCCAAGCATCTTAATCCTGACAGATAGTAGTTAGGTAGAGAAGCTAATGAGTTAAACTGTTTAATCTGAACTCATGGAAGAAATAAGGGTAGATTTAGATTAGTTTTTCCTGTTTTCAAAAGAATAAAATGTTGATGTTAAAGGTTTGCAAATTCAAGTGCACCTTATTGAAGAAAAAATGTTAGGAAAGTAGGTTGTGTAGGTAGTTGTTTGGGAGAAATTGATTTGTTATGATGTAATGATGATCATATTTTCAAGCAGCATGATCAAAGAAGAAAAGGTTGTCAAAATGCAAAGCATAGGTCTACATTCCAGAGATAAATCTCTGAGGTTTTTGACACCTCCAAGGAGCTGCCATCCCCAAGTGGAGCCACTGTTAGCCATCCATAATTTTGACATATTCAAATGATGGCTAAAATAGGTCTTTTAGCCTTCAAGAAACAAATTTCAAGAAATATATGAGTTCTTGAAGTTTTGCTATGCCCCTTATCCTTAGAAAGGTCTAACCCTTTGATATTTTCACTCAAAATCCTTCAAAGAAGCCATTGTGATTCAAAAATAAAACTGCCTTCAAAGCCATAATTCCCACCATTTCTCCATTTCAAAATATTCCCTTCATGTCACCCATTTTCCCCATTTTACCCTTTATTTCCTTCAAAATCCCCTTAAAACCTTATAAATCCTCTTTATTTGGTTTTAAACCCCTTTTTCTAACTTATCAGAACCCCTCAAAAAGCCTCAAAAAACCCCATTCTAGCCTATTTCCCGATCTTTTAAATTTGGGCCTTAAGCACCTTTCGCTAAAGCCCCTGGCCCCGTTTCCGCCATATGACCCGGTCCTATAACTGAGCACTAAGCCCATAGCTCATCGGCAATCGTGGCTTTAATATTCCCTATTCCCACTTCCCAAACTCTTTTTTCACCAATGGCTAATCCTTTGATTTAATCCCAACCGTTGATCTGCTCCTAGATCCGACGACTCCTGCTGTTTCCTCCTTTACCCCACACATCATTGTTCCCCCAATTTGCAAGGTCCCGATTCAATCTGGAATGTTCATTCTCCCAAATCCGATAGCTTTCGCACTTTTTCCCTTTCCTAAAACTTTCACGTCCCATTTCTTTTCCCTGCCGATGCGCTTTTCGGATTTAATCTCCACCATTGATCTTGTTTTCAATCTAACGGTCTTTGCTTCTTCAGTGCATCGCACATCGTAATCACTCCCCAGACATCTCTTCCTCCCGTCCGTTTAGATTCACGATGTGCGTGGCTCCGATTCAATCACACCCATCCATTTCCCCTCATCTAATGGCCAACATTACCCCCGCATTTCAACCCCACCCTTTTCATTCTCCTTCATCACCCGATCTCAGCCATTGATCTTATCGATCTAACGGTGATCGCCTCCTCCCTTCTCCTATCCACCCCTCTGACCGCTCTTCTATCCGCCTACCCCCGTAACGTATCTTGACTATAGATCTCCCATATCTGATGGCTCCCATCAAACCTCACCTTTTAAACCCGCCCGATGAACCTCCCACTACACGAAAAAGAGATGATGTCATTGATGGTCCCACCCGACCGCGCATCTCCACCCGTCGCATTCGTCCTCAACCGTAGATCTAGATCTCCTAGATCGAACAACCATCAATCGTTTTCACACACAATCTTCCCCCGGGGTTTAACACCCAATGTCAACATGAAATGGGTGGTTTTTGGATGATACGTGTCACCTTTTGGCCCGTATCCCATTCCTCCAAGCCATTACTGCTTACTGTTTTCCCCTCGTGCAAAAACCATTTGCGATTTTCCTATGCAACCATCAATTTACATTTTGCGCTGAAACTAAATTCTACCCTATTTTCTCCGTCCGCCATGTTTTTTCCCTTCCTTTAACACATTTTCCCTCCCTCCTCTTCAAAGCTCCTCCACCCTCGCTGAACCCTCTAGATCAATTTTACCAAATAAACGCAGGTTTATTTAATGTTTTTATTGATTGTGGTAGGTTCCATGGCAGTTAAGTTAAAAAATTTTCCCACAACAAATATAGTTGCAGAGGCCGAGGATGATGATCCTCGAAGGCCCGATTGAATGCAAAGGGACATGAAGGGTAAAATTCCAAGTTATAATCAATATGTTGAGAATATTGATTACACAGAAAGATCGTCCAGCGCAGGCCACCTGTACATCAAATCGAACAAAGTGGCAAAGAAAAGAGATTAAATATTAAAGGTTAAATTATAAAGCCTAAAGATCAAAGCTTAATCAGCAAATTTACAAGGATGAAACACATTGAAAGACAAACAAATTAAAGCTAAAAACAGTCAGAAGAAAGGACAAAATTTTATGGATGATTAAAGAAAGCCTTAAAGCATACTCAAAAGCTAAATCAGTGTTTAAAGTACCAAAGACAGTCAGATCAGCAAAAGGCTGCTTCAAAATTCCAAATCATTGAAGCAATTAATCCCCGGAAAGCCAGAAATGCCACCTACAGTTCTATTTACCTCGAAAGAATACATATTAAATGCACAGTCAGAGATATTTTTCCAAAGACAGCTGAGAAAGTAATTGCTAGCTACCAAAAGCCTCAAAAGTCAACAAAAGTGACTGAAGTAGATGAAAATTAATGTAATAATCAATTAACAGAGTTAAGACATTAGATATCTTCTCCATTTGGCCTCCCAAAGGCCGAGAAGCATTTACTCTGTATTAATTGAACAAATGAACCCTTTCTTTCACTCCACCTCCTCATTCTTCTATAAAGACTCCATGAGGAGCTCATTGTAAAGGGTTGGAAAAGTTATTGATTGTTTGAATTGTTATTGAGTGGAAATAACTGAGTAGCTGTAATATAGTATGCTGGGAAGAGAATTATTGGACTATAGAAAGCCATTGGACTTAAATTATGTGACTAGTTTTTCACATCAAATAAACAAGCAGATTCACAGGATCCTGGTCTATATTATTGGTAATGTTTTTCTTACTGTAATTGTTATTTTTCTTATGTTTTCATACTTTCCATTTTCTCTGGTAAAGAATAGCAAATTTAGATTAGGATTTACTTCTAAAGTACCCTAATTCTAACTAATAAGCTGTATCTCTATTTTTTCTTCTAAATTTGTGTTTGAGAATAAATCAATACAGTATAACCAGTCAAGGAATGTTGGTGAGACCATATCTTGCAGTGTAGAACTTGAGATTCTGTTCTTGAATGTTCTTGAAAGGTTTGCTAAGTAGAGTTGAACTAGGGAAGTCTATGGCTAGCCCTGTCCTCTAGTTTTATTCTCCAACAACTAGCTTTAAATAGTTCCCTTGAGTGTATGCCGAAAGCAAGATAGGTTCAAAGTCCTTACTTTATCTTAGGCTACTCTTTATGTTTATATTTGTTCTCGAATGATATTTTCATTGCATTCTAAGTAGAGTCGTAATCAAGGAAGTTTATGGTTATCCATGTCCCTTGTTTAGTCTTAAACAGTTGTTTTGAAGATTTCCCTTAAGAGTATGCCGAAATCAGAATAGGTTCAAAGTCCTTACTTGATATTAAGCTAATTTTTATGTTTATCTTAAAATGCATTCTACTTTCTGAAGGTAGTCAAGAGGATTACTAGATTGTTCTCTTAGAAGTCGGCTTTAGTAGGAGTTTGCCTAGAGAAGTCTATGGTTTTCCCTGTCCTTTGGCCTGCTCCCAAATCAGTCACTTTGAAAGGCTTTTCTTGTGTAGTGAAGTTAATAGAGTCTTTATTGGTTATTAGATTTGCTTCTTTCACCACACTTATTTATGTTTCACACCACAAACTCAACTTAAAGAGATATTTTGATATAGATGACTTTCCCTATGAAAACCCTTGAATAGTTGTTGTGCAAGTAAACCCTTTTATGACTCCATAGCCCAATGGATTGGCACTTTTTCTTGATCTATCTTCCCATGATGAAACATCCTTCTACCTATTTCCTCCTTCTCTCCACATGACCTTCTCAATTAATGATCCCTAACCAAAAACAAAAAAATCCCTTGTGCTTCATAACTAGCCTAATATCACATCATGAGCCTAGAAGCATATCATTCTAAAACACATATAGAGAGATCCCTCTCTGAATCCAGGAGGGCTAGATCCTAGGATTCCAAAGTGGTTCTGATGTTTCCTTGTCATTTGGTATGCCAATCTTCCAAATCACAGGAACCCCAACAAACCATATAGCAGCTATGAGCTCCTATTAGACAAATTTACAGGATCAAATCTTACAGGTAGGACAATAGGATGACAGGTACATAGAACTTAGATAGAAGTTACAGTAAGGTGCAGGTGAGAAAGATGTGGATTATCATATTACAACAATTGATTTGGTCAAATTTAGGGACATGATATATGTGTCGAATGAAAGTGAGCTCAAGAATACTATATTGCAAGAGTTTCATGAAAAACCATATTCATGTCACTCAGGATACTAGAATACATTGACATCAATGAAGAAGTTTTATAATTGGCCAAATCTGAAAAAAGAAGTGGCAGAGTTTGTGGCTACATGTTTGTATTTTCAGTAGATGAAAGTAGAATGTAAGCATCTAGGTGGACTACTTCAGCTGATTTTGATTCCAGAGTGGAAGTGGGGGGTAATTTCCACAGATTTCATCACAGTTTTGCTGAGGACATCTAAACAACATGATTCCATCATGGTTGTGATGGAAAAGTTGACTACGATAGCACACTTAATTCCAGTGAAGTATACTTATTCATATAATGATGTAGCACAGGTCTTCATCAAAGATGTAGTGAGGATGCATCATGTTCCATGAAATATTGTGTCAGATAGAGATGTTAATTTCACTTCCAAGTTTTGGAAGGAGCTATTTGCATATTTGGGGAAAGAGTTGGCCTTTAGCATATCTTATCATCCACAGACAGACGAACAAGAAGAGAGGTTCAACATGATATTGGAGGACATGTTGAGGATGTATGTGATGCATTAGCAGAGGAGATAAAAGGATTACCTTCTGTTGTTCGATTTTTCTTAGAATAATGGTTACCAAGAGTACTAAGGATGAGTTTGTTTTGGGCACTCTATGGATGGAATTTTAATACTCCCATCAGTTGGAGTGATCCAATGAATAGGGTGCTTATAGGATTGGAAATGCTGAAAGAGATGGAACAGGAAATGAAATTAATCAAGAAGAATTTAAAGGTAGCACGAGACATGCAAAAAATTATGCAGATCAAATCAAGATGTTTAAGGTGTTTCAGGTTGGGTAACAATCGTACTTGTCCATCAAGCTCGAGAAGAACTCATTGAGGATTGGGTCATGTGAAAATTTGGCACCTCGGTTTTGTGGACCTTCCAAGATTCTTGAAAGGATTGTACTAGTAACATGTCGGCTTGCACTACCTCTGACAATGAAAATCCATGATGTTTTCCATGTGTCATTGATTAAGAAGTATGTTAAAGATGTTGATCATGTTGTATCTTTGTAGACAGTTCTAGGTTGCGGAACTCTTCCAAAGCATCTAAGTAAGGGTTTTAATTAAGTTGAATTACCAATGCATTACATATTTAACACTTGTATAGTCAAAATATTTATTGTAAGTACAAAGTCCTTATTTTCATTCATAACAACATAAAATATTCGAATTTATTTTCAAAGTGGAAAAGGAGAATATATGTAATAATCAAACATTCATTTTGAATACTTAATTAATCAAATACAATTGATGCATGCAGAAGAATTCTACAGCCAAACAATATATATTCAAGAGATGATAGAAGGAAATAATTTAAATATGAATAGGAACTAATTTAAATAGGATATTTAATTAGTTAATCTCCATAAAGATGATAACTTTGCAGCGGGCTCTCAAGGAAGTTAATATTTAACTTAGCCTCACCATAAATCCTATGTTACCTTGAATATATAATGAAAAAAATAGATGAATAAACAAGAAAGACTCACATGAACACAGATGATGTTAAGAGTGAAGTCAAGATCCTTTAATTATCTTCAAAAAAATTTTAGAAGAATACAATAGTGTCACCGAATCTTCACAAAGGTTCAACCTTTATAACTTCAAATTACAAAATATTTATAGAGTGTAATTCAAAAAGTTATAAATATAATGCAATTCTTTTACAAAATACAATATTTATCTGAAATGATTTGGATTTCTACAAAAATAGAATATAATATATAAAAATAGACTTTCTAAACATATTTTTACTAATAATCACACTATTCGAGGGTGTTGTTGGGTGATTGTTTCCTCAAACTGAATCTTGTTCTTTATTATCCTGTTTCCCTATAGCTAGTTGCTGAAATCTTGTTTTATGCTCCTTCTTTCACTACAACTTCTTCTGAGAAACTCAACCCTCCTATTCGATGAGCTTGAGGAATTTATCCCATTTCTCTTCACTGGGGCATGAAAACTTAATGACTTTTCTATATGTTTCATCCACTATAGTATATTTTTCAATTGTAGGTTTAGCTAGGAAGAGGTAGCAAATTTCATGTATGATGAATAAATAATCTTGCAGCCCTTCCAAGAAATATTTACCACTGATAATTCCTTTTACCTTGGAAAATTTGGAATTATCCTTTTCTATTTTGTACAACTTGTCTTGGTAACTCTCCTACGAAATTAGATGATTATTCTCATTCTTCAAAGAAGGGAGACCTCCCTTAGGTAAAACAAATAATTTCTTATTTAATTTCTTGATCTGAGATTCCAAATTTTGGCACTTGTTCTTAAACTATAGCATGAGATTTCTCTTAGTCATAAGTCTCCTAAATTCTAGGATTGTATGAGTGATGTCCTCGATCCTTAACTCTTCTAGCTCTTATTTAGTCATGGAATTTAGGATTTTTATAATCCTGGTAGCCTTTCCAAGCTTGTGATCAAATTCTTATTTTATTTGATCTAGGGATTTCTCGGATTTATTGAAAATTTGCTCTTGTTCAAATATAATCTCTAGTGAAGTCCACAATTTTGAGATAGCTGAATTGGTATTTATCCATATTTTCTCTCTGGATTTTGTCAAGTTCTAAGCATTGGTTGTCTCATTGATATATTTCTCTAACTATTTGGTTAGTCTGAAGTTTTTTTGTACTTCATCAAGGTATGAATTGTTAGCCTTTATTATGTTTTCTCGGGTCCTCTCTAATGAAGCTTTTAGCTTCTCAATCTCCATGTATTTTAGTGATAGGGCTCCCATTTCCGTTTATAGTTGTTTTTTTGGGTTTTCTCTCATAGATTATGTTTCTATTGTTGATACTATAGTTGTATATGTCCTTGCTCCAGTGTTGATTTGAATTTCCTTTATTCTTGATTAATTTCTCCATTTCTTCCACCATCTTCTAGATCTCCACATTCTCTTCAACTATCTTACGAAGCATATTTTATTTTTCCTTTTCTATTTGCCTGACTTCCTATGCTTTGGGGTGTTCATTCGTTGGTCACTTCAGTTTTTTCCTCAATGCCTGAATGTCTGCATTTCTATTCTTTATTATTTCTTTAGTTTCTTTTACATTGTTAGGATCCAATCCTAACTATATATCCAGATATTCTAACCCCTTAATCCTATTATCCTTAGATAGAGAATACCTTTTTTATAGCTTTAGCTAGGAGTGAATGTTGTTTAAGGATGCATGTAGTTTGGATGTTGCCATGGCAGAACTTGTTATTGATGTACATATCAATTCACCTGCTTATTTTTTTATATATAGGATGTAGTTGTTTAGTACCAAAGGAAAATACATAATTATTGTAGTCATCATCATTCTTAGGGACAGGTACGTTTAGTTCCAGAAATGCTAACTCAAACTATTCTCTTTCACTATCTAAGGAGGATAACAACTTGGTATGAGTTGTGGAAGGCTGTTTCCAGAAATCTGCATATGTAGAAGTATTCAATTCCTCATTTTTCCTTTTCATCTCTATAAACTTTGAGAAAATGCTTTGTTGTCCCGAAGAAGAAGGAGAAGATAGAGAATCTATGATGGTTTCTTCTACTTGGTGTAATGATAATAAAAGCTCTCTTGATAGTGTGATTGTGGTGGGCTCTTCAGAATTTCAAACTTTTGATGACTCTTCCTCAAGATTGATGGATTTTCTTCTCTTAACCACTTTTAATGACATTGTCTGCAACTCTGAACCTATTTGGGACATGCTTTCTCTCAAAATTTTCAGTTCCTTTTCTTTCACCCTAGGAGTTTCCAATGTTGTCTAACTGGAAAAAATTTTTTCAACCTTCTGTAGTGTGTTCTCTTCCCATTCCTCTAAGTTAGAATATTGTTTTATTTCATACTTTTCAATGTGTACATATGGTTCTTGCTTATGTTCAACTCTCATCGATGATATTACTCTCAGTGGGTCATATGGATAGTTGAAACTTAATCTAAATTTCATATTCTTTAACAAATTATTAACCTCCTTTTCTACAACTCTGGTATTGACTATGAATGGGCACCTTCAGTTTAAAGTGATATTTCTCCTTCCTGGAAACAAAATGAGTATCATCCATGTTCATTATTTTTCTAATATATTCTAATGAAAAATTCCTCGTGGGGAGGAAAAATGGTAATTTATATGATAACATCTCACAATCTTAGATTCTAGTCTCTGAAAATGTTTCGTATAGATACCAAACTCCAGATTTGGATTGCTCACTTAAGTGTAGAATCATTTTTGTCTCTTTATAAATCATGGGAACTTCATCATTTCATTAAAAGACAAATTTCCATATGCAAGACGTGGTTGAAAAAGTCACTGAAAGATAAATCTTCATATTTTTTCCTCACTAATAAGGTCCAATGAATTTTTGATTGTGGCTTTCCTTCAACATCTAATTTCTATACAGGGAACTTGAATCTTTTTTATTGATGATATAAGAACAAATGTGCCAAAATTGACCGATGCTTGAATGATCCTTCAGCATTGAACTTGAGAAATTGGTCATCAATTATATCTGACAAGAATTCACTCAAATTAAAAATAATTGATGGTTTCTTGTCGAGTAAAAAAAACTAATAAAAATGATAAGATAAATTCATCTACCCATTTATCACTTGGATACCCTAACAAACAATAAACTATGGAAATTTCCTTTCTAGAAATATCAAGAAATATTGCAGAGAAATAGGGTGGATTTGTCCTAGGAAATTCAGAATTCTGAGGTAGGAATGACTCAAAAATATGATCTCTTTATTGGAAAGTGGGCTTCTGATAAATCTCCATAATTTCATCAGTAGAAAAAGGGTGTACAGAGACCTTTATATTTAATTGCAAAGCTTGATAGATTGATTCAAAGGTTATGGAGAAAATAGTTTCATTATTTTGAGCAACTATAGCTCTTTGACTTGGGAGGTATCAAGATTCACCTCAGGTTACAAATTCTGGGAAATGGTGGGTCTGGGGGAAGAAAAACTAAGAGAGAAAGGATTCCCAGAAGGAAAATTCATCACTAGCATCCTCATACTTTTGGAATTCCCAATTGTGAAGCTCATACAAATCAAATTCATAGTGGGTTTCCATGATTTTTGAATTGGGTGTCGATGGGAGGTAATTCATCTAGGTTAATTATGGGGTAGGAGGGGAATCTCGACAGATACCTTGGATTTTCCCTTATGGATGACCATTTAGGAAAGAACAAAATCACAGGAAGTGATTGATAATTTTACCCGGGAGTGATGGAAACTAATAGTTGGAAGTCACTGAAGTTTTCTCAAATCACGTTCAGAATTCTCTAGTTGTAGTTCGAAGGTGAAATAATTTATTTTAGCATAGATAATGATTTTATTATGATTCTCATAATGACTTTTTGTCAGGTTAATTCTTAATGGAACGAGAAAATAAATGAATTAGACGTTGTTGGGAGTGATTAATTCAATAATGGTTATCTGATCAATTTTTCAAGACGTATAGTAATGACTAGAAATAGTGGATAGTTGGCAGAGGCTAGAAAACAGTGGGAAGGTTGGTGGAGGAGAAAAGTGGTTTTGTGGGGGGGGTAACGGTTGTATATGGTTTGAGGTGGGGCGGGAGAGGGGGGGGGGGGGGGTTCCCGCAATCAACAAGAGTGTGAAATGTATACCAGAGAGGGATAGGGGAAACCACTCTGTAGACCCCCACCCCCCCGCACCCTGTCAACTATTGGGAGTGTGGGCGGTTCCGCAATCAATTTTTCGTCGTTAATTCAAGTGTGCGCAATCCTGACTGTCGAAAGCCACATGAAAGTTATTGTCTTCAATGGCAAGTCAAATCAAGGCTTTATTTACAATATATTATTGAAAAATACTATTTAATTGTTGAATTAAAAATACAATGAGTCGCATTTAAAATTTTCTCACTTATTCTCATGCATAATAGTACTTTTTTTTTCTTTTATAATATTTTTTTCTCTATTTTTTATTTTATTTCATTTTTCTCTTTTCTCTTTCTTTCTTTTTGATTTTTTGATTTTTCATTTATTTTTCTTATTTTCTAATTTTCTATTTTTTTGAAATCAATAGAAATTTGTAAAACAATTCTAAGGGTAAAAATAAGCTACAAAAGATCATGTTATCGATTGGTAAGTACTGTAGGTGGAACCAAAAGGAGAATTATAGCCGGAACCTCAAGGAAATTTGCAAAGAAATATGCTCATGCTCTGAAGTCGAGCAATTGAGAAATTTAAAGTGAAATGGAAGCACTTTGGGCCCGATGAAGCTACATGGGAGATAGATTATCAGATGTGGGATATGTATCCTTCCTTATTTTATTCGTTGATTGAATGCTTTTGGCATATGTTTTGGTGTGATGTATTGGTATTTGTACATATGTATATTGATGTAAATACCACCATGATTTTTTTTATAAAGCTCCAATAAGTGGTATGGTTTTCATTTCATTATGGTTATCATGTTTTTATGTTGTCATGTTGGTTTGCTTCTCAGCAGGTTTATCATTGTAAATACTGCAATGATCTAATTTATCAAGCCCCATGGGTAGTATGTTTTGTTTTCAACAGTCTTGTTGATTTTAGGTGACATTGAACACCGATGATGGCATTCCCCCAAGGGGGAGGGTTATGTAACAACCCTAGTCAAAATTCCATGTAAATAAAGTTAATAAAGGAAAAATAATAACCAAGGTCATGGGACACTTATTCCAAGTTGAATGTTGAGAAAAACATCCTAGTGTGGGTTTTCATATGGTTTATTATAGCTAAGGAAATTGTAAAGGCAAAGGCAACGGCTTTGGAAAGGAAAAGTGGCATTAATTGGAAATTTATTTATGAAAATAATGTAAATTGGGAGGAAAATAAGAGGAAAGGTCACATGGTTCATGTGAGGAGGAAAATTAAGGGAAAAAAAGGAAAATTGAAGAAATTAGAGGCCACATTAATAAAAAAGGTTTATGAGGATCAGTTGGTTCCTTTTTTCGATTTAGTTTTGGAGCTCTCTCTCTCTACTCTCTCAATCTTGGACACTTAGAGCATTATTGGAGCACACTAGCATTGGATCAATAAAATAAAAGGAAGAGAAAAGAAGGAAAAGGGAAGAAAATATCAAGAAATGAAGAGCATAATCAAGCGGCAACAAGAGAATTACTTGCAGGTATTGATCTACATGTGTGGTTTTGGTTATCTTGTTGTCATTGGCATGGGTTTTTATAGGTGTGACAATGCTCTTTAGCCTTGTCTTTCCATTTCCATATAGCCATGGTGTGATGGGGTTCTCTTTTCTTGGTTAAGCTGGATTGTTGGATGGAATCGAAGCTGAGAGGGGTGGTCTTTGGAGAATAACATAAGGCCTAGGAATCCTGAGACTAGTGAAGGTAGGATTGGGATAAATTCGTATTTGTGTGTACCTCGGTGGGCCTAGGAATTACCGATTGGTGAATAGCGGGATTACAGTAAATACTAGAGTTTTGTATCCTCTATTAGGCCTAGGAATAATCGAATGGTGAATGGAATTATATATGGTAAAAACCAGAGGGTGGAGTTTTGATTAGGCCTAGGAATTCTAGATCGATGAATGGTGGGATATAATATAAATCCTAGAGACTAAAGACAGACAAATTGATCACAATGTAGGTGGAGATATCTACAGGCATCCATGTTTATTTAGGGCCTAGTTATCTGGTGGGGATTGTGGTAAAGACTAGTTTTATTGATGAGGGTTAAGCTGGTTTGGCCTATGGAAGCCCTGGAACCTTTTGTTATAAGTACCACATTCATGCTTGGAATATGGCACGGGGGTGATTGGCTTAAAGAAATATTTGGTTTAGCTAATCTATGGTCAGGTGGTTTGTGGAAGTCCCAGACCCATTTGGATTATGCATTCTTTAATAAGAGATCCTCATCCTTTGGTATTTTCTGTGTAAATGTATTGGTTCGTATGTGGTTTTATGGTTTTGGTTTTATGACCTATAGATTACATATTTCTGACATGTTCAATGGAATGTTTATCATGTCTAGTAGGGGTCATGTCAAGTCATTGATCAAATTTTTGCATTAGTAACTGTGTTTCAATGTTATCTATCATTTTTGAAGGTTTCTTTCATTTCTGGGCAGTGGCCTGGGTCCTGGCCCTGAAAAACAGGCATAGAATCTAGGGTCGTTGACTTAGAACTACCTAGAAAATTTCATATTTTTTGGCATGCCTTATTGTGGGAGTGAGTGGAAGGCCTTAGTCCTATGCATGGCTTTTCATGGGATCATATTAGGGTCTAGATTAGTAAAATTTCAAGTTTCTTCATTATTTAAGTATTTTGGTTGGCTCCTGAAGATTTTGTAGCATGTGTGGAAGGTCAGATTGGTTCATTTTTGTCAGTTTCACTTCCTTAACTATAAATGGGGAGTTGAATCACATCATAGTAGCCTCTCCTCACATGTTTACCCATGGACCGGTTATCTTGGGTAAATGTGGGAATAGGATATTACACCTCCGCAACTCACTAAAGTGCATAGCCTCAGGTAACAAATTCGTACACACACTTTTGGACTTCAACATTCCAATCCAATATCAGGCACTAGGCCTCTTCAAGATGGTCCCAGAGCACCTCAAGATTTATACAAGGCAAAAGAAACACTAGCATATGTAGTGTTGATTAATTTTGTCCCTGGCCAATATGGTGTTACCTTTCTCCTTCACAGGTATGGGCTCCCACAAGAACATCAAATAAACCAACCCTCTCAACGCATTTGTGGATTTCTTGTCAATCACCACATCTCAACATGAAGCTAATGCATTACTTATAACATAATAATATCATATAAAATAATTCACATGCCAACTCTTGCATGCCATTGTGAGAACCTAACATCATTGTTATCACCACATTTTGAATAGTAAAAATTGCATGCTCATGCATGTCATAAAATCTGCATGCAATAACCACATGCTTCACATTATGAAATACCATCATAAGTTACAATATAAACTTATCTATATGAAATATATATCATGCCATCACATAACAATTTGAACCACATGTCCAAATAATTTTCAATAATCGTTTCTTATTCTTTCAACTAGGAAGTTGACACTAACAAAAGCTATTAATTTAAGTACATCATTAAATTTCAAATGAGCCTTATTATCTTGAGTTCCAATCTCTAGTCATGTATTCTTACTTCTCCAGTGAAATTCGTCCTTAAGATATTAATGGTCCCATAATTATTCCTTAGATCATCAATACCAAAATTAAAATTCCAAGATAGTTATGCATATTTTTCTTATTCATTCTATTACCATTCTACTCAATGGCACACAAACACTTGGTCATCATTATTTAAGTGTTTTGCAATGCTTAATCCATGTGTATAAAGGGATAATTAATCCTTAGTATTTTATCCATCACCCAGTAATTATCATTATTCAGTTTCAAAAATATTGGCTTGTCTCATCATGTTCCAAACTTAGTACCACTTGATCTCTTTTATCGAAGATGCAATGTTCCTCAAGTCAGACTAGGGATTCTTCCCCTTCCCTTCTGGCTCATTAAATTCATATTTAGTTAAGAGCATGAAACCAATACTACCATTGTAATCCAAAAAATCATTTCATGTGTCTACTGTGCTTTAGAAATAACTTATTTTAACACCAATATCAATAATCCACCCATGAAACAATGAGTGCATACTAATAAAGTACACCCTTTATTAGTTAAGTCATACTTTTCTTGTCAATTTGTGCATAGTCCTTATCAAGGTTTTGTTATAAATTCCTACTAACATTTATTCTTATGCTTCATGCTCAGGGTTTTATCATTAGTATACATATTTTATTTCCTTTTCCAAAAGTTAAATAATCATTATCCTTGAAAACATTTCATATTTTATCATATGTCATTCCTCAATTATGAATTTTCATAGTTTCCTATCTTGACACCTTTAAATTATATAGGTCACCACTATGACCCTCCAAGCCATTCCCAATCAGCATTCATGTTGTTAGATCCACTTAGTATGTGTCCTTAAGAGAACTTCCTTCTTGACAAAAACACCCCTTGACTTCCTAATACTAGATATTCATCACATATTATTTTTCATCTTCTCCAATTGTCTCAATTTCGTAATTGTATCACCAAAAAATTTATCATCTAGCCATTCCTAACTAGATGGATCGAAGCACACTATTTAAGACCAATTTTACCATAGTAAAACTGCTTTCACTATAGGAAATAATTCAATAACCATATCTTATTAAGTTATTCCTGGTTAAAACAAGAAACCCCATGAGGAATAATTAAATAGATAATTATTTATTTGATTTTTCTCTAGGAATAGTTAATTAAACCATTTTTTAAATAATATTCCTGGTCATATTTAACCTAATTATGAGAAATAATTAGATAAATCATTACTTATCGTATTATTCTCTAGGAAAAATTAATTAAATCATTATTTAATTATTATTCCTTGTTAAATTTGACTAAATAACCTAGGAATAATTAAACAAATCATTATTTGTTTATTATTCTTTAACCACATTCTTGAAATGATAAATAACTCATTTATTTGTTTATTATTTCTAAATAAAGGTATTTAATGAATTTAAATATTTTTTCCCTCCAACAAAATATAATAAAATGTTCCAAGCGGTTAGATCTAGATCTTAGTTAATAATATTTTATTATTCTCCATTATCGAGGATAACTCAATATTTTGTTATAAATAGGAGTTTTTTTCCATTCATTCTTCACTTTGATAATTCTCATTGTCGATATCATTTTCTTTTGTTATCTGATCTCCCACTAGAATTCGTCACATATTTGGGTTTTCTACATCATTGAGAGAAAGAGACTCGTGAAGTTGGAGAATTGAGGACAACCAAGAACCCATCCCATTGAGGGGGACTGATAACATTTACTTGGTTCTTTCACGAGGTGTTACATAATATAAAAATCATTCTTTAAAATTGTTTTTTCTATTGGTTATTTGGAGTTATTTTTCATCAGTTGTTATTTCTTTTTGTTGTTTAACTACTTTTGTTTCATAGATCTAGGTTTTTGCAGGATTTATTCTCATTTTCTATTACAAATCTGAAGGGTTTAATAGCCATTTCTGTTGCTAGGGATATTCATCACTCATAGCTTAAGTAAGGTATTTTTGGTACACTTGCCGAAATATTTTACACTAATAAATGGCGACTCTGCTATTGTAATTAAAATTCCTGAGTGGCAATCAGCTTTAGTGATCAGGGTTTTTCTTCAATTTTTTTTCAATCTCTTGATGTTTTTTTTTAACTTTTCTGCCCTAATTCAGTCAAAATTCTAAATTTCAGATGTTTTCTGGTGTTTTCTGCATGTAGCAAGTACCAGCCGCACTGGAGACGTCACTTTTTTTGAAACCTGTCGCCCGAAAACCACAGAGCGGAAATCACAACTTTCAACCCAAAAAGTGTGATTACCCACTGAAATCACACTTATCTACTCAAAAAGTGTGATATCACCTATTTTCAAGTCAGTAACTATGATTTGGAATTTTTTTCTGAGTTTTTTCTAAAATTTCCAGGGTTTGTCAAGAGCACTGTTATGGGTTGTCTAGCCTCTATTTCAGTTCGTCTTAGGCCTGGATATGCTCGGTTTGTCTCCTTGAAGTAGAATAAATCCCCCTAGGGTTTAAATATAATTCCACCTACTTTTCAAGTTTCTGTGGTTATCATTTGATGAGGAAGAACCCAGATTTTATTATCTGACACTGTGGAAAATTCGAGTTCTTCCTCATCATATAATTCCACCTTTTTATGAGGAATTGAGATGAGTAGGTAGTCTGAGATTTGCAGCTTTTTTAGCCATTGTTTCAAGGTTTGATCCATAATTTTTACAAATCCTTTAGATAGGTTATTATTACATCCAAAACTCCCTCTTGAGTTTTTTTGGGCCTGTTACCTTAGGGGCCCATTGTTTTCCCTAGGCTTTTCACCTTTAGCCTTATATTTTGTAGCAATTTTCCCCTCGTGTTTCTTATTGTTTTCTGTGTCATTTCTAGTAGTATTAAGTCATTAGATCCTAGTCTCATAGACGTTTGATCTCTTGGCCATTTTAGTGAATTTTGAGTCAATTCTCCCCCATTTTGTCTGGTTATTTAAGAGCCTTGTTTGGGTTGGGATTTATGCATGATTAGATGTTTATTCTACTGTCATTTCAATTTCATTTATAGTTTTTCAAAAAAAAAAGTTTTTCTTTAAATAATAGTTTGGGCTTAGTTAAGATAAACACACGGCTTCCACACACTCATACCTAAAGTGAAAAGCACTTGGTTTACACCACCAAGATAAGACATAAACATCATAATTAATTTAACTACCACGCAGATCCTTTGTTTATCACTCTTCAACCTTTTCGTGTCATTTGTGACTTCCCATCATCGCGCCCCCAAGGAATTTATCATGGAGACTCAAGGCCTTCATCCCGAGTTTCTGCTAGGGTGTCTTACTCCACCCCATAGGGTCTGAGTTAGTCCTCCCCCGAGTCCCCATTCTAACTTTGGTTCTTCTAGTTCATTGGGTCCTTCCTTTGATTCTGACTTTGGTTCTTCTTCTCAAAATCATATAATCACCATCTCAGGTGCTAATGCAGGTGTGGGAAACCAAGTATTCGGTTGCTTTTTCCCTAATCCTGGAGTCACTTCTAGTGGAACCGCTACAGGAACCATCCTGGCTACTCCTTTGCTACCTTTTATGGTGAGTTAAAGCCTTCCCTATTTTAGCTAGTTAATCAATGACCCCATACTCCACGATGCAGGTTATCCAATTATGCCAAATAAGCTTCCTTCTGACATTCCTAAGTTTGAATGAAACACTGGAGAGGATCCCATTAATCATGTCCACTCCTTTCATATTTGGTGTTCATCTAATTCCATTACTGATGACTCCATTCACCTTTGGTTGTTCCAACGCATGCTCACTGGAGAAGTTGCAAAGTGGTATGTTGACCAGCCAGCCGCATCTCATACCTCTTTTTTGACTCTAGCTAAAGTCTCTTTGTCATATTTCTAGTTATCCCTCTATTATGATATCGGTACCAAGTTTTTGACCTCATTTTGTCAATATTCTACCACATGCCTTTTTTACCATGTCCAAGAATGGTGTACAAGAAGGAGCTTGTGCAGATCCCCTACATTCAATGATCGTGTATATATGGATTAGTTTCTTAAAAATATCTTAGCCACCATAGGTAAATATTTTGCATCTCATTTTACTCAGTCCAAGGAAGAACCTCTCCAGGTTGCATTAAAATATGACTTGATCTAAACGCCCAGTCTGGTTATATTTATACCTTTTTACCAGATCTTCCTAGACTTGATGGTGCCAATGCACAAGGGGAATCTCATGCTACCAACGGTATCGTTGGATCCCTTTCACATCCTTACGCTCCTCCTCACATGAGTTATGGTTACCCCTAGGGGAGACAAGTTCCTCTAACATCTATCCCCCTCTAGGAAACCTGTATCCTGGTCCAAGAACGTCTCTTGAATTTTCCCAACCACATCAACAGATGTCAGGGCCAGTTTTTTCTCAACCTATTTACCATAATTTTTCCCCACCTCCTTTTTATCCTTATGAATAGCTCGATGCTCCAGCCCCTCCAGCATCACGCCCCCACCTCTTATGCCTTCTCAACCTCTGCCACAACACCCACCGCCTCCTCAAGGTCACTTTTATGTTCAGCAGAGTGCAACTAATCCCCTTAATCGTAAGAAAATGAATAAGGGGAAAGGAAACCAAAACTAGCCACCATAGGGTAACCAAGGTCACCAAGGTAATCAACTGAATTCACCCCAATGGAACCATCTTAACACTTCAAACTAGCAATAGGGTGATCATCTCAAGAAAAACAAGGTCATTTTTATGAACAAGGATTTTGCATTTTGTGTTGTACATGGCCATTATACACACGATTGTCCCCTTCTACCACATATGCGTCAAATGTGGGAATCCCAAGAAGCGTGTCGAGGAAATCAACCCATGACATTGCTCCCTCCAAACACTCCTCCAGCTCAACCAGTTGTGCTCACTAATCCTTTCCCTCAGCAAGGATATGTTGTTGCCCAACCCCCTCAAGGTCAAGGCACTCATCAACCCCAACGGTCTGGTAATCCTGATTACCATATTATCATGATGAACTCTAATGAGGTTAATACTAATAATGTCAACCTTCAGACCCAATCATGCCAGTATGACAAGAAACCTGCTACATATGTCATTAATTCCCAAATCACAGTGTCCAAAGAGTCCATTCTAACACCAAATGATCCCCTACAAATCCCTCAGCCTAAGGCTGAGGTCTTTCCCAAGATCCCAAAATGGCCATTAAGTCGTAATACTACTTCTTCCAACTGCCCACACCTACAACATAGTAGATGACTTAGCATAGTCTCCTCCCACCATGTCAATGCTGGAAGTTCTCTAGATGTGCCCATCCCAAAGAAAATATCTATTATCTACTCTGGGCACTGTGGATCCTTCATATGATCGCTTGATCATCTTTGATGTTGACAAGTTAGAACATCCACCTCTACCCCCATCCATTTATTTCCAAATACCAGTCAAGATTTGTAATGTTACTATCCAACAATGTATCACTAATGAGGGCTCATCCACATGTGTGATGTCCACCTCTATTTGGAAGCAACTCAGGTCCCCAAATATGTCCCCATCCACCATCACTTTGCTTGCTTGGGATGGTCACCCTTCCCAGCCCCTTGGCATGTTCCACAATTGTCTTGTAACATTTGTGCGAAAGATTGTTTGTATTTACATAGAAGTCATTGATTCACATTTAGATTATAATATACTCTTAGGTCATAGATACACATATGTGATGTCAGTTTTTCATCTATGATTAATTGTAAAATGTGCTTCTCCCATAATTAAAATATCATCACCATCGATCAGTTGAAATATTAATCTTCGAAGTCCCAGACCTTACCAGAGTCTATCATATCATTGATGGATAGTAAAAAAATTGTTGCACCTCTAACTAGTGTATCACCTGGAGTATATAAATATTCCTCATTACTTGGTTCATTCCCTGGTCCCACCCCCCACACATTATCACTAAGCCCAACTCATTGACTATTTGCATGTTGCAAGCGTCTCGGGCTAGCCAAAAGTGGCCTGATACAACTGTCCTATAGCCAATGCCTTCCCAACCTGTTGTTTTTCACTCGACATACCCATAAATACCATCTCCTCAAGGACCTTCTCCTTCTTTTGGTGTCTCTCCAAATGTTTTCCAACCAGGAAAAGTTCACCCAAGTCTTAACCATCTGGGATTCATTCCACTAGGCCATTACCCTTTAGCTCAGATACCATTTTTAGCTCCCCCATCTGGAGTATTTTTTGTGCCTATTATGGCTACATTGAGTTTACCCTATTTAACTCTGGGGATCCCAGTGTAATGTTCCAAATTTTTCAATAAAGTATTTGGAACATTAATTTTGCTTTTATTCTAATAAAATAAATAAAATGGGTGAGGGAGCCCATGTAGCAACTTAATAAACACTCCTAAGGTGCAAAATTCACTTAAGTGGCTTAAGTTAGCAGCCCCAAGTGTGAAAAGGGCCAAAAGCAAGTGAGCTAGACCATGGTTGACCAAAGTCAACAACGTACCCAAGAGGGGATGCTTGCACAAGAAGATTGCATAGTTGGATGGAGGGAAATTTGAAATGGGAGAAACCCTAATGTGAGTGGGATCCATGGCAAGGAAGCATTCCTTGCATAAAAAGGTGAAGGAGAGCCATTGTTCATTATGCTTGAGAATTTTGATTTTCTCTCTTCAATTTTTCAACTGAGATAGCTTGTGCTGCTTAGCACAGGAGGGATTCATATTTAGCAGTTTCCTCCTCTTCCTTGGGGGGCCTTGGACGAGATGTTATTCATCTTCCTCACATCTTGTCTTGAGGCCAAAGAATTCATCTTCAGCTACTGCATTATTGTATTGGGCAGAAATGTTGGAGTTGTTGGTGTTGTAGTGAGGGACCATCATCACACATTTTCAGAGCTTGTTCTGTAGAGGAGGAGCTCCCTCTTTCTCTAGGAGATTAGCAAAGGGGATTTCTAGAGATTTATTGCAGATTCTATCATTGGAACATTGTTTCATCTCATTCCCAGTGCATTCCCTTCCTCTTACAACGTTATTTTTAGAGAGGGTTTGCAGGAGGAGTTCACATGGTGCACTAGAGAGTGAAATATTCAGTGAGAGGTGTAGCCTTTCACTTTGGAGGTCTTTGGAGGAGGTATCATTGTCTATTGAAGAATCTACATCCTTCTCCTATTTTGTATTTTATTTGAGTGGTAGTAGATGCCCAGCTACTCTGGCATTTTTTCCAATTTGTATATTTCAGCCAATCCCCTGGAAGATTGTTGTTGTATTGTTTCCTAGGGTTGAGATCTTGCTCCCCTATCTTTATTTGACCTGATATTTTTATATCCTTGTGTTTATATCAATTTGCAGTCATTTTCCCTTATAGACTGCGCATTTATAGAGTTGCTAGGTTATGTAGCAGAGTGTTTCTCCATTTTATGTACATTTTCCCTTGAGGCTGATTTGAGCCAACCTTGAGAGGAATTTTCCTCAAGGACTTGTATATAATTTGTTGCTATAGATTATATATCAGTTTTGCACTCTTATCACATTTTATGAGTAAAGATATTTCTTTGTTGTTGCTGCTTGTTAAAGTTCAGATGTTGTTGTAGCTCATCCTTTGAGCAAGATCTTTCTGAAGGAAGAAATATTTGCATAGCTATAGGCAGAGTCTGAGAAAGGGCCAGGAAGCCTTTGGTTCTCACCCTCTCTTTAGAGGTGAAATAACTGGTAAAATCCCTCTCAGTCCATCTCTGAAATAGCCTTGTTCATATTTCCTACAAAAGGATTTCTACAATGGTGTAAAAGCTGTTGATTTCCATTTTGGGATATTACAGTGGTATCAAAGCTTCAAACTTGGCTCAGCCTATGAAGTTTGAATTTTAGAGAAGAAGAGGCCAGAATGATGTATAGGATGAGATTAATCTCATCCATTTTCAGATCTAGCAACAACCTCTTCAAAGAGGTTGAGGAGACAGAAAAAGGAGAAGAGGAAGGACCACGCACTTCCTATTCTCACAGAGAAGCAAAGTAGAAGCATGAAGAGCACTTGGAATTTGAAATTCTAGGTGAATATCTTGCTTAATATGGAGAAAACCCTAGAGTCTTCCAAGAGACTCTATATTTTTCACACTTTTTTTAGCAGAAAGAGGAAAGAATACCCCACAGTATTAATTAAACACTTTTCCTTAATTTTCACGTTACATATATAATAAAATAACATTTACTAAAAGGCTCTTAATTTTTTTTTTCAATGAACTATTTTATGCCATGAATATAATAACATGTGATGGGTCCCATCAATAGGTATATTTTGAGGCCCATTGTGCAATCCTTTGTCCCTTGAACTCACTTTTTCTCACATTAATTTTCATTTTTAGCCATAATGTTCTTAATAGGGATATTAAAGGGTGTTTTTCATATTTCATGCCCTAATGTTATTAATATGCACGTAAAAGAAGATTCTTTGGAGATATTTACTATAAAAGGGCTCGTTGGAGGCATCTAGAGAGCATCTAGGAGGCTTGCCCACTACATCAACTCTCCAACTTGACTTGAGACCAAAGATTCCTCACCAACAACTCAAATTCCACTGGCATTCGAGGAACTCAAGTGCATGTGAATATCTAATTAAACCTTTTGGGTGCAGCCCAAATTGGTCAATTTTTGGCCAAAGAATTCGCAGTTCGAGGAGCAGAGTGCGCAGTACCACGAAGATAAATATACCATGTGGTATTTAGGGGCTTCAACCTCGAAGCCCCTCATTTTTTAACAAGTTTTGAGCTTTACCTAGTTGTTTTGTTGGAGCCCATGGTATATGGACCATGGTTTTGTATCGATGTAAAGGTATATAAGGCAATGTAATGTTGTGTTGAAGTCAAAACATGCATATTTTATGAGAAAAAAATGTTGTATTTTTTTTCTTTGGTCTGTTTTAGGCCTTAAGGTAAGGCTCCACATCTGAGTGCATGAAGACCTTGGAATAGCTACAACTTTGTGTGCAAACCACCTGCAGCTGTGTTAGCAGATCAAAGAAGTTGTATGCATTGAACAGATCCATATTTAATGAAGGACAGAAGTTTTGGGCATATTTTTTGTTTACATATGTAGTGTTTTCTTTCTATCTATTTATGCAAAGTAATGATAGTGTAGTTTATCTTATGTTGAAATGTGTTTATGTTTATCCGAATGACGTAAAGTAATTGATTAAGCTATAATAGTGCAGTAATAATATACATGTTAGAAGATTTATTAAGTACAGAAAATTGAAGTAAATCCACCTCGCGTAGTCCCTCAAGGTTGTAAAAACCTAGTTTATCAACCGCCCATAGCTACATTGGGTGAGACTACGATCTTCTTGCATTTTGTTGTCGAAAGGACCAGTGTCTAGGGTTTTGTTGGTGAGAAGTACAAGTCAAACCTGGGTCAAGCCAAAATGAGCCAACAAATGGTTCTATTGTCGAGACTGGGATCTGTTTGAGGGATATGTGGATGTGGAATCCATCGAAGAAGGAAATACAAGATTGGGTAGATATGAAACAACGAGAGTTCACAGATTGGGAAAATAAAAATACATGACTAACAATTGAAGCTTGGTTGTAGACGTACACTTTCACAGAACAACTAGATATTTTCTTCGCAACGTTTGCTAATGAACTACATGAGTAGTTTTAAAGGTTGACTGAGAACAAGACTTGCTTTAAAAAAGATGATCCTATTGCATAGAGCCCTGAATTGGTACAACGACTCAAGGTTAATGTTAGTCATTAATAATTTTTTTCTTTCTATAGATGACTAAATTTTTATCCCAGGTTTCTAGAAACAAAATTCATGAATATTGTGAGTTCTAGAAATCTCACTGCCTTCATTATCCTTAGGATAAATTTTTCACTATTTCATTATCCTATCATACCATGGTCAGCCCATCATTCCCAGAAGACCCATCATAGGCTCATGCCACTTATTTTCACTATGTTTTTCCACCTTTGGCCTCAGCCCTTTGTTTTCTTTTTCCTAACTCCTCCATTATCCATCTAGGGATTTTTAGGGCATTTTTCTTGGTTTCATGACCTCCATGGTTAAAAAATAAACAAGGCTTGTATCCTGATGCTCTTACACCTCCTACTATTCTTAATATACCTTCATAAACCCTTCCCATCACTCCTATCCCTCAAACTCATCATTTTTCTACAAAACCTAGCCTATTGCTACAATTTGACACTTTTTGAGACTAGTCCTGTGTTTTTCCCTTTTGGACCACTTCCCCTCACTAAATTCTTGAAATTCCACTTTCCCCTACTCTCTAACATCTATCCCTATACCCCAAAATTTCCCCAAGAATTTAGAAAACCCTTAACCCCTTCATTCCCCTCCCTCTATAAGGCAGTCCTAAATTCCCAACACCAAACCCTAATTTCCTCTTCCAACTAAGCTAGGGTTTTCTATGAAAAGGAGGAATAGGAGAAAAGGATTCATATGATATATCATATCAGAAAACATAAATCCATACCAGCTCATAAACATTAGGTCTCCATCATTTTCCAAGAATTCATTCCAAGGGCTAAGTCATTTGCCACACCTAGGGCCAATTTTGCTTAAAAATATGTTTCTGACCAAACAAAGATGAATTTGGAAATGTGAGAGATTGTTTTGTCCATAATGGAGCCAAGAAGAAAAAAAGCCTTCATTTTTTACGCAGGTATCATGGTTTGGGAGCAATGTCAAAAATACATGTGTCCCAGGAGAATTTCTGCACTACTGGAGTGACCTTGGGAAAATCAGGTTGTATCACAGTTGGAATATCCAAATGACTTACATGATTAATCAAACGAAAACTAGACTTGAATATATTTCCAATGAGCTATCATGATCTCAATTTTGAGTTATGGAAGCCTCCAAAATTTTTCTGCACCAGCACTCTGCATTTCTGCACTATCACTCGGCACTTTTTGACCAGTCTTGGGAAAATCAACTTTTGACAAGGAAAATAAACTTCAATTAAAAAAAAAAAATGGTATATTTGGAAATTAGACAAGTTAATATTTCCAATGAGCTATCATGAGCTCAATTTGGAGTTAAGGAAGGCCTCCAAAAGTTGTATGCACCAACACTCTGCATTTTTGCACTGTCATTCAACACTTTTTGACCAGTGTTGGGAGAGTCCATTTTTGGATAGGTAAATGAACACCAAATAGAAAAAAAAAAATATATTTGGAAATTATACTCAGCAAGATTTCCAACGATCTATCATATGCCCAATTCCGACACTAGGAAGGCCTCCAAATGCCCTCTGCAAAATGGTGTTGCATGCTCAGGAGTTGGTGCTGCGCTCCTGGAAATTTATTGTTTTTCTCGTGTAAATTACACTATGCTACGCTCCATGGAATGCAAAGACTACCCAACTCCTACGTGTAGAGGCTACTCAGTGCTACACTATGCTACACTCCTGGGCATGCAAAGACTACCCGACTCCTGGGTGCAGAGGCCACCCGACGCTACACTGTGCTACGCTCCTTGGCGTGCAAAGGCTGCCCGACTCTTGTGTACAAAGTCGACCCAACTCAGCCACGCTGCATTCCTGCGCTTCATTTTCAGGTAGAAGGTTTTAAAATAATATCTGAAGGTGACCTCCATGGTTTTCCAAGATAAAAGGGGTTTTCACTACAACAAAGAGACAAATTGTAAAGAGTATCAGTATAAGGGAGCCTAAGCTTTCAAGTGCAGCCTTTCCGACTATGTGTGTAGCCTTGCCGACTGTGTGTGCATCCTTGCCGACTGTGCATGTAGCCTTACTGACGATGCATGTAGCCTTTCCGACTGTGCGTGTAACCTTGCCTACAGTGTGTGAAACCTTGCTGACGATGCGTGCAGCCTTGTCGACGATGCGTGCAACCCTGCATAGCACTGTGTGTTCAACCACTCGACTAGCCCAGTGCCACATACTTGTACTTTTTATTCTTCTATGGGGAATAAGTGAGGAAGAAGAAACACATGACGAAACATAAAATGACAAGTCATGAGGAAGAAAATGATGAGGAAGGAACATATGATGAAAAGACAAATATTGATGAGGAAACAAAGATAGATAATGAAGAAAAGGGCAGTGGGTTTGACAAGGATGAAGATGAAAAAGGTGGGGATAATGAAAAAAACAAAAGGCGGCATGAATATAGATGAAGCAAGTGAAAAAAATGCAGAAAGATAATGAAGCAAGCATAAGTGAAAAAGAAAACATTCATGACAGTCATAAAAATAGTAAAGGCAGTGACCCCCACAAGAGACAATAATGATGAGGAAAGTAAAGGCAACACAAAGAGTAGTAATACTGATAGTAAATAAAGTGGGAAGGATGATAATGAAAATTAATACCACAGACATGATAAAGACACCAACAAGCCTACCATCACACCTTTTTTAATTAGCATATCAAAGAGGCCCTCATTCAAATTCAAAACACTAAAAAGAGGAAAAGACCAAGTAAACCTTGGCATCTTGCCTCAATATTTTCTACAAGTCCCAAACCCTATGAAGGACATATCCACCAAATTTATGAGAATTTGGACAAGTTTTTGTTTTTTGCAAATTTTGAGGCTAGGAGCGCAGCACACCTGGTGCTACGCTCTTTTCTAGAGCATCTTCAGGAGGAAAGTCTTGCATTTTTGGGTTCCTCACCAAACATGCTCACAAATTTTTAGATCAATTGGAGTTTTTTTGGTCCTCCAAAAGGGTCAAAAACACCCAATTTTTCATCATCGTGCCTGCTTTTCAGGACATGTGTTGCGCTGCTACCAGTATTGGAATTTTCACATTTTGGATAGGTTGTAGAGGTAATATTGGAGAAAAAAGGGTATATCTGGAAACAAAACTTCAAGGGCTTTCCAACGAGCCATCACGGAGCCTTTTCTGACATCGGGAAGGGCTTCAAAACACTGTTGTAAGAGGACCCATGTTTCTTGTTCCTGTTTTGCGCTCCAGGCATAAAATTTCATTTCAAAACAAAGTGTTGCGCTCCTGTGGTTGAAAAGTAAAAATGTGTGTTTGGAAAGCTTTAGGAGGCTTTTCAGAGCCTAAAGATCAATTTATTTGCTACAAATGGCCGAAAATATATTTATTTTAGATATTTTGTGCCTTGGGCCTTGTGAGGCCTTAAGGACAATAGAGATACTTTTGAATAGCCAATAGACTTTTAGATGCTCTTTTAGGTTTTCCCCCTCCTTGCTTGTTATATAGAGCATTAGGATTCATTGTAATTTAGGGATTTTGATGTGTTTGAGAGAAATACATGGTTTTTGGAAGTTGAAGAGCAATTTGGTGTTGTGGAGCTTGTGGACGATTTTCCTTGATTGATGTTGATGAAGGCTTTCTTGCAGGATCCCTGAGTTTAATTAATGGTGATGTATCTCTTATTTTTTCATTTTTTCTCTTATTTCAATATCTCAGAAGAGTATAGGATGATAATTTTTGTTTGAGGCACCTCACTCCTCTTGTTTTCCTATTGTCTTTATGTTTTCTTTTACTAGGTTAGCTTAAGGAATTCTTAGTTGCTCCTTAGGCCCACCTAAGTTTGTTTATTTAATTATTGGATTAATATGCTAGTTTAAAAATATGATTCATGGTAAGCCCTGCTTGTTTGATGCTATATAAACTATGTCTTGAAATCTCTCTTTGATGTATTGATTGTTAGGTTAAGCCAAAGAGGTCTTGTTTCGATATTTCCCTTTGTATATGCTTATCAATTTGCCTCAAAGTTATTTATAGTTTAATGAATTATGTTTAGGAGTTCCCTCTTCATTTATTGATGTTATTTGTCTCTTATATGTTTTCAAATCTTGAAAGTAGAACCATTGAAGTTTTATAAGTTTTCTTGCTTCCTTTATTCCACTGAATTGTTTATCTTGAATGTTTATTTATTTAAAAGTATTTTCATTGAGTAAATGGTGTTCCCTAGTATATTTTTCTTATCAATATGCAATACCCTCTTGTTCATAGGTATTTGACAAAGGATTCTTAACTGCCTTTTTCCCTACCTTGTTTTCCCAAAACTTAATGTCCATCTCACCTCACACATAAACTTAAAGATCCATTGACTACACTAGATTGGCCCTGTAATGTACCCTGATTCACTATTGAGATATCAATGACTTCATAGACTCCATAGCCCAATGTTTGAAAATCTCTCATTCCACCTATCCTACTCAATTATCTTACCTCAACCAAACAAACAAACAAACCCTACACTTAACAACTAGCTTAAAATCAACCATCTAAAGCGAACAAGTTTACATCCTTTGCACATAATGGAGATAACCCTCTCTAATTCCAGGAAGGCTAGGTCCTAGGATTCCAAAGACTGGTTTGATGTTACCCTGTTCATTTGGTCTATCAATCTTCTAAATCACGAGACACTAACATAATGGTGATCACAGTGGGACCTTTTGAGTTGATGGCAACCTAAATATTCGTTAAGACCTCAAAAAACCCACAAATATCCTTAGATTGGTATTTAGTTATTGATGGTGGACAACATCATACCTTAAAATAGTTGAGATCATCCACCTGGCAACTCCACAACTCTCAATAGACCTAAAGACTCCACTTGAGGAAGAACCTAAAACATGTCCAGTCATCCTAGAAAGAAAGAGCACTCAGGCCTAGGTTGGATTAAAGAAATTATTTCTTTTTTCTATAACTATGTTCTATACTACTTTAAGCCTGATCAAGAATACACTGATGAGATCTACATTTGGAAATATCTCAAGCCTTGAAAAATTGAGCCTCAAATTTCAGACCATGAGCAGACTTATGCACCTGTGCCTACCCTGGATTCACCTGTGGAAGACCTATTGAAACATGAGCCTCATGTTAACTTTCCTACTCTTGCTGAAACCTCAAACAATCATAAATATCTTTTTACACTACCTATACCCACAAAGGTCCCAAAAATATAAAAGCCTCTAATTTTGTTTCTTGTCCTCTAGGCCCTCCGAGCAAATATTGCAAATAAACTACCTATATTTGATGGAGAAAACTCAAAAGTCATCGTTGAAGAACACATTAAAAATCTTGAGAATTTACTTGGCCTATTTGAAATAAGAGAAGATGATGTTTGTATTATAATGGTTACCTTATCATTACAAGGAGAAATTAAGAGTTGGTTTAAGGACCTTCCAGCTGCAATCATTATCAATTTTCATAAATTCACTCAAATCTTCCTAGATAGGTGGGTGGTCATGGAAAATGAATTTATCATCATAAAGGAATACAACCATTTAAAAAGAAAACCAGGGGAGACAGTACAAGACTTTTCAGACTGGTTCAATAAAGTATACAATTGAATACCTGCTAAGATAAAGCCACCTTCAAGGTGGGCTCTCTTGCACTACCCAAGTGCTTTTGACCCGTTTTCCAGATGAGATAAAGAGATCCTTCGACCCTGGAGGAAATGAAAAGGATAGAAGTTGATGTGGAAGCCAACATACTAAACAGGGAGGCAAAACTAAGAGTAATAGAGAAAGACAAAGCAGATCAAGAGAGACTGATATCTTCAGAGGTAAAGCTAGAGATGTTGATAGATACAATCAACAAAATGATGCATATACTTGGCAGGAAATAGGAAGAGTACAAGGTTAAGGTTGGTGCTGATTATTCAAAGCAGCCAATACCATTTTCTTAGGAAGAACCAATTCAGTCATTTCAATGCAAATATAGCTATCAAAACATACTGGCTGAGCAAGGTTGCAAAGAAGAAGATGCGGAAAGTTTTCAAGTAAGTACTATATGCATTCCTACATCTTGTGCTTCACTATTAAGAGAGTATTACAAGAAAATTGAAATAGAAACAAGGTAGAATGCTCTAAAGAATAAGTAAGGGAAGAAATGGATAATACAAACCCTTTTCAAATCCAGAAGTTGTCCCCTCAAATAATCTTGGTATGACTGTTTGGATTACTAAACCAGAAATGGAAGATGAGCCGGCACCTCTTAAATCCCTACCCTTGTGCTTTGAGTCATTTTAGATTGCTAAAAGAGAAGTCATTGGCCATGAACACTCTCCTTTTCATATGGTGGAACAATCTGCTGATCAAGTGTGCATAATGGATGAAATTCCTCCTATGAATAAGATGCCCAAATATGATCAATATAATGATGATTATGTTCTCCAGGCTCAAGATAACAATACAGAAAATTCAATGATTAGTTTGTGGGACAAAGACAGTCATTTTCAATAGCTCAAATTTAGTGATCAGCAAATACCACTCAGCTATGACAGTGATGAAGAAAGTGCAGAAATTTTGGGAGAAAGGGAAGGGTATTTACCTCTTTTTTGTGCTTCCTTTCATTTCATCAAAGACAACCTTTATGCAACGAGAAGTCATCAATATTTGGGTATTTATTTTAACAACAAAGAACACATTCAGCCCTACGTCCAACCTTCATAAGAGAAAGAGAACAGCTGTGGCTCTATTCAATCAGGTTTGCTAGAGGAAAATATGGCAATATATGATGAGTTTGACAGTGCAGATGATCATGAGAAAGAGGAGTTTCTTTCCCAAAAGAGTCCCAAGATTAGCCAAGTGGAGGAAGAAGCAGTCCTGGATCAAGCTTATTTTCCAAATCCTCACATTCAAGTATTATTTCAAGATCCCTTTGCAAATTTATTAGAGACATATAAAAGAGGGCTATGTCATGTCAAGAGTATTTTGATGCATAATTTCAAGAACATTTTAGGCTCTACTGTTCAAACACTAGTAAGGTGGGAGTGTCCTATTGATTTTTTCACCACACTCAAAGAGCTGAAACAAAATCACTCATGGAATCACCTACTTGACTGGTTATATTGGAAAAGGGAGTTCACCAAATGAATGTATATAATTTATAAGTTAGATTAGGATAGATAGGCAAGTGAATAAGCTCAACACTATGATCATCTTTCTACCTTTAGTTTTATATTGTTTTGACCAAAAAGAGAAAAAAAGTAAAAAACAGAGAAAAAATGAAAAAGAGGGCAGATTTGAAAAGAAGGTACAGCCCCATACCCAAAAAATAGTGATACTGAAAGTGTGCAAGCCTAAATTCCACTACTTTTTCTAAAAGAAGGTCTTGTTCAGTCATCTAGCCTAATCATGGCTAAACATGTTTTCAATTTATTGTTGATAATCTAGTGAAGGAATGTTGGTCAAATCATTTAAGCTTGACCTATCAAAAGAGAATAGATTAGGAATGAAAGATACTGGTTCCACATGCTTAAATCTGAACCAAAGAGAAGGATAGGGATGATTAAATAATGATGAAACCCGGCCCTTCATTCCTTCTAGTTTTGTTTTTTGTGAAAATAATGTTTGTGTGCAGCTTGTCTCAATGCCGCAACTCATGATGAATCAGATTGTCTAATCCTGGTTCAAATCATGTTCTCAATTTCATGTCAATAGATTAGATAATGAAGTCTTTCATACTGTTTAATCTTGATAGTCAAATAGTGTAGGTAGATAATAAGAAGAGTTCACTAGCATAATCTGAACTCTTGGAAGAAATAAGTGTAGAAGTAGATAGTTTGTTTTTTATATCAAATAAAAGGATGTCAAGGGTATGCCAGTTCAAGTGCACCCAAGGAAGAAATTTTTTTTAGGATAGTAGGTTGGGTAGGTAAATATGAAGTTGAGCTAATCATGTTTTCAGATTATTGAGATCACAACTTCAAAGAATTAGCAGCAAATGAAAGAAGAAAAGTCTGCCCAATGGATAAGGCACTGGTCTTCATAAACCAAGAGATCTGATGCCCTAGACACCTCCTGAAAATAAGTTTCCCTCCCCAAGTGGAGCCACTATTATTCATCAGTAATTTTTTTCTTTTTATAGATGACTAAATGTTTATCTCAGATTTCTAGAAACAAAATTCATGAATATTGTGAGTTCTAGAAATCTCACTGCCTTCATTATCCTAAGGATAAATTTTTCACTATTTCATTATCCTATCATACCATGGTTAGCCCATCATTCCTATAAGACCCATCATGGGCTCATGCCACTCATTGTCACTATGTTTTGCCACCTTTGGCCTCAGCCCTTTGTTTTGTTTTTCCTAACTCCTCCATTATCCATCTAGGGTTTTTGAGGGCATTTTTCTTGGTTTCATGACCTTCATGGTTAAAACATAAACAATAATTATATATTGATGCTTTTAAACCTCCTCCTATCCTTAATATACCTTCATAAACACTTCCCATCACCCCTATCCCTCAAACTCATCATTTTTCTACAAAACCTAGCCTATTACTACAATTTGACACTTTTTGAGACTAGGCCTGTGTTTTTCCCTTTTGGACCCCTTCCCCTCAGTCAATTCTTGAAATTTCACTTTCCCCTACTCTCTAACATCTATCCCTATTCGCCAAAATTTTCCCAAGGATTTAGACAATCTTTAACCCCTTCATTTCCCTCCCTCTACAAGGCAGTCTTAAATTCCCTACACCAAACCCTAATTTCCTCTTCCAAATAAGCTAGGGTTTGCTATGAAAATGAGGCATAGGAGAAAAGGATTCATATGATAAATAATTTCAGCAAACATAAATCCATACCAGCTCATAAAAATCAGGCCTCCATCATTTTCCAAGAATTCATTCCAAGGGCCAAGTCAATTTCCACACCCAGGGCAAGTATTGCTTAAAAATATGTTTTTGACCAAAAACAGATGAATTTGGAAAACGTGAGAGAATTTTGTGTCCATCATGGGGCCAAGAAGAAAAAACTCCTTCATTTTTTACACAGGTATCATTTTTTGGGAGCAATGTCAAAAATACAGGTGTCCCAGGAGAATTTCTGCACTACTGGAGTGACCTTGGGAAAATTAGGTTTTATCACAGATGGAGTGTCCAAATGACTTTCTTGATGAGTCAAATGACAACTAGACTTGAAAATATTTCCATTGAGCTATAATTATATCAATTTGGAGTTATGGAAGGCCTCCAAAAGTTGTCTGAACCATCACTTTGCATTTATGCATGATCACTGATCACTTTTTGACTAGTCTTGGGAAAATAAACTTTTGACAAGGAAAATCAACTTCAATCAAAAAAAAAAAAAAAAAAAAAAAAAAAAAATGGTATATTTGGAAAGTAGATAGGTTAAGATTTCCAATGAGCTATCATGAGCTCAATTTGGAGTTAAGGAAGGCCTCAAAAAGTATTCAGTATTCAGACAGAAAAAGAGACATTCATGGAGGCAAAGCAAAGCTTCATGGATCTTGGAGCTTTGACATCTAAAGCATAGTTGATGAAAAAGTTAATACCGAAGAAGGAAAATTTTGAGGTAACTACTCAGCTGAAAGAATTCGATCCAAGTATTTTAAGACTAGTGTTACAAATTTGTATGAAGTTGTTGAGGAATCAGAAGGTTTTCAAAGGAATTCAAGAGTTTCTAGACTCCTGTGTTGAAAAAAAAAGTGCCAAAAAGCGATCAACATGCAGTAAAAAAGTTACATCGACATAAGAAGCGAACAGGGAAGGAAATGAGACTAACTGCACAGATCGGGGAATATGATATGGACTAAGTAATCCTAGATTTTGGATTTGATACCAATGTGTTACCTAAGCAAACTTGGGAGCAGATGGGAAGTCCAAAGTTGCAATGGTTGCTAATATAATTGAGGATGGCCAACTAGCAGAAGATCATCCCTATGGGAAGTTTATTTGGTGTAGTAGTAGATATTGAAACAATCACAATGTTGCAAATTTTGAAGTGATTGAAATTTTTTATGATAGCAATCCATATTCGGCGCTGCTTAGATTGGATTGGGCTTTCGATACTATAGCAATAATCAACTTAAATAAGAGACAAATGGTGCTCAAAAGGTATGATCTGAGGGTCATTGTTCCTCTAGAGCCCTCAAAAGGAGTGTGCTATACAGATCTTGTCTGTGATGAGTACTACGACACAGATTTCATAAGAATTTACAAGATAACATCTAAGAAAGAATATTGGATTAATCCCACTGCGGATGAAAGGTTAAGCTGGAAACAAGATAGTACCTATATGTCAGATTTCAATGAAGAGCTAGAAAATTGGTATAATAGGTTGCATGAAGTGCCTACAAGATGATGTGCCATAATCACAAGATCACTTCGTTGCATAACTTCGGAAGTATGTGATTTGCCTTATTATGACGGGATAGGAGATGTAAGTCTCTTTCTTGATAAATTTGAAGGAAAAATACCAGAATAACATAGGTTCCAATCTTTGGATGTTGCCCTGAGGTCTACACCTGCTAGATAGTGGGGTACTCATAAAGATAATATAGGGAGTTGGAAAGAATATCGCAGGCCGATGAAGGCCATATTTGGCCCCATAAATACCAAAATCGAAGTAAAATATGATGGCAAGGCTGACCCCCGGGAGCATATTTTTCGTTGGACTTCATTTTGGGGAGATGTTCTAGAACAAGAACGGGTACATGTGTTTTTTCACACATTGGAAATGATACCTATGAATTGGTATCTTGAGACAGAACTCCGACATGGAACGACAAATTGGTCAGATTTGGTTGAAGGTTTCCTACTAACATTTAGCTTTGAAGTTAATTGTTTGTACATAGATGAAGCCCTTCAGAAAGTCAGAGCAATGGTTTTTAAGAACACAATTGCACTAACATGGACACAACCAGATTGGACCACGTAGTTGCAGCATGCACTGGAATGTTTTAATGTGACAGTGGAAGAGGATGACGAGGATCCGTGCAATATTGATATCCCATAATTAGAAGAAAAATGCAAAGCTACTGGACCAGAGCCTGAAATACATTATATAGCACAGCCCGTGAAGATGAATAAGGTGAATATTGGGTCAAAAGAATAACAAAAAATTTCAATTATTAGAGATTATTGGGATGAAGACGCAATTAGAAAAATTACAGAACTGTTTCAGGAGTATCAAGAGCTCTTCCCCATGAATTGTTTTGAATTAAAGGGCATATTAGGGGACCTAAGAGTTATGATGATTCCTTTCAAACCTAACGCAAAACCAATAAATAAAATACCTTATAAATTGAATCTAAAATATAAAGAAAAAGTGAAGGTGGAGTTAGATAAAATGATCAAAGCTGGGATCATTGAGCCGATCGAAGAGTCTGAATGAGTCAGTCCCATGGTAGTTCAGGAAAATAAGGAAAATAACAAGATCATAATATGTGTGGACCAAAGGAAATTTGGAATGATGCATTCCTGCATGATGCCTTTCCCACACCTTTCACAGATGAAGTATTGGACAATGTAGGAGGACAGGAGGATTATTCTTTCACAGATGGATTTTCGGGTTACCATCAATCAAAATTGCACTGGAAGACAAACATAAGACAAATTTTGCCATAGAATGGGGTTGTTTCCATTACAAATTGATTCCTTTTGGGTTGAAGAATGCTCTTGTCATATTTTCTAGAGTTGCAGTTGTAGATTTTAAGGAGAATATACACAAATTTCTAGAGGTTTACTTTGATGATTGGGTTGGCTTTGGGTTGTTGAAAAAACATGTTGTGAGCTTGAGTTTGATTTTGGATACATGTAGGCGATATCAAATGTCATTAAATTTGAATAAGTGTATCTTTTGTGTACCTTTTGGTATACTACTGGGACTACTGGGCAAGGATTCATGGTGGACCCTGCGAATTTTGTTTCTATTGTAAACTTGGATCCACCTATGACAGTGAAAAAAATCTGCATGATAATTGGACACACTAGATATTACAGAAAGTTTATAAAGGGGTATACATGATAACTGAACCAATGGAGAACTTATTGAAGAAAGATGTCACTTTTCAATGAGATGAAGAATGCCAAAAGAGCCTCGACATACTAAAATAGAATATAGTAACTACACCTATTCTAGTTTTCTTGGACTGGAATAAGGAATTTTGTGTGCATGTTGATGCTTCTTTCATAGAATTGGGTATAGTGTTGGCTCAGCTAGGAGCAGGAGAAATTGATCACCCCATAGCCTTTGCAAGCATAAAATTGTCCAAGGTAGAGAAGAACTGTTCCATGATAAAGAGAGAAGGGTTAGCTATGGTCTATGCATTACAAAAGTTCACGAATTACTTGTTGGGAGTGCACTTCAAGATGTTAACTGATAATTTTTTGCTTAAGTTTTTGGTGAATAAGCATGTTTCAGGAGGAAAAATTCATCAATGGTTGTTATTGTTCAAGGACTATGATTTCAAATTTGTATTCAAACCAGCAAGATTGAATTCAGGGCTTGATCCTTTGTCAAGGATAGAGACAGGAGAAGAACCCACAAGTATCGAGGATAACTTGCCCAATGCACATTTATTCGCAATCAGGGTCACAGATGATCACTTCACAGATATTATTCAGTTTCTGGGCACAGGAATGGCACCCACGGAGTACACTACGTAGAAAAAGGAGTTGGTAGTAAAATCAGTTTATTTCTCGTTGATTGCAGGAGAATTTTACAAAATGGGACTAGATGAAATACTACACAGATATGTCCCCAAGCATGAACGACAAAATATTTTGGCAGAAGCTCATGGAGGACTTGCAAGAGGACATTATGCAGGAAATTCCACTGTGTAGAATATTGTGAGAGCTGGGTTATGGTGTCCCACATTGCATAAGGAAGCAAGGTAGTTTTGTTAAGCATGTGATGCATGCCAAAGAACAAGAAAGCCATATAGAAGGGAAAAAATTCCATTAAATCCATAGGTGACATTGTAAGAATTTGAAAAATGGGCTATTAACTTTTTTGGACCTATTAACCCACCAAGGAATAAGACCGGAGCAAGATACATAATTACTGCAACTGATTATTTGACGAGATGGGCCAAAGCATAGCCAGTGAAGGATTACAGTGCAGATACCACCACAAAGTTCATATTTGAGTATATTCTGTCCAGATTTGGATGTCCAAAGATTTTTATGAGTGAAAAGGGTTCACATTTATTGAATAAGACTATTGAGGCACTGACTGAGGAATTTCAAGTACATCATTAGAAGAGTACAACATATCATCCATAGGTGAATAGGACAGTCGAAGCCTTCAATAATATTCTGGAGAACACACTTCAAAGGTGTGCAATGTGAACAGAAATGAATGGGATTTAAGGATTCTAGCAGTGTTATGGGAATATAGGACAAAATGAAATAAATTGATAGGCCAGACAGATTTTAGGTTGATGTATGGACAATAACTAGTCATGCCTATGGAGTACATTATGCCAAGTTTGATAATTACAACATTCACACACATGGAAGATAGCGATACAATGGAAGAAAGGATGGATCAATTGCTTTCTATTGAAGATGATAGGTTTATTGCAGGTTTTCATCAATAATTACAAAAGGTAAGGGAGAAAGCTTGGCATGATAGGCACATCAAGTAAAATACATTCAAGGCAGGAGATCTTGTCCTATTTTGTGATAGAAAATTCGTGAAGTTCCCAAGGAAATTCAAAACGCATTGGTCGGTACCATATATTATCAAGCATGTCTATGATGGTGGCACAGTTCATCTCTCAAAGTTGGATGGTCAGTTGATATCAGTACGAGTGAATGGTAGCATATTGAAGACTATGTCCCTTGGGTTGCACACTAAAATATAAAGGGAGGTGAGTCTTAGTGCCACATGTAGTTGAAAGTGGTCACTAGATAATAAACTACTCTGTAGAAAGGGCTTTCGCTAAAGGAAGATCATTGTGTGATGTTCAGGAGTATGGCAAACTAACCCCAATTTGAACCAATAAGGAACCTACAGCAATTTTATTATCCAAAGAGTAAATTCACTAGGTTGGATCCATAGAAGTGGGTTGAATGATTGTAAACAACGTGGTTGTTAAATATTTTGAATGTGCCACACTTTGGTAAAAGTTCCATCAACACAATCTGTGTTCGATAGCTTTTGGTTTTAGTGCATGATAGGTACCTTTGGTTAGGAGAGAGGATACCAATAGAAGAAATGTTGATCAAAAGAATCATCTTGCCTCCATACCAGGGAAATAATCCCATCGAGGATTTCAAGGGAAAAATTTAAGATAAAGCAGTCACTAACGACATGAAAAATAAGTATGAGTTGATAAAGAATTCAAGGGGCTATGACTTAAATTCTATCAATGAAAAAGGGGTGCACTTTGTTGCGCACATTCTTGTAGAGAAAATCATGCACAAGTTCAAAGAAAACAAATTCCCAACAGTTGTGGTATATTTAGCCACTCAGTGCAATAAATGGGTTCAGTTTAACTAGGTCGGCTATATGTGCAAGGAGTTCTTAGAGGATTATTGTGAAGCACGGGAGGAAGGGGAAATTTTTTTGCTAAACATGGTTGTTGTTTATCAATGTATTATTTGCATGGAAGGGACAAGCGGAGTCATAATTTCCTACATTCGAACCAAATGTGTGTGAAGCTGCGAGGTATGCCTCACTCTAGTTTTCCAAGGAGCCGATGCGCCCATAGGAAAAAAATACTTTTTGGGTATCAATAAAGATGGACCTACACATGGTGTTGAATCAACCTCCCAAGATTTCACCTAGTATGTATGAGAAATATCGGGGCATTGTCGATTTCAAAGCTGATTTTCACAGGGTATACGTTAAAGCCAAACTAGATCCAATGAAGGAATGGCATATTTTTCTATATTTGGTCACAGAGGATGACCTTATAGAGTTCATAAAGCAGTGGTTGATAGACTAGACGACTCTGTTGAACCCTTAGTTAAACTGAGAGGGGGGGGTGAATCAGTTTAACACATTCATGGTCTTTTAAAACTTTCCTTTAAAACTTATTTACACCTTCATTTCATGAACAACTTAACATGAGAGCAAACTTAATATGTGAGCAGCAAGTATTAAGATAATGTAACAACAATCTAAATATGTGAGCACTAAGTATTAAGCAGATTAGATACACCATATCAACACAAAAACATCATGCACATAGACAACAAATATAAGTGGAAACCCATAAAGGAGAAAACCACATCTTATTATTTTTGTGATGCAAAGGCAAGCTCCAACTCCCTCTCACCACTGATTTTCTGTAGGCACCAACCCACAGGAGGCTCCTACCTCAATCAGCTACGACTGACATCTATCAAGCTACAACTTGATAGGGAAGCTCCAACTTCCTCACTCTTTCAAAATAAAACACATGTTTATTTATCTAGATATCAACTCTGTTCTATTCCATCTTCACTACTGTGCACCTACCTTCATATCTGCCTTATATCATTTCTAAGTCTTCACAACATCTCTATCTTCTCCTACTTCTTCTTACACTCTCTGCCTCATTTCTCTATTCTCTAACCTCTATATGCATATCAATGTGATATCATTTATAGATTTCACCTCATGACTGTTTGCATTCCACAGGGAATTCGAAGTGAACAGTCATGACTCTTTGACTTCTGCCTTCACTTTTCTTTATCCAGCATATTCAGAAAAATATTACAATATGTATACATTTCAAAATTACAGTGGGATATTTCTTTGCCTCTGGAGACTTTCCTTTGCATCACAAACAATATAAAATCAATAAAAACATTTACATTTTCAGTTACATGCATCAATTTCACTGAGCCCCTTTTCTGGCCCTTGGCTTGCTGCTTTTGTCTTTTCTATTGTTGTCATGTAACTGTTCTGCATACCTCTGCTCTTCACTGCCTTTTTCAGTTTCTACACACTCTCCTTCTTTATGTGCATGTACACCTTTCAAACCCACATATTCATTCCTGTGTATGTAAAAATTCATTTCTAATTTATGTTTTAAATCTGGTAGCTGTATTAATGCTGAAGCTTTCTTTTTCCCTCACTATGGTAAAATCTTGTATCAAGAGTTCATTTTTTGGAAGTGCCCATTCAATATTTGTTTTCACTTAATCATCAACGTAATTCTGGCCCACCATTATTTCCAATTACTTATTTCATCCAAAGCAGTGAATTGAACATCCGGACCTTAGTCATCATTAATAATGAAAATATTATACAATGGTGCATATATACGAAGCAAGGGCTAACGGGGTCCCATACTTTTCTTATAAGTTTAATTACACATATTCATATGCACATCAACCTGTAATCAATCGAACGCTGGCCCACTTTTTTTCCCTTAAAGCCAGAAATCAAACACATAAAATCATAGTCCATAACATATCGGGTCCGCATTCTTCATCTCGATCGCAATATCGCAATCGCATCCTCCAATAGTTCGATGCGATGAACAAAGGGTCCCACTAGCTATCAAGCAACTCACATATCCACCATCCATTCTTCGTCAAATCTAACGGTTGACATTCAGTCGCTCAATCACAATTTCAATTTTCAATTGTTCGTCTCTCTGAGTCTCTTGTTCTCTGCCGATGCGATGGTTCACTGTGGACCCCAGTACGCACATAGAATGCTCTTCCATACTCTATCAACAACATTAGGTTCAAGTTCAAATATTAACATAATTGATATGGCCTCACAGTGTATTAACTTTGGTTTAAGTTCATTGCTTGACTTTGTTAAACCAACACACTAATGCACGCATCAACAAGGACTTTTGGGCCCACATCCTTGTTCAACGCATATCATAACTCTTCATTTTATAAGCTGATCTTATAAAATTAGAACGAATACATAACACATATGTATTATTTCAAACGCACCTCTATATATGGCCCACAACATTGAAACAAAACATTGCATCAATTTATAATGCAACCGGGCCCACACCTTGCCTCCATACCTTTCCCCACACAACTTAACTGGCAATCCAACGATCAAATTACTCTCGTGCTCCAATCAACCAATATGATGGTTATCCTATTATGTAAACGCTCGGGCCTTATCACATCTAACTTGTGCGATCAAAGTGGGTCCCGGTAGCTAAACTACCCTTCGCATCCGACGGCTGAACCGACATCGCGACCACCTCGATGATCCAACGGTCATAAACGCGTATCTCATTTTTTCTCCATCCGAGCTTTAACACTTCAAAATCACGTGATAAAAGTGGTTTCACTTATACCGCCTTTACCACGCATCCATCACTCTATGGAATCACATTTTTTTGAGCGATTCCAATTACCACTTTTAAAAAACGTGAACCGCTGGTTTTACTCAACACCGCTTTCACTATTCAGGTCACTGTTCTGCCTTTACTGTGCGTCACTCCCGATTTCGTTTTGACTCGTGGTTCCGCTCAAGTTTATTTCTTCAACACATTTATATATATAAGTTCTGCTTCTTTTATATTACTTCTGCGCCACCGAAATTACTTCCGGCTTCATGAATTCCCTTCGCCATCGATTTATAATTCCACTTCACATTGAAGTTTTGCTCCTATTCTATAATCAACACACTCTGCATTCACGACTCTGTGCAATGAGGTTTTAAACCCTGACTAGTCTACTGTTCTCAATTGAAGTCCTCATTCATATAGGGATAGATCTAAAAACACAATCAATCTTCAACGACTAGATAGCGAAGATTTTTTAATTCAGAATCATTCTTTTCATAAGCATGACTTGATCCACAGAATTTGAATATTGATTCATCCAACTCTTTCTTGTAGCGTCCAATTCTTCCACATATTTTCTGTGTTGTGGCTTCAACACAATTAATTGATATCGATTTATTCAAATCGATATCTCTCCTTGATTCCCACTCGGAAAAATTACACAGACTTCATCAATGGCACTGAATTCCCCAACAAATTACATCCTTTCTACACATTGATTTCGACAACGGAATTTAGGTTCAGTACTATGGCCTTTCATACAGAGTCAAATATACTCTTGCTTATTAACAACCTTCACTACACCCGATTCAATTCAGAAAACCAGACACATTCAACCATTACATTATCATGACTGCCTATTTCTAAAAGGATGCACAGAGTGCAATCAAACCCCAACTCACAGAATTCTATGCACACAGTTAATCATCGAGTTCCATCACACAGGGTTATACAATTTTGTGGCTTTCTAATGTGATTCAATGATACTGTACCACCGTTATAATTACAATGGAATCACCATAGGCTATTCAAAACCCCATCCATAAGAATCAAACAGACCTACACTCTCATCACTGGATATACAAACAGACCTTTAAAACAAATTACAGAGTCTTGCTCATACCTAGCTCATGGGGATTCAAGGAATTCTCACACAGAAATTAATTCAACCGATGCACATGTAATACTGCACATGTAATATTGTAATACTTCAATTCCATGGCCCTCTGCTACACTACTATGTCTCTACATATTTTCACTCCAGACCCCTTTTCAAAATCAATGGCCCTCCTTCTATCCTCACTACTCTGCACCTTGAATAGCTCTCTGCTTCTTTGCTAACTCTATTGTTTCTGCCTCTCTGCTACTTTTCTTCTCTCTTTGCCTTGTTGTTGTTCCATGTGCTCCTCCTTTTCCATCTCCTTTTCCATCAATGACAACATGTCCAACAATCTCCCCCTTTGGCATTGATGGCAACACATCCACCAATAATCCAATGCTTCCTACAAGTCTTCCTTTGTTTGCATTTTAGAAGACCCTTTCTTCTATTAATTGCTTTTCCTTCCCCTTTGACATCAATGGAAGAGGGTTGCACATTTCTCAGTGTAGATTCTATATTTTCATTTATTTTCTCTGAGTTGTGTTTAGGCCTCCAGACTGGTGTACAAGATTTGTTGAGAGAACACTTTTGAGGATTATTGAACATGAATATACACTGTAAATTGATACAATCCCAAAGCACAATCTCCTTTCACTTATATAGAGTGTAGGTGATGATAGAAAAACCATATAAAATCAGACTTATATAATCAGAGATGCATCATGCTTCAAATATACTTCAGTCTCTAGAATGATCTTCATCAGAAATACATATCTATTGAGGAAGGTTTTAGATGGAATATGTCTTCTTATGCAATACACATCTGCAATACAACATATGCTCAATTATGATGAAGCCAATATATATTTTATAGCTGTGGTTCACCTTTCCTGCCTATTGGTGGTGATATGAGCTAGGATGTTGATAAGGATATTATAGTTAATAGCTGAAAGACCCTTGATACTCTTTTCAATGGTGACATACTGGAAATCCTTTCTGCTGAGGTATGCTTTTGATGATTTAATAAAATACTTTTGAGCTTCAAATGGTAATCACAACTAGTCCTTCATGCTTCAGATACTTTAACAATTCTATCAGGATGATCTTCCACAAAAACATATTCAAGATGTTTAGTTGATATCTCAGCAAATAGTCTTCGCACGGTGTTATGAATGATCTTCAAGAGAGAGGCCTGATATATATGTAATGACTTCAGGAAGGCATGCAATTACACATAGAAAAAGATATTTCTTCAATGCTCAATATAATGCTTCAAGTATAGACAAAATAATGATCCTTTTACCCTTTCATTGACCCTTTTATGCTTTAAAATGCAGATAACACTGGGATACTACCTTGATGTACTTTTGTCATAATCCCTTGATCCTGAGGACATGTACCAGACCACTGCACCACTGAAAATACTTGATAATATATTGATAGGCATGTTGCTTGTACCAAATTCCCATTGATACTACTTTCGCTTCAGCTCTCACATGAACCCATAGTTAAAACATCCTTCATAGTTTCTATTAATGAGCTCTCCACTGTTCTCACAACGATCATTAATATAATGAATCTAATCTTGGAATCATTGACCTTTTTCTTAGTCTATAATTCTAGTTTAAAAGAATGTCACTATATTTTCTTTTCTATGACTGCTCCAGAATTATTGCTGCTTTATATACAATTCAACTGTTCTGACATAATGATCTTTTAGGAAGATATATTCAATTTCTATACTATGAATCTTCATGGGTTGATCACTCAGATATTAATCACTCACTTAAATGCATTTCTCCAAGGGGACTTTTCATAGATTAATGATGTCATGACATAATGATGATAGGCACTTCTCATCCTTCTTTAAAATGATTCATTGTCAATTCTAGCAGTATGATGCACAATGCGATCATCACTTAATGTGCTGATGTCTTCTTAGCTTACATGTTCATGGCTGATGTTCTCTGTACCACCAAGGCTTCTTGATGTCTTCTCTTCTTCCATCAATCTGTCAGCGATTTAATACTTTAGATAATCTTCTTCCTCTATATTTCTCTGTTAGAGGAATTTCTTTTCCCTTCCTGATCTCATAGCTGTTCTCATTTCATGGAGCTCTTCTTAGACTACTTTTGTGGGGACTATTTATGAACTTCTCTCCCCCTGGGATGTTGATTCATATTTATTACTTGGTTGGATATTTCCTTTGCTTCCTAGAGCAGCTCCCCCTGATACTATGATAAATTCATTATGTTATTGATGTAACAGGCTCCCCATTTCTCTTTTCCTTCCATACTTTATTGGGGTTCTTCATAATGTCTGCACTCCTTTTTTATTCATAGCTTTGTTTGATTTGATTATATTTCATCCTTTTTCTAGAGTTCTTTAATGTATATGGAAGTTTACAGTCTTTTGCTTTGTGACCAAGCTTGAGGCATACATGACATCTTATTTTACCAAGGTATGTTTGAGCTGATGTATAATATTTTATGCTCCCTTTTGAACATAATTTACATTCAACAAGTTTATGTCCAAAATTATTGCATGCATAGCAGTAGCCATGGAAATTATTTGTGTACCTGGTGAAAGATTGTATTTTCCATTTGCTTGCTTGAGGAGTTCTTCTCTTTTGTTGCATCCTTTGCTGGTTGGACTGGATTTTCTTTGTCTTGCAATATGCTGCAGTATGTCTTGGTTTATGACAAGAGAAACATGTGATATTTTTCATAGGAGGAAAGAACCTTCTTTGAAATCTTCCAAATTTATTCAATTCATAATCAAGAGTGTGTGAGCCTTTTTCAGCTGACTGATTCATCCTCTCATTCTCTGTCCTTCCATGTTGCTGCTTGTTTCTGTTTGTTTCTTCACAAATCATCTTCTTGTTGGCTCCTACTTCTGTAGGAATCTTCTAAGATGCTTCATTATCCTTTACAACTTTTACAAAAATAATTTTCGTGTTATCTTCTGCCTTGGACTTACTTGTTTCTCCTTCATAGCCTATCCCGGTATTTTTGAGAGGAGACCTTTGAGCTTTTAGAATTTGGTCCAACTGTCTAGAGCTTTTAATTTTTGGAGTATTCATTAATAATTCTCTTTTGGATTTTTCAGATTTTTTTCTCAGGCACACCACTTCTTCTTCCAATTTCTCACCTTCTAGACTTTTCTCTCTCATTTGTTGTAGTAGAGTGTCTTCTACTTTCATTTCTTCTTCAAGTTGTGTCTTCAGGCCAACAATTTCTTTCTTATATTCATATGCTTTCTCATCACATATTTGCACCAATGTCTTAAGGTCTTTGTTTTCATTCTTCAATCTTTATATTTTAGTCAAGGTTGTGCCATGTTTGCCTTTTTCCTCACCTGTAATTTCTTCATGGGGCTTACTTCCATTCACACTAGTAGGTACCTCATTTGATTGAACATTTTCCTTTTGACATGAATTTTTCTTCTTCTTAATTCTCTTCTCCTTCTTGACAATGCAGCCACTAGTGTCTACTTCATGCATGAAATGCAGTCTATCTCAAATTTCATTTGCAGAGGTTAGGTCCATTATTAAATAAAGATCCTTGTTATGAAGATTGTTATATATCACACATGTTTCCTTGGCATTCCTCTATTGTTCTTGCATCGAGGGAGAGTCTGTGCAGTAACAATCACATACAAGTTTCCATACCTCAGGTTCATAAGCCATTAACTCTGTTTTAACCTTATTTCTCCATTCAGGAAAGTTTTTTGTATTTAACATAGGTATATTTTGATAGTCCATGACTCAACCAGATCTCCTTCAAGCTATTAGGCTTACACCAAAGGAACCTACTCTGATACCCATTGTTGAACCCTTAGTTAAACTGAGAGGGGGGTGAATCAGTTTAACACATTCATGGTCTTTTAAAACTTTCCTTTAAGAATTATTTACACCTTCATTTCATGAACAACTTAACATGAGATCAAACTTAATATGTTAGCAGCAAGTATTAAGATAATTTAACAACAATCTAAATATGTGAGAAACAAGTATTAAGTAGATTATATACACCATATCAACACATAAACATCATGCACATAGACAAAAGATATAAGTGGAAACCCATAAGGGAGAAAACCACATCTTATTATTGTTGTGATGCAAAGGCAAGCTCCAAATCCCTCTCACCACTGATTTTATGTAGGCACCAACCTATAGGACGCTCCTACCTCAATTCTTCAAGCTACAACTTGCAAGGAAGCTCCAACTCCCACCAATTTTATGTAGGGACCAACCTACAGGAGGCTCCTACCTCAGTCAACTACGACTGACATATATCAAGCTAAAAATTGATATGGAAGCTCCAACTTCCTCACTCTTTCAAAATAAAACACTTGCTAATTTACCTGGATATCAGCTCTGTTCTATTCCATCTTCACTACTGTGCACTTGCCTTCATATCTGCGTTATATCATTTCTAAGTCTTCACAGCATCTCTATCTTCTCCTGCTTCTTCTTACACTCTATGCCTCATTTCTCTATTCTCTAACCTCTGTATGCAAATCAATGTGATATCATTTGTAGAGTTCACCTCATGACTATTTTCATTCCACAGGGAATTCGAAGTGAACAGTCATGACTCTTTGACTTCTACCTTTGCTTTTCTTTATCCAGCATATTCAAAAAAATATTACAATATGTATACATTTCAAAATTATAGTGGGATATTTCTTTGCCTCCAGAGACTTGCATTTGCATCACAAAAAATATAAAATAAATAAAAACATTTACATTGTCAGTTACATGCATCAATTTCACTCAGCCCCTTTTTTGGCAACTGGCTTGCTGGTTTTGTCTTTTCTGCTGCTGTCATGTAACTGTTTTGCATACCTTTGCTCTTCACTGCCTTTTTCAGTTTCTGAACACTGTCCTTCTTTCTGTGCATGTACACCTGTCAAACCCATAGATTCATTCATGTGTATGTAAAAATGAATTTCTAATTTATGTTTTAAACCTGGCAGTTGTATTAATGTTGAAGCTTTATTTTTCCCTCACTATGGTAAAATCCTATATCAAAAGTTCATTTTATGGAAGCACCCAATCAATATTTTTTTTGGCTTAACCATCAACTTAAGTTTGGCCCACCATTATTTCTAATTAATTATTTCACCCAACGCGGTGAATTGAACATCCAGGCTTTAGTCATCATCAATAATGAAAATATTATACAATGGTGCATATATACGAAGCAAGGGCTAACGGGGTCCCATACTTTTCTTATAATTTTAATTACGCATATTCATATGCACGTCAACCTTTAATCAATCGAAAATTGGCCCACTTTTTTTCCCATAAAGCCAGAACTCAAACACATAAAATCACAGTCCATAAGATATCGGGTCCGCATTCTTCATCGCGATCGCAATATCGCAATCGCATCCTCCAAAATTTCAGTGCGATGAAAAAAGGGTCCCACTAGCTATCAAGCAACTCACATATCCGCCGTCCATCCTTCATCTAATCCGACGGTTGACATTCAATCGCTCAATCGCAATTGCAATTTTCAATTGTTCGTCTCTCTGCGTCTCTTTTTCTCTGCCGATGCGATGGTTCACTGTGGACCCCACCACGCATATACAATGCTCTTCCATACTCTATCAACAACATTAGGTTCAATTTAAAATATCAACATAATTTACATTTCCTCATAGCGTATTAACTTTGGCTTAAGTTCATTGGTTGACTTTGTTAAACCAACACACTAATGCACACATCAACAGGGACTTTTGGGCCCACATCCTCGTTCAACGCATATCATAAATCTTCATTTTATAAGTTGATTTATATAAAATTATAAAAAATACATAACACATATGTATTATGTCAAATTCACCTCCATATATGGCCCACAACATTGAAACAAAACATCGCATCAATTTATAATGCAATCCGACCCACACCTTGCCTCCATACCTTTCCCCACACAACTTAACTAGCAATCCAACGGTCAAATTACTCTCGCACTCCAATCAACCAATCCGATGTTTATTGTGTTATGTAAATGCTCGGGCCTTATCACATCTAACTCGCATGATAAAAGTGGGTCTCGATAGTTAAACTACCCTTCGCATCAGATGGCTGAACTGGCATCGCGCCCACCTCAATGATCCAACGGTCATAAACGCATATCGCGTTTTTTCTCCATCTGAGCTTTAACACTTCAAAATCGCACGATAAAAGTGGTTTCACTTATACTGCCTTGGCCACACATCCATCACTCTATGGAATCGCATTTTTTTGAATGATTCCAATTACCACTTTTAAAAAACGCGAACTTCTGTTTTTACTCCTCAACACCGCTTTCACTGTTCAGGTCACTGTTCAGCCTTTACTGTGCATCACTCCTGGTTCTGTTTTTAGTCGTGGTTCCACTCAAATTTATTTCTTTAGCGCCTTTATATATATAATTTCTGCTTCTTTTATATTACTTTTGCACCACCGAAATTACTTCCGGCTTCATAAATTCCCTTCGCCATCGATTTATAATTCCACTTCACATTGAATTTCCTCTCCTGTTCTATAATCAACACACTCTACATTCACGACTCTGTGTAATGAGGTTTTAAACCCCGACTAGTCTACTGTGCTCGATTGAAGTCCTCATTCATATAGGGATAGATCTAAACACACAATCAACCTTCAAAGACTAGATAGCGGAGATCCGTTAACTCAGAATCATTCTTTTCACAAGCATGACTCGATCCATAGAATTTGAATACTGATTCCTCCAACTCTTTCCTGTAGCGTCCAATTCTTCCACATATTTTCTGTGTTTTGGCTTCAACATAATTAATCAATATCAATTTATTCAAATCGATATCTCTCCTTGATTCCCACTCGAAAAAATTACACAGACTTCGTCAATGGCACTGAATTCCCCAACAAATTACGTCCTTTCTACACATCGATTTCGTCGATTTCGACAACGTAATTTAGGTTCAGTACTATGGCCTTTCATACAGAGTCAAATATACTCTTGCTTATTAACAGCCTTCACTACACCCTATTCAATTCAGAAAACCAAACCCATTCAACCATTACATTATCATGATTGCCGATTTCTACAAGGATGCATAGAGTGCAATCAAACCCCAACTCACATAATTCTATTCACACAGTTAATCATCGAGTTCCATCACACAAGGTTATATAATTTTGTGGCTTTCTAATGTGATTCAATGATAATGTTCCACCATTATAATTACAACGAAATCGCCATAGGCTATTCAAAACCCCATCCATAAGAATCAAACAGACCTGCACTCTCATTATTAGATATACAAACAGACCTTTAAAACAAAGTACACAGTCTTGCTCATACCCAGCTCACGGGGATTCAAGGCATTCTCACACAGAAATTAATTCAACCGATGCACATGTAATACTGTAATAATTCAGTTCCACGGCCCTCTGCTACACTACTCTGTCTCTATAGATTTTCACTCTATACCCCTTTTCAAAATCAATGGCCCTCCTTCTGTCCTCACTACTCTGCACCTTGAATAGCTCTCTGCTTCTTTGCTAACTCTGATGCTTCTGCCTCTCTTCTACTTTGCTTCTCTCTTTGCCTTGTTGCTGTTTCAAGTGATCCTCCTTTGCCATCTCCCTTGCCATCAATGACAACATTTCCAGCAAACACCACCTGTCAGAAGAAGAGAAGCAAAGAAATACACTATGTAGCATGCAAGAACCAATGGAAAGGACACAAAGGTAGGGAAAGATACAGAGCAAGAAATAGAGAAGGATAGGGAAGAAATCGAAGGAGCAGAGCCAAATCAAGGTGGACAGGACATTCCCAATGACATAGAGCCAAAATATTCACCATTTATCATCTGGAATAGAGTACCTACAGTGACTACAGTGAGCCCAAGGAAGAAGCAAAAAGTAACCAAGTCTAGAGGCACAACACCGTTTTTCCTCACTAAGGAGAACATCGACAAGAATGAAGATAAAATGCAAGAAGTAACAACAGATTTTTGGAACAGGATCAAGGATCACTACACAACATTCCTAACAGGAATTGAAGAGCGAATGGAAATATTAAAGGTTTTGGTTTAGAAAGTCAGACAACAGGAGAAACCAACCAATCAACAAGTGTAGACAAGTCAACTAGCGCAGCTGGAGCACCGAATAGAGACACAATTTGGTTTGATAATTTTCCAGGTACTAGGCGAAGCGCTACAATTCGAAGCTACAAAACATAGAGAGCATGTGAAAGGATGGAAAATTATTAGTATGATCATCGTTGCATTTTCGACACATTTTTTTCATGAATTCCATGAAAGAATCACAGAAGAATTGAGGGGGAAAGAATAGTGTGCTTCATAGTTCACTATGCAGGTGCAGAAGGAAATAACTGTGATGAAGATGGAGCTTGATCTGGTGCTAAAGGAAAGAGATGAGGTGTGCCAACAACAGAAACAGTTGGAATAATCCATCAGGAAAACTTACAGTGAAGTTCTATATGTATAGGTCCATGTAAAGGAAGCACCAACTCATGATCAAAGAATCAAAGAACATTATGGAGAATTTGAAGTTTGAATACCAAGTACTGATTACTAAGTTGCAACTAAGGTTGCATATATTCAGTCCACCAGAGGTGAGAGAGGAGAGGGAAGTAGATATCAAAGCCACACTGGAAGGAATATCCACCATAGTAAAGGATTATGGTAAGCTTTTAGATGGTACAATGGAGATTTGGAACTCAATGTAGGAGGATCCAAACATTCAGTCGATTAAGGAAGAGATACAGGTGAAGCAGAAGCAGAAAGAAGAAATCAGAGCAACTGCGAGGACCTTAGCTATCTCGCAAAATCTCACTAGGATTAGAGAAGGAAACCATCTTCAAAGTCAGATTGAATATCTTCGAAGAAAAGAGCAGCTGATAACAGTGAGCACTTAGCCATGGCAAGATAAGGCCATTCAAATTTCTCAGTTGGTCGATGGAAAACTCAAGGAGATGTGACAGAGGCTGAAAGACGTGCTTTAGAAGACATCCAAACCAACAATAGAGAACTTTCTCGAAGAAGTGTGCTAGGAAGAAAAGAAAATTGCAGAGATGATTTAGCCTTGAAATAGGGCCTACGAAAACATATCAATGAATATTCAAGGTGTACCAGCTGAGTGACTTGCGATGAGTCACATGTGAGTGTTGGGGACATGTTAGGCACAACCTAAATTAGCCCATTTTTGGTTAAAGAATTCATAATTTGAGGAGAAAAGTGCCCAATACTTTGAAGATAAATCTACCACGTGATGTTTATGGGCTTCAAGGTGGGTTGAAGCCCCTCATTTTCTAGCAGGTTTCAGGATTTAGCTAGTTTTTCTTTCAGAGCCCATGGTATATGGACCATGGTTTTGTATTGATGTAAAGGTATATAAGGAAATGAAATGTTGTGTTGAAGTAAGAACATTCATAGTTGATGACTAAAAACTATTTTATTTTATCTTAGTCTCTTTTGAACCTTAAGGGAAGGCTCTACAACTAAGTGCACGGAGTCCTTGGAAGAGTCTGTAGCTTTTTGCGCAGACCACCTGTAGCTGTGTGCACAGGTCGAAGAAGTTGTATGCATTAAACAAATCCATATTTAATAAATAAGAGAATTTTTTGGCATATTCTTTGTTTACATATGTAGTGTTTTCTTTCTATATATTTATGCGAAGTAATGATAGTGTAGTTTATATTAGGCTAAAATGTGTTTATGTGTATCTGAATGATGTGAAGTAACTGATTAAGCTATAATCATGAAAAAATATATACATGTTAGAAGATTGATTAAGTATAGAAATTCGAAGTAAATCCACCTCGCGTGGTCCCTCAAGGATATAGAAACTTGGTTTTGCAACCGCCCATAGCCACCTTGAGTGAGATTGTGATATGCTTGTAGGTCATTGTCGAAAGGGCTAGTGTCTAGGGTTTTGTTGGTGTGAAGTATAAGTCAAACCTAGGTCAAGCCCAAATGAACCAATAGAACTAGATCCACCAATTTTGATAATTTGGAGGGAAGAAGTTCTCCTTCCAAGGGATTTTCCCCTCAAGCACTTTTTGTATAAATAAACAAGCCTGAGGGCTCATTAGGATTAGAACTTTTGTTGGAGATAGGAATATCTATTAAGATCCAAGAGTTTGACACTATTATTTTCATCTTTAATATGATGTATGTGACTTATTTTTTTAATGGAAAGTTAATTGTTGGCTAACATTTGAGTTAACTTTGCAGGGTTGAAACACTTGGGTTTGGGCCCAACGCAGATGCTTTGGTCCCTCTCCTATATTATTTTATTGTTCTCTTTCAAGTCATTCTATTTATTTCCTTGCTTAAGTAGGAATTATTTTGCAGAAATTGTAGTTGTAGGTTTGGTTACCACCTCCTTTATGGGAAGTGTGTTTGAAGAGTCTACAACCACATGCCAAAAATATGTGTTTATGATTTCTTCGTAACTACTAAGTTTTGGTTTGAAAATATTTTGTATGCTCGGTTTTTGTAACTTATAAGTAAGCAGCATTGATTTGGAAATTCTATTAGATGCATTTGGTAGGATAGAATATATCTTGAACAAATAAAATTCAACTCATCTTATCCACCTTGGTTTATCTTGCTGCAATATTGATTAGTAGATGCATGATCCGATTACTGGTCTGCAGGGGCTTAAAAGTGACTTGTAGGGGTTTTCACACTCATCCACGTCCACTTAGAAATTTTCACCCTCCTCCTAGACATCTCATACTGCTCTCAAGCATTACCACTGAGATCATCCTTTTAGAGCCAATGAAAAACATTGTGAACATGAAATTTTTTCCAAGATAGGCATCCAAGGGGTGATATGCTTGGAAAAAGACCTCACACATCCTTCATTCACCCTCATCAACCTTCATATACCTTTAGAACACCTTATTTTCCCTCAGAATTCTCTTGGACACACTCCTGTAGAAAAATAGGGTACTCCTGTAGAAAAATAGGGCTTCCTGTAGCACCCTATAGTATTCTTGTAGCATTGCCTAAATTCAACCAGATTTTCCCTGGGAACTTGATTCTTACATTTCGAAGTTGAATAATGGCCCCCATCCTTTTATTTCATTATCAGGGAGACTCCAAGACCACTCCAACCCTATCCTTCCTCCACTGCAACATAAAACAACAATTATTTTTGACTTATTTTTTTTGGATTCCATAGTTGTTTTGTAAATTGAATTCCTCCCTTTACATAAAGTTGAATTATAATCATGATCCATGCAAGTAGAACATTGATTTTATTAAGTGTTAAAAAATATTAGCATAGTTTATTACTACAAATAGTATAGTATGTTCCTTTCATACAATTACAATTAGTCTTTACAGTTAATGAATGGTATTTTCACTTAATAATATTAGAATCATGTTCATTCCCCTGAAACCGTGATATGATCTCATAGAAATTATCTTTGTAATAACCTGAAGGAGTGGTTCGTGTATGCCTTGATCCGATGTAATTCCTGAAGGTGACATGAATATAACTTAACCTATTGTGAATATAGAACTGTCACCTCTAAGTTTGAAAGTTTGTATGAACCTCGGGTTGATAATTTAAGTTGAGAAGCCTTGGGAGTTGCAACATCCTTGATAAAATACTTGGGTTCATCACTTTTTAGCATCTTTTTTGGGGAGGTATCCAAGTAGGTGTTGTTTCTACTTAAAACTTTCTTGTTTTTTTCTTTTTTTGTGTCAATACTATTGGTTTGAAAGCTTCAAAAAAAGAAAAAAAGGAAAAATTAAAAAAATAGAGCTAGTTATTTCATGCCTCGTAGGAGTATGGATAGTCAAGGAAAAATCCTACCAAAAACCCCCACCCCTTCAAGAAACCAACCATGATTCGTTTTTGGCCACTGTGAACTTCCATATCTGATTGCAGCAGAGCTAGAAAACCCTCTAGGTGATGAACCTGAATTTTTTAAGGAACCCATAAGGGGAGAAGAGCCCACTTTCCTACCCACGCCATGGTTGAAAATAAAAATAAAAAAATGATATTTTTCCTATCCAAGAAACTAATGGGGAGGCTAGAATGAAGAATATAAGCATTTATTCCCTTCCACATTTCCATAGCCTAACCTTTGAAGATCTTGACACTTTCATGTTTGAATTTTTTATTGTCTATAGGAACTATGACTATACCTCTGATGAAAAGAAGTTGAATTTGTTTCAATATACCCTCAAAGTTGAAACCTTCGTTGGTTTATGGGTTTCCCTGGAGGCAGCATTACTACATGGGACCAAATGTAGAAGGCCTTTAATGAGAAGCACATGGATTACTCTAGGTAAGGAAACAAAGGAGGAAATATTTAGGATGACCCTAAGACCATATGAATATTTGGAAGACTATGAGGAAATATTCCAACTTAATTATAGAACGGCTAACTGTACCCTTGACCCTAAGTCACTCTAGCTAGTTCTTCTCTGATGGATCAGGGAATATGAAATGGAGACACTTAACATGTTTTCTGGAGGTGGCATCTACCAATTGCCTTATGATGACATAAAAACAATATTCATGAACCACTCTAGGGTTACAAGGAAAAATGGTAGGTCTAGCCAAGGCTTGTTTAGTGCATATCCCTCTACATCATCCATCAAACATGAGATAGGAAGTATGTTGGAGGATTTAATGAGTTAAATATTACATACCTTTTCCCTATAGATGGATACTATGCATATAATAAGGAAGAAAAATGAATCAGAAAGAGAACTAGCTATATTTTTCCCTAGGTTCACTAAGTGACATCCTAGGAATGAGTGCCCATTGAATGTCATAGAAGTATGCTCTGTATATGAGGAAAACCATGCAACAGCCAAATTTCCTTCTTTGTCAAGCCTGAAAGTTGTATACCAAGGGGAAGAAGATGGTTCAGAGAAAATATACTTCATTAACCAAAGGAGGCCTCAAGGGCCTCAGTCATATCAATAGGGCATGCAAGGTTCACCTCATCCTCCTTAAATCCAAAGAAGAATGCACCTTTCCAACCTTGGTACAGTAACATCCCTAGTGAAAATACCATGTAATAAAAGTTAATAAAGGAAAAATAATAGCCACGATTGATGGGAAACTTATTCCAAGCTGAATGTTGGGGAAAAACATGATAGTGTGGTGTACATTTGGTTTATTATGGCTAAGGAAATTGGCAAAGGCAATGGCTAAGGATCTGGAAAGGAAAAGTGGCATTAATTGGCATTTTATTTATGAAAATAATGGAAAATAGGAGAAAATAAAGTTGAAAGGTCACAAGTTGCATGTGAGGAGGAAAATGAAGGAAAATAATGAAAAATGAAGAAAATGGAGGCCTAATTGATAAAAATGCTTATGAGGATCAATTGGTACCTTTTGCCGGTTCAGTTTTGGATCTCTCTCATTATTCTCTCTCTCTCTCACTCTTGGACACAGATTTTTGTTGGAGCACTTTGGAATTAGATCAAGAAAGGAAAATAAGGTAAGAGGAATGAAGGAACAAGCAAGGAAGGGCAGGATCAAGCAGCTACGGTAGGATTCTTTACAGGTATCAATTTGAATGTGTGATTTCCTTGATATATTTGGCATGCATGGTATTTCATATGGTTCTTTTTTTTCATGGCATGGGTTTTTCTAGGTGTGACAATTTTTTCGGCCTAGCCTTACCATTTCTGGATAGTCATGGTGTGATGGGATTCTCATGTTTTGGTTGAGTTGGATTTCCAAATGGATTTGAAGCTCAATGAGGTGGATCTCTGAAAGGAAGAACACATGGCCTAGTGATCCCTAAATCAGACTATGGATTTTGGTAAATCCAGCAACCTAGTGACCCCTGAACCAGATTGTGGGTTGTAGTAAATCTAAATATTGTGTACCTTAGTGGGCCTAGGAATCCTCGACCAGTTAATGGCGGGATATATGGTAAATCCTAGATGTGGTTTCCATTTATTAGGCCTAGGAATCCTTGTTATTGAATGGAGGAATATACAGTAAATATAGGGTGTGGAGTCTAGGTTTAGGGCCTTGTGATCCGATGTGAATTGTGGTAAATCCTACGAGACTAGGAGACAGGAAAATTCCTCACAGTGTAGGTGGAGAAATCTAGTGGAATTCATGCTTGTTTTATGGCCTAATGATATGGGATGGATTCCGATAAAGCTTATTTTATAATGATGAGGGTGAGGTGGTTTAGCCTCAGGATTCCCTAGTTGGTTATTTGGTTTGAGTCCCATATTCATGCTTTTAATATGGCACAGGGTTGATTATCTTAAGAGATATTTGGCTCAACTAATCTATATTCGAGTGGAACATGGTAGTCCCATCCCATGTTGGCTTTTGCATTCATTGATAAGAGGTTATTTCCTTGACATATTATGTGTAAATTTATTAGTTTATATGTGGATTCATTGGCTAATGTATCATTTTTTTATTATGTCAGTTATAAGCATTTATTATGACAGTGATGGTGTAATCCTCTCCTTGTATTTTGATTTGTAAATGAATAGAAAATCTATCTATGACGTAATAGATGATAATTCAGCTAATGATATAAGGGAACAATGCTTCTTAGAAATTCTAAGATATGTATGAGACCCCTATACTCAGATCTTTTGTTTAAACCTGTAGATTACATATTTGTGACATGTTTGATTAAATTCCTATCGTGACTAGTATGGGTCCAATCTATAACTTGTCAATGTTTTTGTGGATGTATCATTGTTCCATTGTTATAATTCATTTATGAACCTATCAATGAGTTCTAGGCATTGACCTGGGCTCTGGGCATTAAAAAGTGGCTCAAATATCAAGGATTCTCTCATTGGTCTGAGGAAAAAAATCCCTAAACACATGCATACCCATGTTGTGGGAGCATCTAGAGCCTTCTAGATGCACCCTTGTCCATATCAAATGAGCATTTAGGGATTTAATGGTCTAAAAACCTAGTGAGACCCAAGGGTTGGTTACCTGAGTGGATGGGATGGATCTTGGGAGTTGTTCTGCTGATGTGGAAGGTTTTTTTGATGTGTTTTGATCGATTCCACTTCCTTAAGGTCACCTAGGAAGTCGAATCCCATTATAGTGGCCTCTCGTCGCATATGTATCCTGTTTGGTCGGTTACTTAGGTAAATGTGGGATAAGAGTGTTACAGAATGGTATCAAAGCATGGTTCACCCCTTGGACTAGATGGGAAGTGTGCGTCGGTCATGCATTCATGTCAGTTGCACGTGTGTTAATAATTCTTGTGTTATATATGCCTTTTGCATATGCATGGTGTTGGTCATGGTTGTAGTGATGTCTCCATGTGAAAGAGAATATTTTTTGTTTTGAAGTGTGTCATCACGAGTGTATGGTTGGTTATGCATTGCTATGTGTTTCAGTGCTTACATGTTGTCAAATTTTCATTTGTATGGTTCTTTTTGTCATGCATGAGTTCATGGTATGTGTAGTTGATATGGTCATGCATTGATGACTGGAATCTAGCTAGGCTGATGTTTGTGTTGGTATATATATATATATATATATATATATATATATATATATATATATATATATATATATATATATATATGTTGTTATGACTATGTTTGTACATGTATTATGCTGATTTGGATGATCTTGTAGATGAGATATCCTCCCCGAAATATGCTAAGATATGTTGGTTTATTGTGATTTGGTTTAGCTGACATAGTATGCCTTGTAGGAAAGAGATCAAAATGACTAGCGCAATGGTAGACTATAGAAATTATCCCTATGAATCAAATGAATAATGTGGTGATGGGAACTCTTCTAATTTAGTAGACACAAGAAATTCTTGAAGGAATAAATAAGGAGTTGTAAGGCAGACAATGAAAAAATCATTTAGGCACAAGAGAAACAAGTTGAGGTTAATGCAATACTGCTTCAAAGTTTGTCAGAATTGTAGCAATAGGGACCCATTCAGATAAACCATGGGAAGGAGGATAGAATTAATGGGGTGTATGGAATTAGGTCTCGTAGTGGACACAAGCCATATATTGATGAAACGATTATATATGGCAGATTGTTGGATACTCCAGATAGGAGAGGTGATGGACATAGGTATTATTCTAGTTATGGCTCTAACATGCACTATGATCATCATTTTTATCATCCTTACAGGAGGAGTGACAGGGGATACTTTCCAGATGAGTTTAAGAAAGCAAAGGCACCTACTTTTGATGGATACTTGAAGAAACCAGAAGATGCAGGGGCTTGGATACTTGGGATGAACAAGTTCTTTGAGTTGCATGAGTACACAGAAAACGTTAAGGCCATAATTGTTATCTTTAGCATGAAAGGTAAAGTAGATATATGATGGGAAGATGTGAAGTAGGTCAGAGACATCAGAATGGAGGACTTGAGTTGGCATGAGTTCAAGAGGCTTTTCAGGAAGAAGTACTTGTCAGAAAGGTACTACGACAGTAAGGCCAAAGAATTTGATGAGATAAGGATGGGATATATGAAATATGAGGAATATATGGCCAAATTCCTGGTGCTATCGATGTATGTATCCTATCTTAAAGATGATAAGGCTAAAGTTCGATGATTTTTCAGTGGTTTTCCATTAACATTTAGAGATCAGATTGAGTATGATGAGCCTCGGTCACTTGATGAATTTATTGGAAAATTGAAGCATTTCTATGAACATTCAAAGTGTAATAATGGATCTCACCAAGGATGGAAAGTGAAGAAAAAATTAAGGGTAAATGGAAGCTTAAAAGAGCAAGGCCTCATAATGTAGAAGAGAAAGAAAATTTGCCACGAAAAAATAAATTCAATGCAGCTAGACAGGGACATGAATCATAGCAGTAGCATAGAGATGATGTATTATATGGTTGGAGTGTTGGACATGTGGTAAGGAAAAATTTAAGAGGGATTGTCCATAGAATTAGGGTGGTAGGCAACAAATATATAGTGCATAGGAGGCACAGACTATTGGGGTTGTTAGTCAGAGTGTTCCTCATATCTATGCATCGTCAAATAAGAGGCAGGCATACCATTAAGAATCTATCATTGAGATGGACGGTAAGCTTTGTGGTCAAGTTTTTTCTATTTTGATTGACCGTGGATATAATTATAGTTATGTTAGTCCTAAATTGGGGGATTAGTGTGGTTTGAATAAAGATGTACATGCATAATATTGGTTAATGCAGTTGGTTACAGGTACAAAGAAAAGAGTTCATCATTGGGTAAGAGCTTGTCCATTTGAGTTGAATGGCATGTCTATAGTAGTGCATTTGAAAATATTTCCATTGGGATCATATAGTATGTTATTGGGTATGGAATGGTTATACCTTCACAGGACCAAGGTGGGTTATTATGACAAAGTCATTGAGTGCTTGGATGACAATGGGGAACCAAGTGTCTTACAAGGAAAGAAGAAAGCCACATCAGTTAGGATGGTGACATCTATGCAAGCTAAGTGTAGTCATAGGAAATGGTGTGTGTTATTTGCAATACACATATCTAGTGAAAAATTTAAGGAATTTGAGGATGCATATGTTTTGATCAAGTACCCAGTTCTACAATAGTTTCAAGATGTATTTCCTGCAAATATTTCAGAGTTTCCACCTCACAGGGAAGTATATTTTTCTATTGAGTTGGTACTAGAGGTAGCTCCATCATCAAAAGTACCTTACAGGATGAGTAAAGTTGAGTTGGTAGAGTTAAAGTTGTAGCTGAAAGAGATGCTTGAAAAAGGATACATTTGTCCAAGTTTATCTCCATTGGGCACACCAGTATTGTTTGTAAAGAATAAGGATGGTACTCTCATATTGTGCATTGACTATAGGTAGTTGAACAAAGTGACCATCAAGAACAAGTATCAGTTGAAAACGATTGATGACCTTTTTATCAACTGAAGGGAGTATCAGTTCTCTCGAAGATTGATTTGAGATCCAGATATCATCAGGTATGCATTAAGGAAGAGGACATTTACAAGAAAAATTTCTGGACCAGGAATGGGCATTATGAGTTTGTTGTAGTTCCATTCAGTTTTACTAATTCTCTAGTTACATTTATGTGTTTGATGAATGGTGTGTTGCGTCCTTATTTGTACATGTTTGTTATTGTGTTCATTGGTGACATATTGGTATATTCTAAAAATGAGGAAGAGCATGTCAAGCATTTTGCAGTAGTGTTGATATTGTTGAGAGAGCATCAGTTGTATGTTGAGCTTAGCAAGTGCAGTTTCTTCCAGACTGAGGTACATTACTTGGGACAAGTTATCTCCAAGGAGGGCATAACAGTGGATCAAGAAAAAGTAAGAGCTATCATGGAGTGGGAATCTCCTATAAATGTAGATGAGGTGAGATCCTTCATGGGATTGGTAGGTTATTACAAGAGGTTCATTAGGAACTTATCACAGATTTTTTATCCTATTACTTCATTGTAGAGGAAAGGTAAGAAGTTTGAATGGACAGAGGAGTGTGAGGCCAGTTTTAAGTAGCTTAAGAATTTTTTGACACATGCTCCAGTGTTAAAGATCGCAGATCTAGAAAAGAGTCTGTAGTATGTACAGATGCTTACAAGAGAGAACTTGGTGGATTTTATATGTAGGAAGAATAGGTGGCATGCTATGAGTCACAAAAATTTAATGATAATGACAAAAAATATCAACTGCATGATATTGAGATAGCAGCAATCATACATGCATTCAATATGTGGTGGCATTATCTTCTTAGCAAAAGGTTTTTATTGATCACTAATCACATTGGATTGAGGTATTTATTTTACCAGTTGAATTTGAATGCCATGGAAGCTAGATGGTTGGCCATGATCAGTGAGTTTGACTTCAAGATCAAGTACTCAAAGGAAATGAGAATAGGGTTGAAAATTCTCTTAGAAGTCGGATACAGGTAAATCACATAGAATTTATGAGCTCCTATGGGACATATTTACAGGATAGGATCTTGCAGGAAAGTTAGCAAGATGATAAGTATATGGAGATTGTGCACAAGTTGCAACAAAGTACATGTATAGGTACATGTAGTGGTACAAGTAGTGGAACAAGTACAGGTATAGGTACAGGTAGTGTTATAGGTGCAGGTGTACAGGATGTGGACTATCGTCTCACGACAAATGGTTTGGTTAGGTTTACAGACAAGATATATGTGCTAGAAAATAGTGAGATAAAGAAGGTGATCTTGAGGGAGGTTCATGTGAAACCATATTCGGGTCACCTTGGCTATCAAAAGACATTGATTTTGTTATCACTCCACCCAACTTCCCAAGGCTGAGAGTGGGATTGAAGGAAGTTAACCACAAACCAAGATTTAGGCCGGGTGGCTAGCCCTACCAAGACCAAAGAGAGCTCTCTCAATGTCAAATTGCATTCAATTAAATGATTGAATATTTAATGGTCTTAGGCTAGGTATGTGAGCTGAGTAAATAGGATTTTTTTATGTTTGTGTGCTAGATAGGAATGATAGTAAGGAGACTAGGTCTAGGGTTTAAGGTTTGAATTCAAGGTTAATTTGAAAAGAATATGGATGAGGCCAAGTAGTTATATTGAAATCATGTTTATTTTTTTCATTGTGTATAGGATGAAATGATAGAGAATTTGAATGAGCACTGAGGTGAATTCATTCATTTAGAGGAACATAGACATATAATATAAATCTTGTTAAAATAGTGCATGAAAAGGCATGATTTCTGCTTATAGAATAACAATATAAACACATAGAATAATATATATGAAATAGGAAAAAATATCATTCAACATGATAAGATAAACATAAAAATAAAGAACAAATGCTCCAAGGCATACCACAAGATTCTCAACACAAATTCTGCAACATTATCTTTGATTTCATTCCAAAAGGCTTGTACAATAGCTCCACTACAAAAAACAACTATCCAACACAATAAAATACTAAAGTGGGTCTACTTACATAAAATATAAACAATGAAATATCATAGGGTCAAAATCCCACCCAAAATGCATCATAATTACATGAGATGAGTCACTTCCTAGAATCTAGGGAGGTTAGAAAGAATTCCCTCAAATTCAGCTAAAGACTAGGAGTGTGTGTCCCCCACATTAAACTACATGTTTCCTCATGATAACAAGAAAAAACCAACTAAATTACTCCAATTCCACCTCAAAGAAAAGAAAAACATCAAAAATCTGACTTTTTCCGGCTTTTACAAGTGTCCTAAGGAATCCTATGTAGATGTGTCGCGCCATTTTAAAGATGTGTAGCGCCACTTTGCATCTTATTTTGAGGGAATTTTAGGACTAAAAATCGAAATATGGAAGATAGGTCAACTAGCCCTATGTGTCTAGTTTCCATAACATCTTTAATTTTTAAAAAACACTGACTGGAAGGCCTCCAGAAGTTGATTCTCACAACCTTACTCCAGTTGTGTAGCGCCATGTCAAAAATAGTGGTAGAAGCATAGAAAAATGGTGGTTTTTTGGCTTTTTCTGCAAAACTAGAGATTTTCATACAAAAAGAGTTCATGATCTGTGATTTACTCATAAAAATGCATACAACCATGTAAGAAATTCATCATTTAGGTTCCCTTGGAAAAAGTGTATCACCTTGGCGCTATGCATCTGTGGAGGCTGAACTTTCAGATTAGTGCAAAATCATCAAAAATGAAAAAAGTACTCAAAATTGTCAAAAAAAAGTTCTATGAGACTTGTTGAGGATGGGGTGAACATCCATATATGCCTCAGCAAGGAGGTATAAGTTTTCTTTCTCCTTAAGCTTCATTTGAGCCTCTTTAAGATTATTTTTCACCTGTTTGAGCCTTATTTGTGAAATTTTGTTCATGGCACAATAATGATTGGCCATATGTATATGGAGATTATTATTCTTCTTGGCTTTCTTCAAAAGATTCTCAAGATTACCATTGACCCTATCAAGCCAATACTCTTTGTCTTGATTGACCTCATCAAGAATCAGCTCATCAAAGGTCTGCCACCCTGCTTTAGGAACTAATGATTCTCTTTCTCTCTGAAGCACCTTTTTGAGGTCCATTATCCTTGGTTTTATTATTTTGATTTAAACCTCTACATCCTCCATCTCATCATCATATTCAATCTCTTTTCCCTTGCCTTTGTATGCATCAACATGTACTTTAGGTTTCTCCTGGAGGATCAGTTGTACCTTTAACTGAAGATTTTCTTGTTGTAGGAGAGTAATTTCGGAATTTGAAATTGAGAACACCTCCCTCTGCTCTGTTATTTCCTCATCCTTCTCTCTAATTATTTATCCTCAAATTTTTCTTCCATGTCAACATCTAGGAACGCCTTTTCATCATGTTCGTGCAAATGATGATTCAATCCTATGCATGAGTGGTTGTTCCTCGATTTCTCTTTGCTCAGCTATAGTATCAAGTGTAGATATAATTTTGATGGATTTGGGAGTAAAGACATGTCTCATTCACTTCTCAATGGTGTGAGTGACCTAAAAAACCATATTAGCATTTGAAATCTGAGCTTGCATGTTGGAAGAGCCAACCTCCATTAGATGTGTTGATACTAGTGGTTATGTTGTGCTATTTATGATAGGAGGACTAGTAGTGGGCGTTGTTTCTACTTTCTTCATGAAGGTTTCCCAAGTCATGTTGATGGTTGAGAGATAATGCAAAACGATGAGTTTGAATATACCATGGTGGAAAATACTTAGGTAGTGATGTTTTTTTTTCTCGTAATCTTCTCAGTCATTCTAAGCACACTTCTATATAAGTAATTAGGCAAGTCAACTGGTTTAGTAGAGGTAAAGTGAATCAATAATCTGATATGGTACCTATACAACCTAGAGAATCTCCCTTCACATGTGAAATATCTCATAATTAACCTCACCAAACGAGCATATTTTTCAAGGAGGTGCCTGAAAGGGAAAATGTACTCAGGGTTCTCTCTAGCGTGAGGTTTGAGGAACAGTTTTTAATATTCAAGATCTATGTCCATGCCCTTAAACCACTTTTTTCCATGGCTAGGTATACTTGTTGCTGAAGAAATCACATCTTCTGATAATTTGAACTCTACACCTGCAATGATGGCCTTTCCCATACTGAAAATAGTGGCAAATAAGCTTGTCAATTGGATATGGCAGCGTTCTTCCATGACTTTCTCATAGAATCTCAAACATCTAGTACTCTAAAAGAATATTTTGGAAAAGGGTGAGGCATTGAATTATTGCAAGGTGGAGGGCTCAAATATTAAGTGGCGTCTTCCTTTGTGGATTTTATTCTCACTCTCCATAATATATATCAGAAGGATAAACCCTAGGTGTTTAGGATGTAGTGGGTATGTGTAGTGAATCTGGAAAAATAGAGGATAGTGATAAGGTAGGTTTGGAGGTTGAGATGAAGGTAATGAAGCCAAGATAAATTCCCAAAAAAAAATAAGGAGGTAGGGTTGTATGTTAGCTTCTTATTATAAGTGAAATTTGGTGAAGTGCGTATGATGTAGGTGGCTAAATTAGGAAAACACAAGAATTTCCTGTTTTTCCAATGGAAAAGTAGTAAGAAATTAAGTTTTGATGGAAATTATGCTTATGGAGGGTGTGGATGGTGGGGAATGATAGGATATGGCTTGGGAAAGGTGTATGAGGGTTTTAAATGAAATTTTTTTGGTTTATTCCACTAAAATAACTAAATTATAGGAAAATATAAAAACGTAGTGGGAGAGAAGGTAAACAAGAAAATCAATGCCCTGCTTGATGAATTGACTTTCAGGGGGATGTGAGGTGTTCACTTACTATTGTAGAAGTTGTAGAAAACTTGTGCAATGGTTTTCGAGCTTAGATGAGTGATTTGGGAGAAAAAACCCAAAAGTGTAGCACACTCACAGATGTGTAGTGCAACATTATATATGTGTAGCAGACCCTTCTAGATGTGTAACAAACCCTTCTAGATGCGTAGAAACCCCTTCCAAATGCATAGAAAGGTGTTTTTGGAGCAAATTTCTTGATTTTCTTCCAACCCTTGAAAATTATGGAGCGAGTTTAAAAAATGAGTTGAAAAAACCTTATTTTTTCTCTTTATAACATCTTGAAATGAATTTTTGTCTTTTAGTGAAACCAAAAACTTTGAGGACAATTTTTCCTTTTTGGAACAATTTGACAATGAAACAAGTTTTGAAATAAGAAAAATTGTCTTGATTTATTCCCCTAACTATTCTAACTCCCTTTAAAAGACTTATATGATGAAAATAAAGCCTTGTTCACCCTTTTTGGTGACATATTTAGACTTTTCAATGGAAAAACAAGGACACCTAGACAACAAACCTAGATGGAGAAGGAGTGAACGACCTAAGACTCTAAATGAAAATGAGTGACATGACCTCTGAGATGATGATGGGCATGGATGGAATGAGGGGAGCAGCATTTATGACCTAGACCATATGTAGTGACCAAAATTTATTTGAAAACTTGTTTGAAAATAAAAAATTTTAACCTAGGACTGCTAGCAAATAATGAAAGAGAATATTTGATCACTGAAAATATTGACACTAACATTTCCTCCAGCTGGGGATGGAAGCTCCTTTAGGAGGTGTCAAGAACACTGTAGATTAGGTAGCCTTACCCATTGGGCGATGGAGTCAAAATTGGAAACTGAAAAACTTTAACAATCTTGAAATGATGAAATAAAACGGGAAATGAATTTAAGTAAAAAAAAATGACTTGACTCTTACTTAACAACTAATTGAAATTTTTTTAACTTTTTGAATGAAAAAACATGAGTTGAATATAGAAGTCTCATGGCCTTCTCCTTGGGCTTCAAAATTCTGCAACAACTTCCATATTCATGGAAAGTAAATAAAAATGATATGTACAATGAAATTGAACCTCTTCTTCAGTGATCATGTAAGGTAATGTTTGAGGAACCTACCATTGATTGGTCCTCCAAAAACATCCTGCCCTTCAAGATATTCTAATAAAAATTCTTTATTACCTCTAAACGTAGCAATATTATAAGGACCTTCCATAGATTATCAAATTTTCTATGCTTACCTTTGTCTTCATTTTGGGCATCCCAGCGAAGAACAACATCTCCTAGCTTAAAATCATCATATTTGGTCTTCTTATCATTAATATTCTTAGTTTTCTCTTGATGCTTTGAAGTGTGACTGAAAAATTCATCTCTTGATTGTTGTAGATGAATCATTTGGTTGATTCTTCATTGGATATCATTTGGTTCATTGTAAATCTCTTGCATAATTTTCATCATTGGTATAGCTAAAGAAGTAGGGAACATTGTGTCAACACCATACACAATCTGGAAAGGTGACATTTTGATTGATTTCTTCGTGCTAACTCTATCTGCCCATAGAGCAATGGTGATCTTTTTGTGCCAATTTCTCTTGTTCTCTTGTAGCATCTTCTTGATTATGTTCACTAAAGATTTATTTGATGATTCAGCCATCCCATTTCCTTGAGGTAAAATGTTGTAGAATGACCAAGCCTAATGTGATACTTATCAAAAAATTCAATCATATTTTTAGACTTACAGGTAGCTGCATTTTCAGTAATGATTTTATATGGACAGCCAAAACGAGACAGAATGTTGTTCTCTAAAACCTGAATAATGATATTATTAGTAGCTTGCCTCGTGAGGACGGCTTCAATCCATTTAGTGAATTAACCAGTGGTAGTGAGTATCCACTTATGTTGGCCTGGTGATGGAGGATAGATTTTTCCAATGAATTCAAGTCCCCATTGTTGGAATGGCGCTTGCACTTCAATTGGCTTCAAGGGAAAAGGAAAAAGATTTCTCTTTCCCTGAAAGATTTGACATTCATGACAGCTCATGATTGTTTTATAGACATTAGAGAATATACTTTTCCAATAGAAACCCACCCTCAATATCTTATTTTTTGTAGTCTTCCAGTAAATATGATTTCCATAGTCACCTTTATGAAAGTCACTCATCACTTTTTCAACTTATCCTTCAACCAAACAATTCAACAACACTCCACCTGGATCTTTCCAATACAATACATTGTTAAGGATGAAATACTTGAGAGATTTCAACTTCAAATATCTAGCTTTATTACTAGGCAAGCCAGGAGGAGGATTCAAGTGTTGGAAAGCATGAATAATATCAGCATACCATGGTGATGAAAAAAAAAATTAGATACCTCAGGTAATATTTCAGCCTCTTGCTCCTCAGATAATGCAACAATAAAATTATTGTCCAAGGCATGTAGATTTTAGTCCACCATAAGCTTGGCTAGGCCTTCTCTCTTGATCATATTTGTAGGCTTGATTTCCAAGTCATACTCCAACATAGCAGGGATCCATATGCCACACCGCCCTTGAGGATCATTCTATGTGAGCACATCTTTGATAACAGTGTTTGCATCATATGCAATGACATGAGAGTGGAGAATATAGACCCGAAAGTCGTTCAATTCTTGACTAATGCTAAGGCCTTTTTCTCAATGATATTGTACTTCAAGGTTGCATCTCTTATGGTTCTACTAAAAAAGGCGATGGGCTACTCTATGTTCTGATTTTTCATTTGCATAAGGACAACATCTAGAGTATGCTCTGAAGAAAATAAAAAAATGATGAAATCAAGTGTCTAATATGGACTAATAAGAATAGGAAAGTGAGATAAAGCCAATTTAACTTGATTGAATGACTTTTTTACCTCTTTAGAGAATTTTACTTCATTATATGTCTTCAGCATGCCAGTAATTTGCCTCAAGTGTTCAGCAAGATTGGGAACAAGCCTTCTTAAAAATTTGATTTTTCCATTGAACGACTGGATTTACATCTTTCTCCTAGGATATTCCAAGGTATGAATTGCTTCAATCCTTGAAGGATCTATCTGAATACCATATTTTGATATGCTATGGCTTAGCAATTTATCTTTCTCCATAGCAAAAATTCTCTTCTTTAGGTTCAGAAATATGCCAAACTTTTTGCATCTCTGAAAAACCGTTCTCAAGTGTTGTAGGTGCTACTCATGTGTCTTGGAAAAAATAGTGATGTCATCAAGATAGATGACCAAAAATACGTCCTTTTCATTGGCAAAGGAAATATCCATTGCTTGTTGAAAAGTATCCCCTGCATTCTTCAATCCAAAAGGAATTTTGGCATACATGAAGGTGCCCCATGGTGTTGTAAAGGTTGTCTTTTCCCGATCATATGGTGTTTTGTAACCAACTCCAAAAATAGAAGAAAAGAGATATCAACACCTTAGAAATAAGCCACTTAGAGGGGGCAACCTCCAATGCATTACATAAATGAACAATTCTTAGATGATACAATTCACAAAACCTCATTTCTATATATATAGGAGTCCATGGGGCCATAATGTAATCCTAGTGGGCCACAATGTAATCCTAGCCGACCTAACAATAATAATTTAAGGGCACAATAATAACAAAATGGGGGTTACAAGGGTACAATAATAACAATAAGGGGGTTACACTAACAACAATAACGGACTATACTAGTAATATAGGGACCTAACATGCCCCTCTCGTTCAAAAAAGTGTTGTCCTCAACGCTTGAGTAGCTCTGGGTGCTTCTGTATAAAATTCTCATCCTCCCATGTAGAATCTTCAGTGGGTAAGTTCTTCCACTTGATGAGATACTCTGAAATTGATCGATTCCGTAGCTATCGAGTTCTTTTTTCCGTGACCAATTCACGTTCCAATATGATTTTTCCTTCCTCATCAAGTTCTGGCAATATTGTTTGAACTGGAATATTTTCACCTATAACCTTCTTTAAGCATGAAACATAGAAAACTGGATGCACTTGTGAAGAAGCAGGAAGCTCCAATTTGTATGCCATAGTACCAATCTTTTGCAACACCTTGTAAGGACCATAGTACTTTGGCGATAATTTATTATCCTTCTTTGCTTCCTCGAGGGACATTTGTTTGTATGGTTGTAGCCGTAAAAATACCCAATCTCCTACATCAAAACTTCTCTCGCTACGATGTTGATCTGCCTGTTGTTTCATTCGATTTTGTGCCAAATTCAGATTATCCTTTAAGAGTTGGAGAACTTCTTGCCGATGCTCGATGTGATCTTCCACTGCTTGAACCTTCGAATTTTCCCTTAAAGATGATGTGATGGATGGTGGATGATATCCATAAAGTGCCATAAATGGGGTCATTTTTGCTGCAGGATGGAAGGAAGTGTTATACCACCATTCAGCAAGAGGTAACCACTTGACCCATTGTGTTTGTTTATCAGATACAAAACAACGAAGATATCCTTCCAAACATTTATTTACTATCTCAGTTTCACCATCAGATTGAGGATGATAAGATGAGCTATGAGCTAATTTAGTACCCAAACAAGAAAATAACTCTGTCCAAAAATTTCCCGTAAAAATGGGATCTCCGTCGCTCACAATAACCCTTGGGCTTCCATGTAGCTTTTGAATTCTGTCCACAAATGTAGTAGCAACTGTACTTGCTTTAAATGGATGAGATAATGCACAAAAGTGTGCATACTTGGTAAGTCTATCAACTACCACCATGATGACATTCTTTCCTTTGGACTTAGGTAAACCCGTGATAAAATCCATTGAAATCTCCTCCCAACGTTGACTTGGAATGGATAAAGGTTGTAGAAGTCCCGGGGTCTTAATTGTCTCCACTTTATTCTGCTGGCAAACCAAACATTCCGCCACAAACTTTTGAATATCAGATTTAAGGCCATCCCAAAAAAAAACTTTCTTCACCCTGTGGTAAGTTTTTAAAAATCCTGAGTGTCCTCCTAAAGGAGAAGTGTGCAATTCCAGAAGAATCTTTTGTTTCAGTTGGGAATTCTTATAAAGATATAAGCGATCTTTGTACCATAAGGAATCATTTTTCCAACTAAATGTATCAGATGTACTAGGATCTTGCTGCAACTTTTGAATGAGTGTCCATACATCTTTGTCCTTCTTCCATTCATCTCTTGCTTCGATTATCCAATCTAGTTGGATAATAGAAATGGCACAAAGCAATGCTTCCACCTCTTCATTCTTTCTTGAGAGTGCATCTGCAACAACATTAAGCTTTCCTTTTTTGTAGATTATTTCAAAGTCATAACCCAACATCTTTGCCCATTTTTGTTGCTCTTCCGAAGATAGTCTTTGTTCCAAAAAGTGTTTAAGACTATCATGATCAGTTTTTACCTTGAAGTGTCTTCCCATTAGGTAAGTTCTCCATTTCTTTAGTGCATGCAGTATTGCTAACATTTCCTTCTCATAAATAGGTTTTTGTAAGTACTTTCCTTTGATTGGATGACTTTCAAAAGCAATGGGTCTTCCTTCCTGCATTAAAACAGCACCAATTCCATTTCCTGAGGCATCACATTCCACAATAAAGGTTTTTGTGAAGTCAGGCGTAGCTAAGACAGGCGCTAGGCACATTGCCTCTTTAAGATGTTCAAAGGCCTTAGTTGCTTCAGGAGTCCATGAAAATGCATCTTTCTTCAATAATGTTGTTAGAGGTGCTGCTATTCTCCCATAATTCTTAACAAACTTGTGATAATACCCTGTTAACCCGAGAAATCCTCTCAACTGCTTTATGGTTGTGGGGAATTTCCATTCCTTAATGGATTTAATTTTGTTAGGGTCTACTTTAACACCCTTGTGATATACAATATGACCCAAATATTTCACCTCTTGTACTCCAAAGAAACATTTGTATGTTTTTGCATATAATTTTTTCTCCTACAATAGTTTGAGCACCCTGTCAACATGTTCAACATGATCCTTCCAAGACCTGTTGTAGATTAGTATATCATCAAAAAATACTAGCACAAATTTTCTAAGGAAGGGTTTGAAAATGGAATTCATCAACCCTTGAAATGTAGAAGGTGCATTGGTAAGGCCAAAATTCATGACCAAAAATTCATAATGACCCTCATGGGTTCGAAATGTTGTTTTTGGAATATCTTCAGTCTTCATTCTAATTTGATGATATCCTGAACAAAGATCCAACTTGGTAAAATAAATTGCTCCATGTAATTCATCCAATAATTCATAAATCACAGGAATGGGAAATTTATCTTTAATGGTGAGCTTATTGAGCTCCCTATAATCTGGACACATTCTCCATGATCCATCCTTCTTGTGTACTAATACTATAGGAGCAGAGAAAGAACTTTGACTAGGTTGAATTATACCCACCTCCAACATTTCTGCAATCATACGTTCAATTTCGCTCTTTTGGACGTAAGGATATATATAAGGCCTCATGTTTTGAGGAACACTTCCTGGAATCAAATGAATAGCATGATCATGATCACGAATAGGTGGAAGTCCTTTGGGATTTTCAAACACCTTGGAATGATTGTCCAATACTTGTTGGAGATCTGCAGGAATAAATGATTTTGATGTTGGAACTTCTAGTGAGCATAATTGTGCAATTACGCCTCATTGTTGTTTATTTAGAAGCTTTTTCATGACATTAGAGCTTATTATCCTTCCTGGCTTCCCTGCAATACCTTGTAATTCAACTTCATTTCCTTCTGAAAAAAGTTTCAAGAAAATTTCTTGAAAATTAAAAGCTACCGTCCCCAAAGATTGTAACCATTGTACTCCTAGTACAACATCAACACCTCCCATAGGAATGGAAAGCATTGGACTAGTAAATACATATTCCCCCATGGTTAGCTTGATATTATGGCATTTCCCAGAGCAATTTATAGTTCCTCCATTTGCAACCATCACTAGGAATTCTGGTGCTGGGAATAGGAAACAATTTAATTCCTTGGCTACCTTACAATGAATTAAATTATGGGTGCTACCTGAATCAATCAACACTATTACCTTTTTTTTCTTGATCTGTCCGACTATCTTGAGAGTTTGAGGAGTGGTAATTCCTGCCAGTTCATTACATGATATGGTCAGATTCATTTCTTCCTCTTCTAGGGCCGATTCCTGGTGTATATCTGCTTCTTGTTCATTTTCTTCTTCTTCTTCACAATCTATGTAAAATAATTTCTTTTCAGCACACTTATGACCATTCGTGTATTTGCTCTCACAACTGTAGCAAAGCCCTTTTTCTCTTTTTTCTTTCAATTTTTGTGGTGTCAACCTTGTAGGTTGTGGAAATCTAGGCGTAGCAACACTTCCTTCTTTATAGAATTGAGTGGTAGGCTTCCTTGTCGCCATAATTTTACATTCAAGTTTTCTTGCCAACCTGAATGCCTTCTCCAATGAATCCAGTTCCAAAACGCGAACTTCATGTTGGATGTTATCCTTTAAAGTGCCTATGAAGAGATCGATCATGTGTTCCTCTGGAATATCAGTTACCCTTATATTCAATTTTTGGAAGTCCTCAATGTGCTGCCCCACTAAACCCTTTTGTTTGAGATTTATGAATTGGCTAAAGAAGGTGTTTCTCTTTGTATCCTCATAATGTGCTATCATTTCCTCCGTAAAAATTGACCAAGTGACAATTTTTTTACGGGAGCAAAGCCATCGATACCATACAAATGTATTTTGTTCTAAATGTAAAGTTGCAATGCGTACCTTTTATGTGTTTTGCACGTTATGGAGATCAAAATATTGCTCCATCTGTAGTATCCATGTTACAGGATCCTTTCCATCAAACTTCCTCATATCCATCTTCGGAATATGGTGGTTCTTCCCGCCAACATTAGAGTTTATGAAATCACAATTAACATTTATTTTGTTCTCATCATGAGGTTCTTCTACTATCTTTTCACCATTAGGAAACCTTTCTTGTATAAACTTTTTCAAACCTTCCATGTCTGCTTTTAGAAAATTCTTCATGTTTTCCATTTTCTCATCAATCTTAGCTTCCATGTCATCAATCTTAGCTTCCATGCCCACTTCCATGCCATCCATCTTAGCTTCCAAACCAATCATCTTAGCTTCCACGCCTTTCTTCAAACCATCCATTTCATTTTTTGTTGTTTTTTGCGAGAGCGAAATTTGCTCTTGTAATTTTGACATGTCATGTTGCCATTCTTCATCTTCATGAGTAATAGTAGAGCCTTCTAAAGGCTTAATGGGTGTTGAATTCTTTTTAGGGGCCATTTCAGACTCCAATATTGATATCTATTCTACAATAGGCCCTTTCAATCAATTCAACTTGATTCTTCAAACAAGACTTATGCAATTCGGAAAAAAAATACACACCTTTTACTTGCTTTGAGGAGCTCGATATTGAAATTGTATTATCTCTGTGATTGCAGATCTTCAATATCTGAAATTCAGCACTGAAGTAGCCCTTTGAATTCTCTTTTTAATGCCACAGGTCTGACCTGATTTGGATTCTCCAAGACAAATTTGTGTCCAATCTCCCACAATGACCTAATTCTGGACTGGTTCAGTAGAGCGAACTTGTACGAATTGCCATGTGTCACTGTTTTGTCCTTTGTCTCTGAAATTGATAGCGAAGAAACTTCAGTCTGTGTACTTGCGACCAATTTTTACGGCACTTCAATCCAATGCCCAGAGAGAGAGTTATTGAAGTTTTCCCACGATCACCTCTTTGAGATGCAATTCAGGAGCCTGAAAACGCACTACCTTCCACAGATCATATCTCCAAAAATATTGCGAACCAAGCTCTGAAATTTTTTGATGAATTTCCTCAGGATTTCAGCTTCGCACCATATGAATTTCAGATTCTAAACCTTCGTAGAAAAAAATTTATAGCGCAAATTCCACGATGACCTGTTTAGGAGCCTGAAAAAATACCTGACTTCCACAGATTATATCTCCGAAATTATTGCGAACCAAACTCTGCAATTTTTACACAGGCTTCCTCAAGATTTTTTCTTCACACCCTAAAAATTTCAGCTTCTGAAACTTCGTAGAAACACAGTTATAGCGAAAATGCCACGATGACCTGTTTGGAGCAGCGAAACCCTAGAATCCAAAGCTCTGATACCAAATGTTGTGTAACCAGCTCCAAAAATAGAAGAAAAGAGATATCAACGCCTTAGAAATAAGCCACTTTTAGGGGGAAACCTCCAATACATTACATAAATGAACAATTCTTGGATGATACAATTTACAAAACCTCCTTTCTATATATAGGAGTCCATGGGGCCATAATGTAATCCTAGTGGGCCACAATGTAATCCTAGCCGATCTAACAATAATAATTTAAGGGCATAATAATAACAAAATGGGGGTTACAAGGGTACAATAATAACAATAAGGGGTTTACACTAACAATAATAAGGGACTATACTAGTGATATAGGGACCTAACATATGGATGGAATAAAATGTGATTATACCCAGAGTATCCATCCAACAATGAAAATCTGGAAGATCCAACTACCCTTTGCAGAATATGGTCCATCTTTGGTAATGGATAATTTTATTTCAACGACATTTTATTCAGATTTATGAAATCTATACGCAAATGAATCTATCTTGTCTTCTTTCTTAATGGCACCAAATTAGAAATCCAATTTTAAAAGTAATGTGTAACTATAATACCAGTAATAAATAATTTTTTTACCTCTTTTTGAATGGAGGGAAGCAACTTGGGATTCATTCTCCTTAAATTCTGGCGAAAAGGCTTCATATTCGACTTTAAGGTAATTTTATGTTGGATTATACTCTTATCGTACACTTTCAAATCAGAATATTCCCAAGAAAATATATCAGCAAACTAAGACATGAGGGTTGTGTATTTACCTTCATCTCTGCGCTCAAGGATTTTGAAATCTTGACCATATTTGGTTTTTCAGGAGTGCCAAGATTGAGGTATTCCACTCCCACTTGTAGGGAAAAAATACTGAGAGGGGGGAGGGTGAATCAGTATTTAGAGCTGACTGAAAATTTTTTACTTTTTCTTTCTCTTAAACCCATACGCTACTTTATTGAACCCAACTCGCGTATACACGCGGATATCCTTACGAAAACTTGCGTATGTCCAGAGATCTTATTATGCATTTAATTCTTTACTTAGATCATTACATCATTCATTCATCAGATGTTTAGTAAGCAGTAAGCATGTGTAGTAATAATAGAATAAACCATCACACATAAGAAACACACATGAACACCAATATTTAAGGTGGAAACCCAATTGGGGAGAAAACCACCGCTGTTGTCGTCTCTGTCTTCAATATTTATTATAAAGAAAACTTCTTACAATTTTGTACTGGCGTAGACTCATACCAGCACGCAGGCACCCACCTACAGAAGACTGCAACCTTCTCTCATTCTCCAGCCACTACTGGAAGGGAGCTCCAACCCCCCTGATCTCGTTTACCAGCCTCTCCTAGAAGGGAGCTTCGACCCCCAGATTTCAACACTAGCTTCTACTAGCTGAAAGCTTCTACTTCCATACTGAAGGCTTCAACCCTCAGACCCAGTGCAGACCACGTTTCATCAATTTTAATACTGGATCTAAACAGCTTCAACTCAACCCCTTATCATTAACAACTATACTTTGCCCAAAACTTCAATCAGAACAGTAAGACCACTATAACCAGAATATCAGAAATAACCCAAAATTTAGAGTAGATAATCAGATACATATTCAACCTTGAAAAACCATTAATTCAGATACCATACGTTGTTTTTCTTTATGTAACCTGCATATATACATGTCTTTCTTCACACCAGCTTGCGTATGCTTCAGTGCATGCTAGTTTTTTTTTTATATTCTTGAAATAATACGTGACTTTTCTTCACAGTTTCCGCATATACACGCACTTTTATTTTCACCAACTAGTGTATGCTTTCTTTTAGAATATGTTTAGAGTCATATTCAGATCTGAAACTTTCAATTCAGACAATCTATCAGCAATGCAAAACTATTTAGATAGTCACTCATCCTTCATCATGTTTTCTCGATCAGTGATTAGATTTGTTCATTATCAAATCAGCAGCATACTCCATATTCAATCAACCCAGAACTTCAAGAAGACTTTATTGACCGACAGCAAAGAGAAAACAGAAATCACAGAATTAATATATGTAAATAAGCTTCAAAAACCCTAAATTCCATACACTCTTTTTATTAAGTGAACCCGCGTATATACGCGTTTTTACCAAGACAAACTAGCATATAGATCTATAAATGGTAGACTTTGCAGAATATACCAGATCTATAAACTTATCCAGATTTCTTCATTATCATCAGCAGACTTGTGCCAGTTCTTCATCATTCCTTTAGTAGGTCATTCTAGAGATTCATCATTATCAGATCTATAGATCTTGAACCATCATTATATCCATGGGTGCATCATAGATTCAGATCTATCAATTAAGAACAGAGTTCATCCATGTAGATATTCCTTAGAGAAATTTATCATCAACAACCCTTGCACATGCACACCTAGCACTATGATCTTCTTCTCCTTATATATTTTTATCCTTTACCAATACCATGAGCCAAAACCACACTAATTCTGATGGTATTCTTAGATGGAATCAAATAGACAATACAATGCTCAATATTGTGGGCTAATACCATGGTAATGCCTCTTGGTATTATAATTTTACAGTGCAAAAGGCATACGCGACTTGGAGATTCGTATCCGCGTGTATACGCGATTTCTCTTCAAACTAGATGTGTATATACTAGTCCTGAATGTATACGCGGGTTTCCTTCACAAAATTAGTGTATACATTGAATCCATACGGGGATTTCCTTCATAAAAGTAGCGTATACATTGTGACATATTATATTTATCATTTCTCTGGCACTTACTGAAATTCCTTTTTCTGCTACTTCTGAACTAATCTGTAGATACATCATTTTTACACCTTTAACAAATAGGTTGCTATCAAAACGCAACTCATCAAGTAGGTTTCCATCAAGGACAAATTCATCAAGTAGGTTGCCATCAAGGACAACATATTGCATCATATTTCCAACACCACTTCTGTTGGCAGCATGGTAAGTTTGTGTGCAACAACATATTGATCAAAAAGCTCCTCCAAAGACACTATACCTCTTGGAATGGAGTTGTCTTTCAGCAGAAGTACTTGTAGTTCTGCTGCATGGAATTCTTGGTCATCTTCATAGCACTAGTTATCCATTTGTGAATTCAAAAATTCCTCTTATGTCTATAATAATTTGGTGATATTTTTATCATCTTGAAAGACCTGCCAATACTAAAAATTATCTGGAACATTAGGCTAGTGTTTGACATTTATCTCATACTTCTTATTAGGATACAATGGAATTTTAAACATGCTAGTCGACGTAGCAAGAGAATAAAAAATAACATTGTTGTACCTTGGGATCAATAACATAGTATAATCGATGAAGTTCTTGAGGATATCTAACACTTCGTTTCGGTAATTTCGCACCCTAGGATGCTTGGCCTCGTATTCCCCAATGACTTGTTTTATTACCAGTTCGGAGTCACCATACAGAAAATGTTTCTTGGCACCTAACTTCTTGAGAATTTTCAAGATAGTTATCAAAGCCTCATACTCTACTTCATTGTTCTAACAGTTGAATTCCAACTTGTAAGAGGACATTCTAACATTGGGAGGAATTTTAAATGACTGAATTATAGGGTTGTGAATTTACACTCCAATGTAAGCCGCTTCCTTTCCCAATGCTTCATCGAAGTCCATGGTCCACAAACCACTTTCTTCATCGGGAAGCTGCAAATCAAATGACTAAACTTCATTTTTTGCTTGAGAGAGTTCTGTTGTACCAAAAGGTTTTGTTTATTTCATTGTTTCATCTCTTTTTTGGGATGATGCACTTGGTTCCAAACCACTTGGCATCATTTCTAGATTTTCTACATTTGCAATTTCTAAAACAGAATTTGAAAACTCGTAATTTTTTGTTTTCTCTTCAATCAAAACTTCTGAAGATGTTGAACATTCAACATTGAATAAGATAAAGGACTCAAAATTCATGTGAACACTATGTATGGGATGATTATTAGGCTTTTATATGCTACTAATCATGTACTTCACTGTACTTTCCCAGTATATTTTTCTAAGTTTCCCAAAGATGGGAATTGTAGCATATGAAAAATCGAGTTGCAAGGTACCTCTAAGATTTTCTCCCCATGGCCGGGAAAGAAATATTCCATATCTGGGAGGGATATCAGACACAACAACATCTGTGAGGACATTCTTATCTAGGATTTTCTCTAAAGACACCATTAGGTCCTTCATGAGACCAAGACATTTCACCGTCCCTGAATCAAATGAATAAATATCATGGTAAGGTATTGTGATATCCAAGCCTAATTTTTCCATAATGGTGTTATGCATAAGGTTATGAGAGGCTACAGAATCAAGAATTACGTTATGGAGGATAAAATCATGTATTTTGAGGCTATGAAAAAATGGAGGAACCTCACTATCTTCTAAATCACCATCAACATCGAGACCAAATAGAAGTTCCGGGTGATCATAACTCACATTAACCATGTCGAAAATATGATCCACCCTAAGAAACTTAGCTACTTTAAACTTATATTTTTTGTTCTTGACTATTTCAATTAGAGGAATGGAAAATTTCAACTTTGTGATTTCATTTTCAAGTCTAAAAAGAGCATAATGTTTTTCTACCTCTTTCAGTGGTCAATTTTTCTTCTCGGTCTGATCTTTGTGTAAAATCTCCTTATTCTATCCTCCATATTGTATTTATTTATATCTTATGAATTTTTGTGGAAACTTCATTTCCTTTATCTAGATTAGTAACAATAGGTCCTTTGTCTTTGCTTTGATTTTGAGTCGCAATTTATTTATGATGAGCATCTATTTGAGCATTCTACTTTTTCTGATTGGAGGTTATAGGAACATTCCTACTCTGCAAACCATACTTCCTATGTACTTGAGTAAGAGAATTATGATTTCCCCTCTTATAATCTTCCATTCATACTGATAGAATGTCATTATTTGACAAGACATATTGTTGATCGTCCGGTGCATAAATTTCTATAGAAAACTGATATTCTTCAGTGAGGAAAATAGTTTGTTGATTTTCCTCAAATAAATGATTCTCGCCAAAAATTTCTTCTTCATATTCTTCATCAGGACCTTTTGTTTAATTCAACTAAAATGGAGTGTGAATTTTCTACTGACTTTGTGGATCATGACCCCTCTGTTCCCTTTGTTTGATCATGTATTGAGGTTGTTGATTTTGACCCTTGAAATTGAGATTTCTAATCGAGGGTTCAACTTTTCTATTAGCGATAGAAATTTTATCCATCATACTCTACATGGTTTTTATCAAGGTGTCTAATTTTCCTCTAATGAATTAGATGTTTCTTCCTTGATAGTTACCCTTTTTTTTTTTTTGAATTTTTGAATTTTTGATAATCAAATTAGCTTCCACACTCACTGCATTTCTCTGCATTTATTCAAGAGTTGATGGTTTTCTTTCTCTCGACTAATTAGCCATGTTAGGATCAAAACCATCATGGTAATGAAGTAAAGCAAGGCCTTGAGGAGGCTTGATATTCTGAGGAATTTTTCATAGATATTATTGAATCTAGACGTAAAGTCTTGGACAGACTCATTGGGATTCCTTTTTAAGGCATTATACTCAGCTAGGATCTGCAATGTATTCTGCTTCTCCTCCCATTTTTCCATAAAAAATTCAATTATCTGATGTGATGTAGCTACAGAAACAACTGTGAGAGAGCGGAACCATTTTTTAACCTCTCCTAATAAACGTTTTGCTATGATGTGCATCTTGGTGTCATCATTGTCAATCTCTTCAAGATCTATGAAATTAACCACTTTGACAATGTGTTGATAGGTATTAACCTCTAATGTTCCATCAAAAAGGGGAAATATTTGACCATAATTTTGAGGTAGTGCAATGAGTTTTTGGGGTAAGATCAATGCAGCGAATTTGGCCATAATTAAGGGAGGGGGTTGTAAAGGTGTTGATGGAGTGAAAACCTGCAGAGGTAATGATGGGATGAAAGGAAAAAATGATGATGCATTTGTATGAGAAGGTGTAATGATAGGTGGTGAATAAAAATTCTACTACTGGTATTGGAAATAAGCTATGTCTAAAGTTTCTTGAAAATTTTCCACCAAGACTTTAAGTTTGTAGAAATTAGACTAGACTTCACTATCAACCTAGGAATAAGAAGACTCATAAAATGGTACAAAGGTCTAAAAATAAATAGGATCAAAGAAAATTTCTGAAAGAAAGGTTTCAGATTTAGACCTAAACAAAGATGTTTCGAATTTAGAATTATAGGAAAAATATTCAGAAGCAAATATCGTAGGCAAGGAATTTGATTTGAAAAGTGGAGGAATAGCCTTTCCAACTTTCTAAGACTTACCTTTTTGCTTTCTTAAAAGACTCTGAGGGTCATTTAAAATTTTTGAGGGATTTGGGTCTGGGTTTGAGCTAGTATGTCTATTAGGAGCCTGCTTAGATAAGAACTTGCACATTAGCTAAAATTTAAGAACTCATCATGTTCTGAATGCTAGAACTTTTCACCCATGATTCTAATCTTTAGAGGACTAAAGAAATATTCCCAGGGAAATTTTTTCAACCCCTCAACGACAACAACACCAAAAATGTTATCACTCCCCCAAACTTCCTAATGTTGAGAGTGGGATTGAAGTAAGGTAACTACAGACCAGGTTTTAGGTCAGGTAGCTACCCCTACCAGGACTAGAGAGGGCTCTCTCAATGTCACTTTTCAGTCAATTAAATGACTGAATATTTAATTTTCTTAGGCTAGGTATGTAAGCTTAGTAAATAGGGTTTTTTTTATGTTTGTGTGTTGGATAGGAATGAAAGTAAGGAGACTAAGTCTAGGGTTTAAGATATGAATTCAAGATCAATTTGCAGAAAATATGGATGAGGCCATGTAGGTAGATTGAAATCATGTTAAGTTTTCATTGTGTATAGGATGAAATGATATAAAATTTGAATGAGCATTGAGGTGAATTCATTCAATTAGAAGAAAATAGATAGATAATGTAAATCTTGTTAAAATATAGCATGAAAAGGTATGATTTTTGTTTATAGACTGACAAGAAAAACACATAGAGGCATTATTATGAAATAGGAAAACATATCATTCAACATGATAAGATAAACATACAGAGAAAGAATGTAATATCCCAAAATGGGATTGCAACAATACATGAACATAAAAATGTAAAACTCTACAAATCTGAACATGACATAAGAGGGATCAATGTATAGCCATCATATTATTAAGATATCAGCAGAAATATACAACAATATCATGAGGGACAAGCCACTCAAGAAATGGGAAGAATTCTCCATTGAACAAAACAATCAGCACATGAGCTACTACAACTGTATAGAATGCCAGAGAGCAGTGACAGCACTGTCTATAATAGTGTAGCTACTGCTGAATACATGTATAAATATAATGTGGCTGATAGAAACAAAATAAAGGCCCAGCAATGAAGATGTGGGCTCCAATACAAGATTTCTAGCCAACCCGGGAAGGATTGCTAGAAATACCAAGAAACATACAATGTGAAAAATAACCCTGGGGTTAATATGCCACTGCAAACTAGATCTGATATGAAATGAGGCTATGACAGATCCAAAATAATAATTTCCTCCTCAAATGGTATTTCTAACTAGGAGGTTGATCCTCTACTCAGAAATAGACCCTCCTGATGAGCTCAATGAACCCTCCCAAAATGCCTCCAAAAATAATGCAGTTCAGGATGGAAATTGCGTTGTGAGGGATAGCAGATTGTTGGCCTGATGCCAAATATGTATAAATATGCCTGGGAGTCCTATTTTTTGATCCTCCAATGAATAGACAACCTCTCCACTGAAGAACAAGCCCAGAAATGACTCTAAGAAATCCTCCTTTCCTGCACCCTACAACACAACCCAATTCTCAATAGAAACTGCACTGTAGCTGAAGGAGGTAGCTTGGCAAAAATCTTGGAATGAGGAAATTTAGCCCAAAGAACCTTTCCTTCCCTGAGGATGAGGTAGGGATTCCCATCCAGGAACACCCTTGTGCTAAACAGCACTGCAACCTTGCTAAACAACAAGAGGAAGCAAAGTCTAAAAAGACCAATAGCAATGATAATCAGAACATGAATAACAATGGTTGCTATCCCTTCCATATATAGCATGAGAGCCTCTCCACATTCAGTCCCATCCATATTTTCCACCAAGCTCATGCAAGTTTTCCTCCACTAAAACTGTGTTATTCATCAAGGAGATTCAATGTACCTAGACAACGTTGTTGACTTGGTCAAAGTTGACTGAATCAACATGTTTCAGCCCCTGTTCAGACCCAAAGGTGCTTAATCCAGCTGCTTATTTTTCCCCCTTTCACATTAGGAGTGTTTTTATTGCTACTCAAGAGACCTATGGGCCTCCCCACCCATTTATTTACCGACCTAGTGATAAAACAACTATAATATTCCATTTAGCTTGAAGGCTAAATTTTTGAAATATTACAGTCCTCCCCTCAAAAAATTCTCTTGTCCTCAAGCAACTGTATAAGGAGAGAAAAATTCCTCCCCTCCTCTTTTTGTGGCTTCCTCATCAATAGTTCCCACCACTGCTCAAAATAATCTGCAATAAATTTGTCCTCCAATACTCCCTCCCAAGCATGCAAAACCAAATGGCTCACATCATGAAAAGGTGGAAGGTGTAAGTGGAAACCTTCTTGCTATCCAATGGCATCCCCAAGATAGGAGTTATGAAAATCATAGGGGATCTCATGACCAATGAGAGATTCCCAAACCCATGCGATCATCCAACTGAAATGAGCAATTCTAGGTAGCTCATCAAAAGAATCCTCAACCCCCGGTGTATGCAATGTGTTGGGGCTGCATGGAGAGATTAGAAGTGGTTTCTCTCTCCACTTATGGTAAGTATGGGGTTGTTTTAGATCTTGGGATGAAATTTCATGGCCTCCAAGATTGGCCCAAGCTACCCCATAAAGCAAATCAGCCATGAAATTCCTCCTCCAAGAATGCAAATTCTTCAAATGGCTCCTCCCATGTGAAGACAAGAAGTGTGGTGTGGCAATCACGGTTTTCCCATTGTTTCTCCTTAAACATACAACATTTAAAGTAGGGAGAATAATACTCCAAATGGGCATCTCAAACTCATCTAGCACTCTCCAAATAAAGATCCCAATGAACATAAGAGCATCAACAAAATATGGAAGAAAAAACCAGTGAAAACAAGTTGCCATATGACAACCAGAGAGTGGAACATAGTTCCTCACATGGAACTAGCGGAGTACATCCCTTGCCTGCATCAAAAAAAGTAAGAGAAAGTGCTCTCCCAGCCACTTTTTCACTTCCACAATAATTCTATAGGATAGAAGCATGAAATTACAATGTGGTGTCAATGGTGCACACTAAGAATCATGTGGCCTCCCCCACAAACCACCGATAGAATGGCCAACATCAATGTTGTAAATGGCCTCAAGTACATGAAAATAAAATATAAAAGAAGGAAATATCCCGCTTGGTACAATATGCTATCACAAAAGGTAAAGGAATGAAAATCAAGGTGCATAAGTGTACATCCTCTATTATGTACTTTGGTCCTTGAGCTGAAATGGATCAACTAGAAATTCTCCCTCACTCTCAATGAGTAGGGAAGTGGTTGTGCTAACCTCTCCATCACCATCCGAGCTATGCATCTCTCCATATTCTGAAGTATATCCTGCTATATGTCCTCCCAAGTGAACTCCTCCATCAATGAATTAAATGCATCAAGGTGTATGGAAAGAAAGTCCACATGTGCTGCATGTAGGAGCTTCCTTTTGAGCTCAAAAAATCTTGTCATGAATACTCTCCCATAAGAATAGATGACCTCACCAACCACCATGTACCTATCATCTCCTTTCGGGTCATCAAGTATCATGCATGCACCAAGATCCTTGGAGTACTCTACCAAAAGTTGAGACCTCCAATATGGATCAACCCTCCTAAGAGACAACGCTGAAGATCTGAAATGTGAATCTCCCCACATGTTATTGTCTACTCCTTTGACATTTCCCATGCCAAATTCATCCTCCAAACTTTTGCTATGCTCATCATGCAACTGCTCATGCTCAAATAGAAGTGGTGACTCTTGTAAGTTGGCCTCCCATGAGAAGCTACCATCCAAAAAGAACCTCCTGATTTTGGTCAATGCAAGCAGGAGTGGCACCCATATACTCCCATGTATGGAGGATTCCTTCCTCAAAGGAATTACCCTCTGTTTCTCCAAATCCATGGAGAATATTCCTTGCACCATGAATGCTCCATCCTCCATCACTACAACAACTTTTGTTAGCGCAGTATATGTAGTGAGAGTGGGTAATGTAGAAAATGAAACAGTACCTCTCTCCTCCTTGATTCTATCCCAAATTCTCTGCATTGCACTGGATTCCTCCAAAGTATTCACCTCCCAGGAATCTAAGAGTGGTGAACTAAGTGATAAAATGTCTCCCACCAACTCTAGATCTGGTGGCCTCCCAGGTGAAATTCCCCCATGTAGTGAGACATCAAAATCTGAAGTGGACTGTATATATGCATGGACTAATTTAGCCCCCTCTTCATTGTACAATAAAGTCACCTTATTCTATGTAGAAACCTCCCGGAATAGATAAGGGTGAATTCTCATCATCCCTTGATGCTGATCCTTCCTTTATTCTCCTTCCATCTACCAAGATTCACAACCCAAAATGACTGATGCATGCTACTCCGGAATTGTGTTTTGGTTCCCACATGTTGGATCATTTAGAACTCCTTGCAAAGACACAAGGGCTCCTCCAATGGAATAAATGGCTCCCTTCCCATATCCATGTGGTGATGGATCTTCTCCCAATGATACAACATTGTTATATCTTCTCTGCTCATCCTCTTCATCAATATGTGAGATTGCCTCATCATCAATGAGAGACCCTTGATCTTGGTCTTCCCTTGAAGGAGGCTTCTCCATGTCTTCACCAATAGAATAGGGTTCTTCAAAAGGAGGGGATCTTGCCCTTGGAAAGGTACCATGCATGTTTTTATTCCCTTCATCTGAAATATGTAGTGGAGTTGGCAAGATAGATCTCTCCAACTCATGCAAATATTTGAAGTTTTTGGGTTCCATAAGAGATGTTTTACAATGTTTAGTGTTAACACTAGAAAATCGTACAGTAGAAGAGAACATCAATTAATGTCAAGCCCAAGGATTTACAGGAAAAGAATAAATTATGGAATCAAGAAGTATTTAAAATCTCTAAGTTTTTGAGAAAATCAGATTCGAATTAGTCATAAATGCTCAAATGCATGCCTTATGCTTCGAGAAGAGCGCCTTCTGCGCGCCTTTTTTCATAATAAGCATGCATTCTTGGAAATGGAAAAAAGTCACTTTTCGGGACCACAAAAAGTAAATGAAAATTACTCCTTATGTGAAAGCCACCTAAGGACAGCCACTAGCGCCTCCTTAGACATTCCGTGAGCACACAAAATAATATTTGAGCACACAATGGAATCACACCTCCCTTGGGTCACCATCCATCATGTACCAAGGGAGGGAAGTAGGATTTGACTCTCACCTATATAAACCCACCAAGAGATGAACAAGTGGTGATCACAACGTTATGCTGGCCAAAGTTGCCCAAGCAACACCAGCATTCTGTGTGACCTGGAGCTGGAGCTAAAGAGGACTCGATAGTTGGCCACCCAACATCTTAGTCCATCACAACAAAGAGAGAGAGTGAGACTGCATCAGAGGCAGAACTTGGAAGGCAACATCCTTGCATCAAGACCTAGAGCCATTGCCTAGGTGCCCTTTGGAAAGTGGGTAAAATTTCTTCTCCATTTCGAACATTTAATGATAATAGGCCATCGAGCCATCGTTTGCATTATTATCATTTGGAACTCTCTATATAGCTTCTGTATATTTGTGTTTTTTTAGTTTTAGTTTAACCAGAGCATACTTCAGCATACTATTTCCATTAATTTTTATGCTTTTGAGCTCCCCCACTTTCTGCCTATTACCAATAGTTTAGATAGTAGACCACACTCTCTAAGCTTGTATGATTTCGTACACTCATGCGACTAATCCACAACAACAAGATTGGTGACTCCACTGACGTGTTCCAAGTTTATGTGGTTGTGCCATCTTTTGCAGGAGACCCTTTGTCTATGCTAGAGTGGAGATGATAATCCTCTGACCCATCTTGTAGTCCCTAGACTCATTGAAGTGATAGACTGAAGAAGGAAGCTCCTAATCTTTTACTTGCAATATTTTTTCTTGCAGTTTTTTCATACAGAGGCGCATTGCACGCGTTCAGGAATGACATTCACGTAGGAAGGTGCACCTGTCAAGGGATTTTGCTTATAAATTGCAGAGATATTGTTTCTCCCTATTTTCTGCATTTTTCTGCTTGTAAGTGTGTTGGGCAGCCCCTAATGTATCTGCCAACACCTATGTTGATACCCCACAGCCTCTGAGAACTCACTTTTTGCTGCTTTCTGTAGGAATTTAGTTTGTTTTCATTTAAGTTGGTGTTTTCAAAAAGTGTTCACATAGTTTAATTAGGGGGAAAATTAACCATTGATTTCCAAACCATTTATGTGTTTTGCACATTCTAGTATGCACACTTAGTTTAACTAGTCCAAGTAAGTGGCTCAAGACCACATATGCATAAGCTAGTGTAGAAATTGTTTAGTTTAAATTCAATTTTTGCATTTAGGAAATTGTGGGACTAGGATTGAATCACCAATTAGAGCAAGTAATCTATGTTGTCTTTACACCATTTGGTGACCCTAGAAAATCATATAAAAACTCTACATTTGTGATTCGTCATCTCCCTTTAGTCACTCATATAGACTAATTAGGAATATTTGGAAGCGGCTCATTATCCGCAAATGCTTTCCATTTGAGCAAGGAACAATGTCACATAGTTTAACTAGGGGACTTTTGTAAAGGATCGCCAATATCCATATGTTCAAATTATGATATTTTTCACCATACATTCACACACATCCACCCACTAAGAAAATAAAGCCACCTAAAAATAACTTAAACCAGCTCACTAAATTCTTCCCACAGGGGCCACAAGAGAGTTTATAGATTAAGTTAGGATCAAGGGGGTAGACATCCAATAAGACCCCTTGATTACACTTCACATTGAAACATAGAATTTGTGTATTTAGGGAGCTTTAAAATCCACCTATCAGCGCATAGAAAATAAAACCAAAGCGCGGTAGAGACCCGATTCATAGGGGGTTAGGCTTAGGTGCAATGTGTGCAGTATCAGTTGGGGCTACCTAACCTAGCTAATACTCTGTACTGTTAGATGACTACCAAGAAGCCCAAGACTTGAACTCTCGTGTGGAACGGTGGTTCTTAGTGGCCAAAACTAGGGCATCCTTTACCCTATAGGTGATGGTGCAGGCAAGCACCAAACCCTCTACCCTTACCTTGGTTGATTATCTTCAGCTGACTAGGGGCATCGCAAGCTCTTATGGGATGTTGTGCCAGCACTCGCAAGAAATCCTCTCAAGGCCCAGTTACTTTTGAGTGTGTGAGGACGTACTAGGTCTTCTAGGATTTTGAATATCACATGCAAACAAACAAAACCACTTTTTTCTTGATTTATCACATAGATTAAGTTAAAGGGAAAAATCATTTCATTTTCACTTTGTTTTATGTATGTGGCCATAAATTTGTCATGATCACAGACTCGATCCCCTCAAAATTTTTCCAAAACCTAACCTAGTTGACACTCAGATGGTTCCAATGGAACCTCATCAGTCCAGGTGTCTTTTGGACATCCCCCCATTATCGGGAGGGGTTCCAAGTCTTTCGCCATTTAGGCATCAAAGACGGAACATTGCCATAGTATTTGGTTCCTCCTTTCTTGGAGCAACCTTAGTTGGGAACCCTAATCAGTCTCCCAACACCACACCGCACACCACTCCCCCCTCGTCCCGTGGGGGGCAGAGGAGCGCATCCCATACAGGAAGCCAACTGAATTCACAACAGGGTACATCACAGACTAACCCTCATTCTAACCAGAACTTCATGTCTTCACACGTTGCCATGGCGTCAACCTCCCAGTCACCCTTCTTAGCGGCGTTGAATCTACTAGATTTGAGAAAGCTCACCAATGACCCCATTGCACACGACCCCAATTGGCCTCCCATGCCCATGAAGCTCCCTTCGGACATACCAAAGTTTGAAGGTAAGCTAGCGAAAGACCCAGGAAATCATATAATGACCTTTCACCTGTGGTGCTCATCGAATAGCATCATCGACGATACTATTCGGTTGAGGCTATTTCAACACACTCTTATGGGAGTGGCCATGAAATGGTACGTGGAACAGCCTCCTGCTTCACATGGAACCCTCAGTGCCCTCACTACCGTATTCCTCACATACTTTCAGTTGCCCATTCACCATGATTCAGGAATGGAGTTAATAACTCATTTTAGATAATCCCCCTCTACCCATATTTCAGAGCATCTCCATGAGTGGAGGTAGCGTCACGGTTTATGAAAACCAAAACTCGACGACCGATTCCTTTTAGATTTATTCTTGAAAAATATGACGGCGGATATTTCAAAGGATGTGGCACAACGTAGCCCCACATCCAAAGAGGATGCAATCAGTAAAGCCCAGCAGCTTGAACTGATCTACATGCAATCAGGATAAATATACAATATCCTTCCCAACACCCTGTGCCTGCAATCTTATCAAGAATTTCCAGGCACATCTAACTCTGTAGACAGACTTATTGGGTCAATGACCCAAGGGTACCTAGGCAGCAGCAGTCAGAATCCCGGTTACACACATGGGTCTACCCAGAATATGTCTCAATCCAGATTTCAAAGCCATCATATGCAGCAGAAAAATTTGACTAATAGGGCGTCAGTGTATCACCAAGGAGGACCTTATCCTCTGGCTGAGGGGACCCAGTATGCAGGAAGAAAGAATGACAGAAAAAATCCCCCCCAATGGCTAGTTGCAAACATGGGATAGCAATATGCTTGGTCCCAAGCACAAAACTCACCTACGCAAAACAATGCATAGTTGAAATTTGTGCAGCCGTCCCAAAATCAACCATACCAGTATGATCAGGAGAACTACCCTCCTAACGTGGCTAATAAAAAGGTAAAAAGCAAGCCCAAAGGGAACCCTGGACAGGGGGGCAACAACCAACAGTGCCCACTGGGATCCCAGGCTGGAGGTAACTCCAATCAGAATTAGAACCAGTAGCCAAGCAATGTCAAAAGGCAAGGCAAAAGGCCACCTCTATGAACAAACCATTCTTGTTCAATATGTGGTGAGTACGGACACTATGCTCACCACTGTCTCAAACTCCTTGAGCTTAAAAAGTTTCAGAGTAACCGAGGACAAGGAGGATCTTCCAAGACAACTGCGATGATGCAAGAACCCTTCCCCCATCAAGGAACGGTCAGCACTCAGCAGCAAAAACCTGATGATTTTGGGAAAAACAACCATGAAATTTACATGGCTGGGGAAGAAATGTTTTTCCAAACTCAAAATCATAGCTATGACACCCCACCAGACACCAGTACGTTAGGGGCTAGTACAAGAGTACTGGTTGCACCTTTAACCATTCCAAAGATTCCTTTGGAACCATTGCCAAAAATGGTAAAAGGGCCTACTAGGCGAGCAAGTAATTACTCCAAAGTGGCCCACAATTATAGCATCGTAGATGATTTAGCGCAATCACCTGCTGCTATGTCTGCATTGGAAGTTCTATAGTCGGGCCCAAAACAACGGAAAGCCCTACTTTGCACATTAGGCGTTGTCGACCCTGCCGACACACACATGATGACTTTTGACTTAGACAAATCCACCCCTAGGCTTCCCTCCATGGTCGTCTTCCAAATACAAGTATTAGTATAGAATATCACTATTCACCAATGTGTCATTGACGAGGGTGCATCCACATGCATCATGTCAAAGAACTTATGGAAAAAGTTAGGAGCCCTTGAGCTCAAACCTTCCTTCATCACACTCAAAGCATACAACTGTCATCCCTCGACCCCCGTCGGTCTCTTCCAAAATGTACTAGACTACTTAGCCAGCAAGACGGTCCACATAGAAATCAAATTCTTGGATGCTCACTTGGATTATAATATACTCCTTGGTCAGAGTTTTATGTACGCCATGTCTTCCATAACATCCTTTGTCTTCTGCATCATGATGTTCCCCCATGAGGATCGAATCATCACAATAGACCAACTGACGCACAGTGAAAAGCGTCCCTTAACCAACATGGATATGATTCTACCCTATGTAGATAAAACCACAGATGGTCTTTTATGGTATCAATAATATGGCCCTGGCCAATTCAAACTGTCATCCGTCCTAGGGTCATTCCTAGGAGATCTTCTCATTATCCCTGAGGTATCTCCCGATGCCACAGGGGCCTTGGTATTCATGATGTCCACATCAAGCACCGATGTTAGTCAGGACATGGACTCAAGTAGTAACGACACTGAGACATCGACCACGACAGCCTCCCTAGTCTACACAGCCTCCCAAACCCCTTTCCTCTACCCACCTACTGGCTTCACCTCCTAGAAGGTTTTTGCAACGCTGGTGTTACCCAACATATCATTTTCTTTCCCAGTTTGGTACCTCGTTCCCCCTTCAAGAACAATAGCTACCAACGTTACTAAATTTGGGTTAAATCCCCCCAGTCTTGAGGAGCCCCAACCTACCCAAGCAGTGGTCGAAATCGCCCCCGCAAGGGAAATTCCCATTCTGAAACCAGTGACCACGACCAAGAAAATCACCAAGAGAGGAAAGAAAGCGGTGACCCCCACCATGTAAATGGAGTCATCAGCCTGCACTATATGTGATTTCATAGGACACCCAACCCACATATGCCCGGAGTTGGACGAATTAAAACCACTCCTCGACTGCAAAACAGGCACCTCGACACGACATTCCCACAAAAAGGAACTTGCCACCAAAATTACAGGCAAACCGATGCATACAAATCATGCATGCGCTCTCTGTGACACTTATGTGCATTATACCCACCAGAAATACCATGATATAGGGATGCCTTACATGTGATCAAGCGATCCTATCAAGATGTAATATCCCAAAATGGGATTGCTCAGTAAGGCATGCCTAAAAAACGCATTTTTGAGGAATGGATGCTACAGGATTTGAAACCAAGACCTGGATCCCTTATATCAATGTATCTAAGACTGAAATCCAAGAGGAGGCTAAAAAGAAATCACTCTAGGTGGGTTAAACAGGTCTCCCACACCTAGTTGTCTTGAGAAAGTGCCCGATGAAGGGACTGCAACAATGTATGAACATATGATAGAGAAATGACATTATTTTTATGAGATAGAACACATGAAGATCTAAACACCCATCAAATGTATATTATAGCAGAAATTGGATACAAATCCTTGAGGGAAGAGATACTCAAGCAAGGTAATGCAGCCTCAATGGTACATGTACATTAAAATAGATGATCACTGCTACATAGGAGTTTCTACAGGCTAAGAGGACGCAATTTATTGGAGACACTACATAATACCATATAATAATATAAATATATGACAATGTATGGCTCAATAAATTAGGGGAAGCAAGCTCTCAACCCCAGAAAACAATAATACAACAATCCTTAGAAGGATTGGCTGGAATATACCAAAATGGAAAATTGACGAAGTTGCAGTGTAGCAACTACAACTCAAAACTGGAAATGTAATAGAGAAGGCTGAATTTGATGAAAAATCTTAGTATACCTCCTCCAATGGATCTTCCAAGTGAAAGGTTGATCCTATCACTGAAGATCTCACCCTCCAATCAACACTGCAATCCCTCCCTGCAAGTGTACTCTGAAAATAACGCAGACTCTGAGGGATACTATGTTGTAGGTGGAATATAATGTGTTGGCCAAATGCCAAGATTTGCAATATTCTTTGAATCCTTCCTTACTGATCTCCCAAAGGAAAGAAGGGTCCCTCCTCTAAAAAACAAGCCAAGCAATGGTGTTGTGGAACCTCCACTTCAACACCATGTAACATAACGTTATACTTGAGAAAAAATAATGTTGTAGCTGACGGAGGTGGCTTGGCCTTGAGCCTGGATGTGGAGAAATTAAGCGCAATCCCTCAAGAGGCCTCTCAATAAGGAGAAGGAATCCTAAACAGGAATCCCTCGTGCTAAACAACACTGCAACTCTGCTAAACAGCAGGAGACTGCAAATAGTCTAAGCAGACAATAAATCAATAATCATATGCATGAGTAACAATGTCTACCTTGCCCTCCTTTTAAACAAATGCAAGATCCCTCTCCATGGGTCCCACTCATTAGTGTTTCCTCCATCAAGGAAACTTCCCTCCTCTGTCACTGCGATTTCCCACAAGATGAACTCCACCTCCTATCACTGTACTGTTTGACTTGGTCAAACTTGACCTTGTCTTCATGCAAATATCCTCTTTCACACATGAGGGTGTGAAATCCAGCTTCACTGATGATCCCCTTTCATACCAAGAGGGATTTTGTCCAATTTTTAATTATGTCTGGGTCTCCTCACCCAATTATTCAACTCCTAAGTGAAATCGGAAAAATTTTAATATTCCAATATGTTGTAGGAAAATTTTGGAATATTATGGTCCTCCCCTCCCAAATGTTTCTTGTCCTCAAGCAACTACAAGGATATAAATGAGAATTTTCCTCCAAGGCATGGATACTTGAAAGTATTGGGAAAATATCTTCGCCAAGTGGATCCTCCATCCCCAAGCAATCATCCATACAAAATAAGTCACCTCCCAACATGGCAACTCCTAAAAATCTCCTTCCACCTTTAGCTCCGGAAATGAAGGTGGCATGAAAAATATGAATATCGTAAGCATCATAGCCTACCCACATTTTCCTCCTCTCCACTTGTGATAAGTGTAGAGTGTGTGTTGATCTTGGCTTGCAATGGTATTGCCCTTAGGTGGCAAAATGAAGAACAATCCTCCAAGGATCTCCCCTCCAACATTGAAAAACAAGCTAGCCCAAAGCATTTCATCCATGATGAATAGGACATGGTCATCATAGAGTATCCAAATGAGAAGATTTCTGAAGGTTTTACATGATGATGCATGATACAAACAATTTCTCAAGAGGACACAGCGCAGTCTCATCCACTACAACTTCAAAAAATGGCATGGCAAGTAATATACAAAAATCATCACATCTACTAATGAATAGTAAATGGATGAATGTGTCAACAAAACATGATCAAACACTTGCCCATGGTTATACAATGGATGGCTATCAAACTCATGGCCCACCCCAAAAGAAAAAAAATATGTGGTTGTGGTGGCCATATCTCCTCCCATGCTCCCATTAGAACATGTAATACAGAAAATGCTGGAACTCTCTCCCCTCAAGGACACATCCAACTTATGTGTCAATTCCCCAATCATGTTCTCAACAAGAATAGAAACAATATTAGCAAATGGAGACATAAACAATACAATAATTAAGGAGATATTGATGGCTTCATGTGGTGCTTGAAGATACCAATAGTCTCCTAAGTATGTACAGCGCAGTTTTTCAAACTGTTTCTTCAGAAATTTACATGGAAAAATGTTTCTTGATACATGGTCAATCATGCATGTCATCATATAGTAAATGTTTGGGTGCAACAACTGAACATAAATGTAATGATAAAACATCTGCCCAAGGCCGCATAAAATATGGCTACCTCCATCATATATTTTGGCCCAACGTTGATCATGGAGCAATGTGAAAAGCTTGCCCTCTTGTGGAGCAATGCACTGCATAGCAATGTTAAGAGTATGCAAATCAATAAATGTAAAAACAGATTTATTACCATGTGTCGGAAGTAAGATGATACATGGATTCATGAGTGAGTCCTCCATAGTTTTTTGGCATGCTATGAAGAGGAATGAACCATGTGCTGCAAGAATATCCTCCTTCTCATGCTTGGAAACCCAAGTCAAGAAGAATATGTCATAGTAATAGATGTCTCCATCCACCACCCCACCATTTTCACCTCCTTGTTCATCAAGTGCATCCAATGTGAAGTGATCCTGGGGACAGTCCATCCATAAGTCCCTGCTCCAAAGTGACAGCGTTGTGAGCTCATGTAAATAGGCTCCTGTCAATACAAATATTTGTTCTTTGACATGCTCCTTGTCAAAGACTCCTCTAACAATGCTACTGCAAATATGTAATACCTCCCAAGATGGAAGTGCTCCTTGATCATCCAAGGCTAAGGAGTATCCCCTTTTCACCATGAGAGTGCTCTCTTATACTCCTACAACATCACACAACATTTGAGAGCAAATGTGCCCTTACTCTCTCAAGTACAACTCAAGAAACCAAAGTGCTTGTTCCCTCCTTATGCTCCCATCATAAAACTCATGTGATGAAGACACAATGCATGATATGAATGTCACATCAACACCATGCATCCATAATCCTTGCTTCCCAATGATGCAAGCATCCTTCCACCTCCTCTCCATCCCCATCCCCTTAGGAAGAGGATATGCCAAGTGATGGCCAAACTCCTTTAAGAGGAGCCACCGCAACCAAGACTCTTGCTACCCAGTGTCATATAATTGCAAGTAGCTTTCCAGCTTCTTGCTCATCAACCACATCCACTCAATCACTTGTGGATGTCTCCTCCTTTCCTTTCCCTTAGTACTCCTCTCATTAGGGCTACCCTTATCCCAAACCAAATATCTCTCTGTGCATTTCATGAATGCTTGAAATGAAGCTCTTTGGAGACCTCCTAGAGAAGATCTCTCACCCATGGCTATGTTGAATCCACAAGGATCCAAATATGATGAAGATAACATCTCCTCTCCACCATTGTTTGACAGCATTGTTAGTCTCTCCAATGATGTAGTGGCTATCTCATACTCCAACTCAAGGATGGTTTCATAGTTTTTCATAGGAGTGTCATGGTTTGTTTCATCCTCCAAAAGTTCACACTCCCACCTCAAGGGTTGTGTGCAACTCAACAGAGATTTATGAGGATGATGGTTCATCTCCTCCTTGAACCATTTTCACAGTGCAGTGCAATCATGTTGCTTTAGATCAGCAATGTGTGTTCATCCTTGGTCATTACTAAATGAATTTCCACAATCTTCTAAATGATTTTCTAAAATATAAGGTAGAACTCCAATCATACCTTGGTGGAATTTGGAGTCTTCTTGTATGGCTGAAATAGTTTTCTCCTCCAATGAAATGGCTTCCTCATTTGTAGAAGGTTTCTCTTCCAAGGCTGTGAAAGTGTTGGTAAAAGTCTCCTCCCATGATGGTGTGAGATTCTCCTCTTTTGTTTCTTCTCCATCAAAGGTTTTGATCAACCCTTGAGTGAACTCTACAAAAATTTTCACCCTTGCATGGCTCAAATGGCTGAACCACCAAACATAGGCTTCAACCTCCAAGTGTAGCACTGCAACTTCTACTACCTCCCTCTCTACCACTGGATGTAGTAGGAATAATGCCTCAATATTTCTTTCCCAAGCTCTTGTTGTAGTTGGCCCATCAAATGTGGACAATAGGAATCTATTGCCTTTGATCTCCCTCTTGCTGTAGGGCCTCCTCTCCTCCTTCTGCTGAATAAATTGTGGGAGAGCTAGAGTCTCCTTGAAGGCTCTAGAATGAGATTTTTATTCACCTAGGTATTGAATTAGAACCTGATGATCCAAGTATCTTCCATGCTTGTCTTATTATTCTTCATTAGAATAGGAAGTGCATGGTCCTTCCTCTTCTTTTTGCTCCTCCTCTTTGGAGAGGCTCTTTTTATTTCTGAAAACTAATGAGAGTAATCTCATCTTATTCATCATTCTGATCTTCTTCTATATTCTTGGGCTAAAACTCACAGGATGAGCCAAGAAAGATGCTCTGATACCATTGTAATATCCCAAAATAGGATTTCTCAGCAAGGCATGCCTGAAAAACGATTTTTCAGGAATGGATACTATGGGATTTGAAACCAAGACCTGGATCCCTTAGATAAATGTATCTAAGACCTAAATCCAAGAGGAGGCTCAAAATAAATCACTCTAGGTGGGTTAAACAGGTCTCCCATACCTAGTTGTCTTGAGAAAGTGCCCAATGAAGGGACTGCAACAATGTATGAACATATAATAGAGAAACAACGTTATTTTTATGAGCCAAAACACATGAAGATATGAATATCCATCAAATTTATATTATAGCATAAATTGAATACAAATACTTGAGGGAAGAGACACTCAAGCAAGGTAATGGAGCCTCAATGGTACAAGTACATTAAAATAGATGATCACTGCTACACAGGAGTTTTTGTAGGCTAAGAGGACGCAGTTTATTGGAGACACTTCATCATAATAAATAATAATAGAAATATATGACAATTTATGGCTCAATAAATTATGGGGAGCAAGCTCTCAACCCTAGAAAACAATAATACAACAATCCTTAGAAGGATTGGTTGGAATATACCAAAATGGAAAAAAGCCAGAGTTGTAGTGTAGCAGTTGCAACTAAAAACTAGAAATAAAATAGAGAAGGCTGAATTTTATGAAAAATATGAGTATACCTCCTCTAATGGATCTTCCAAGTGAAAGGCTGATCCTATCACTGAAGATCTCACCCTCCAATCAACACTGCAATCCCTCACTGCAAGTGTACTCTGAAAATAACGCAGTCACTGAGGGATACTGCACTGTAGGTGGAATAGAATGTGTTGGCCAAGTGCCAAGATCTGCAATATGCTCTGAATCCTTCCTTACTGATCTCCCAAAGGAAATAAGGCTCCCTCCTCTGAAAAAAAAGCTAATGAATGGTGTTGTGGAACCTCCAGTGAAAAACCCTACAACACAACATTATACTTAAGCAGAAATAACATTGTAGCTAAAGGAGGTGGCTTGGCCTTGAGCCTGGATGTGGAGAAATGAATTGAAATCCCTCAATAGGCCTCTCAAGAAGGAGAAGGAATCATAAACAGGAATCCATCATGCTAAACAACACTGCAACTCTGCTAAGCAGCAGGAGATTGCAAGTAGTCTAAGCAGACAATAAATCAATAATCATATGCATGAGTAACATTGGCTTCCTTGCCCTCCTTTTAAACAAATGCAAGATCCCTCTCCATGGGTCCCACTCATCAGGGTTTCCTCCATCAAGGAAACGTATCTCCTCTTTCACTGCGCTGTCCCACAAGATGATCTCCACCTCCTATCACTGTGTTGTTTGACTTGGTAAAACTTGACCTTTTCTTCATGAAAATATCCTCTTTCACACATGAGGGTGTGAAATCCAGCTCCACTGATGATCCCCTTTCATACAAAGAGGGATTTTGTCCAAGTTTTTACTATGTATGGGAATCCTCACCCAATTATTAAACTCCTAAGTGAAATCAGCAAAATTTTAATATTCCAATTTGTTGTAGGCAAATTTTGGAATATTACACAAGAGGATCCCTCCATATAGTCTATCAGCGATGAACCTCGTACCATCATGTACCTGTAGGAGGAACGACGAGCACCAGAAATATAGCCACTTGTCTCTCCTCCCCCCAAGCCACCATATACAAACCAGGGACAAGGGAAAATGATTGCCTCATCCTCTTGAGTTATCATGCGCGTCTATTACTGCAGACGGTTTAATCAAGTCCTTGACCCAAGATCTCCTAGGTAGCAATAACACCCATGGTAGTCAGGGAGTCACCAGGTAGGTAGATTCTGTAGACGGCTTGATTGGGTCTTTGACCTAGGATCACCTAGGCATCAGTAGTACCATGTGCATCAATTCTGCAGATGGCTTGATCAGTTTTTTGGCCCAAGGACACCTAGACAGTAGTAATCAATACCCTGGATACTCATACGATTCTACTTAGAATGTATCACAACCTAGCTATCATGAAAGTCACCCCGGAACTCATATACCAACCAGGGACAAGGGAACCAATATCCCCCATTCCCCACATAGAATGGACCAATGTCACAATGTAATGCACCAGTCAATCTAGTGCAGCCCTTCCTAGGCTCATCAAAAACCATACAACCAGGAGAATTATGAAAATCCTCCAAATGTTGCAAAAAGAAGCCGAGGAACAAACAAAAGGGAGATCCTGGACAAGGGGCAGTAACCAACAAGGCCCCCCCTGATTTTAGTCTGGGGGAAACCCCAACTAAAATCAAAACTAGGACCCAAGTAATAATTCCCAAGAAAAAATTAGAGCTTAGAGTATCTGATCACCAGTCCGAAAGCAACACGGTGATCAGCACTCCATAACAAACAGAGGCAATGCCACACATTCTCACTCCTGAAAAAATAATTTTTTCAGCGCCGACAGGTATGCACCCTCCCATATTCCTTTCCAAAGTTCATCTTTTCAATAAATTTGGATGAAAAGAAGATTCTTTCACTTGAGGTAGTTGTTTTTGCAGGAAGAACTCGCAAACCGTTCACAGCACCATCCACTGAAAGTTCCAGAGCAGGTATCATTATACCCTCAGCATGATAGAGTCCCAAAGAAATTTAAATATCCTGACATCATTTCTCCATCAGAAATAAACCATAGGGTCCTCATACCGACTACATTTATCACCACCTCACCCTGCATATGATAAACACCCGCGTTGGTCAGTAGAGCCTCCCCTCCATGGCGATCGTCATCCAAAGTAGACCATACATCACCCCACAAGTGATGCCATGGCCATACCATTTTAGTCCTGGAAGCACCTCATGCCCATCCATATATCATTCATAAGGTCAAGTTCACCATTCAAACTCAACCCCCTTCCCAGACGATTAGGTTGTACAAGCAGATTAAAAGCGCACCTCTGTGCACCACATTTGGCCTGCCATACCTCCATCAGCATAATCCCATCTGTGACATCTTCTTCTTCATCAACCCCACACATGAGACCAACCAATGGGACCCCTACCCCCAACAAAACACCATCCTCACACCTTCAGTGAGCGACCCTCTGTCATGTTTTAGGGTACCCGTCTCTGTGTTTTGTACAAACCAAACCCCATTATTTTATTCTTTTGGTAAGTGTACAAAGACCGCAAACGATGCCCTTTGCCACTTCACCCTCATATTTTACCCTTTCTCCCATGGCAGTATTCCCCCATCTCCCTTTTTAGAATTATTTCACCCCCCCATGCACGCACCATTACGACAATCATACCCGGTTCACACTCGCCCTGGAAGTCCTACCAACTACAGGGATTTTTCCTTCTGAAATAACTATGACTGCTGCCAAGCTACTCAAGTATACTTCAACCTCAGGCCACTGAATCCCCATCATCTTTTTTTTTTCACCTCTCACCAACATGCTTATGTTAAACTCATCACATCTCGGTCCCCAACCCCTTAGCTTGGCGACCCATGGTTCGGTGAAGGCTTCCTTTTTGTCGACCTCAACACCTCTTTTCCAAAATGGAAGCAGTACCTTAGATAACCCCTCCCCATGAAAAGGGGTATCCTCGAGTGGCACTATGGGAGACATCATTTTCCATAGATGTCATCGATCCTCCTGAAATTCGACCATAGCAAAACCTTTCATGTCATGATGGTATCGTACCTTACAACCATTGCACTTTTATCAAATCTATCAAAGACCCGTGCCTCTATAAGAATCTCTAACAACAATTCTTACACGGGGAGGTCCCATCCAGTACATATGTGTACATGGCATAGTGATATTCCATACCAAGACTATGCATATGGGTACCACATTCCACCTATCGTTAAAGAAAAAATGACCCTAAGGGCATCAACAATCGTTGTCAACAACCACCAGCATCACTACCATAGTAATGGCACAAAAAACACATGTATCTGTCAATTTTGTTTAACTATCCATAGCATCATGAGCATGGGACATGCCTGCCTCGTTGAAATTTTATAAATATGTTATATATTTTGTCTTCTTACAGGGGGTCCCTTAGGCCATGGTTATCTCAGAAATGGTGCAAGGTGTTTTCAATTCCAAAATACACGTAGACCTCTCTCTCTCTATCCCTCTCTCTACGTACGATACAGAAAATAAACTATAATGTATTTTGGCTATACAGTTCTATCTAGGCCTCACACATTAGGGGGAAACTGTTAACACTGGAAAATTGTACAGAAAAATATGACATCAATTAATTTCGAGCCCAAGGATTTACAGGACAGGAATACATTATGGAATCAAGAAGTATTTAAAATCTTTAAGGTTTTGAGAAAATCATATTTGAACTAGTCATAAATGCTCAAATGCGCACTTAATCCTTCGAGAAGAGCGCCTTCTGCATGCCTTTTTGCCCGATAAGCGCGCATTCCTGGAAATGGAAAAAATTCACTTTCCAGGACCACAACAAGCAAATGACAGTTACTCCTTATGTGAATGCCATCTAAGGACTGCCACCAGTGCCTCCTTAGAAATTATGTGAGCACACAAAAGAATATTTGAGCACGCAATGGAATCACACCTCTCCCTTGGGTCACCATCCATCATGTACCAAGGGATGGAAGGAGGATTTGAAGCTCACCTATATAAACCCACCAAGAAATGAAAAAATGGTGATCACAAGGTTATTCTAGTCAAAGTTTCCCAAGCAACACCAGCATTTTGTGTCACTCGAAGCTGGAGCTAAAAAGGACTTGATAGTTGGCCACCCAACATCTTAGTCCACCACAGTAGAGAGAGAGAGTGAGACTACATTAGAGGCAAAGCTTGGAAGGCAACATCCTTGCATCAGGACCTAGAGCCATTTCCTAGGTTCCCTTTGGCAAGTGGGTAAAATTTCTTCTCCATTTCGAACATTTAATAAGAAGAGGCCATCGAGCCATCGTTTGCATTATTATCGTTTGGAACTCTCTATATAGCTTCTGTATATTTGTGTTTTTTTAGTTTTAGTTTAACCAGAGCATACTTCAGCATACTATTTCCATTAATTTTTATGCTTTTGAGCTCCCCCACTTTCTGCCTGTTACCAATAGTTTAGATAGTAGACCACACTCTCTAAGCGTGTGCGATTTCGTAGGCCCATGCTACTAATCCACAACAAAATTTAGTGTCAAATATTTTCACCAATTCCTTAGTGAACCCAGAATAAGTGTTTTTATTTGCATGATAAAATGAAGAGGAACTATTAAACCACCAATTATGGGCCATACCTTTGAGGTGCAGCGCTGCTACTCTAATGGCCTCCCTTTCTGAAACTTGGTGTAGCTGAAAATATGAATTTAGCTCCTCCACCCAAGCTTTGGCTATGCACTTTTCTGATCCATTAGTTAGATAGAAAGATTCTATCTCTCTTTCTTATATCATGGTTGTTGTATCTTCTAGCTTCCTTGAGCTGGAAAAACCCTTGGAAGTCCAAGTGCTCTTTGAATCTCCATGATTGAGACTCATACTCCTAAAGATAAACACTCAAGGTCTCCTCCCTTGGTGCATCTCCTTCCTCCATCCTTCTTGCAATGAATGTGGGAAATAGACTATGTTATGGACCTGCATGTGTGGGTGAAATGTCACACCTATAATGTTAATAGCTAGGGCTTGCTTCACTTTCAAACCCTCTCAGGAATTTCCCACACTTCTCCCCTTTCATCTCCTTGACATATTCTTTGATATTTTTCATAGTTTGGAAAAGAAGAAGGGAGACCCTCTCTTCCTTAATTTCTCCAAATAATGGAGTCATGCCTTTGTTTCTTCTATGAATCTTCTCTTTTCTGTGAGAAGAAGCTTCTCCTTCAAATGACTTAATGTCTTGGATGCACAGGCTGAGCCAAGATTATGCTCTGATACCACTGTAATATCCCAAAATGGGATTGCAGGAATACATGAACATAAAAATGTAAAAATCTGCAAATATGAACATGAAATAAGAGGGATCAATGTACAGCCATCATATTATTAAGATATCGGTAGAAATATACAATAATATAATGAGGGACAAGCCACTCAAGCAATGGGAACAAGTCTCCAATGAACAAAACAATCAGCACATGAGCTGCTGCAAATGTATAGAATGTCGGAGAGTAGTGACAACGCTATGTATAACAGTGTAGCTACTGCTGAATACATGTATAAAGATAATGTTGCTGATAGAAACAAAATAAAGGCCCAGCAATGAAGATGTGGGCTCCAATATAATATTTCTAGCCAACCCGAGAAGGATTGCTAGAAATACCAAGAAACATACAATGTGACAAATAACCCTAGGTTGAATATGTCACTACAAACTAGATCTGACATGAAATGAGGCTATGACAGATCTAAAATAATAATGTCCTCCTCCAATGTTATTTCTAACAAGAAGGTGAATCCCTCTACTCAGAAATAGACCCTCCTAATGAGCTCAATGAACCCTCCTAGAAAATGCCGCCAAAAATAACACAATTCAGGATAGAAACCACATTGTGAGGGATAGAAGATGGTTGGACTGATGCCAAAGATGTCTAAATATGCCCGAGAGTCCAAATTGCTGATCTTCCAATGAATAGACAACCTCTCCACTGAAGAACAAGCCCAGAAATGACTCTAAGAGATCCTCCTTTGCTGCACCCTACAACACAACCCAGTTCTCAACAGAAACTATGTTGTAGATGAAGGAGGTAGCTTGGCCAAAATTTTGAAATGAGGAAATGTAGCCCAAAGAACCTCTCCTTCCCTGAGGATGAGGTAGGGATTCTCGACCAGGAACACCCTTGTGCTAAACAACACTGCAACCCTGCTAAACAACAAGAGGAAGAAAAGTCTAAAAACACCAATAGAAACTATAATTAGAACGTGAATAAAAATGGTTTCCATCCCCTCCATATATAGCATGAGAGCCTCTCCACATTGGGCCCCATCCATATTTTCCACCAAGCTCATGCAAGTTGTCCTCCACTAAAACCACGTTGTTCATTAAGGAGATTCAATGTACCTAGACAGCGCTGTTGAATTTGTCAAAGTTGACTAAATCAACATGTTTCACACCCAAAGGTGCTTAATCCAGCTGCTTATTCTTCCCCCTTTCACATTAGGAGTGTTTTTATTGCTACTGAAGAGACTTATGGGCCTCCCCACCCATTTATTTACTAACGTAGTGATAAAACAACTATAATATTCCATTTAGCTTGGAGGCTAAGTTTTTGAAATATTACGAAGAAAAAATGCTCCAAATCATACCAGGGGATTCTCAACACAAATTCTGCAACGTTGTCTTTGATTTTGTTCCAAAATTCTTGTACAATAGCTCTGTTGCAAAAAACAACTATCTAGCCCAAGAAAAGACTAATGTGGGTTGACTTAAAGAAAATATGAACAATGAAACCTCATAGGGTCGAAATCCCATGCAAAATGCATCATAATTACATGAGATGAGTCAATTCCTAGAATCTAGGGAGGTTAGAAACCATTCCCTCAAATTCAGCTAAAGAATAGGAGTGTGTGTCCCCCACAATAAATTACGTGTTTCCTCATGATAAGAGTCAAAAACCAACTCAATTACTCCAATTCTAGTTCAAAGTACAACAAAATCTTGAAAATATGAATTTTATTGGCTTGACAAGTGTCCTGAGGAATCCTATGCATATGTGTAGCGCCATTTTATGGATCTGTAGCGCCACTTTGTAACTAATTTTGAGAGATGTTTAGGACTCCAAATCCAAATCTAAAATATAGGTAAACTAGCCCTTTGTGAATAGTTTCCATAACATCTTTAATTTTGAAAAATCACCCACTAGAAGGCCTCCAAAATTTGATTCTCCTAACTTTAATCCAGACGTGTAGTGTCGTGTCAAAAACAGTGGCAAAAGCATAGAAAACTGGTGGTTTTTTGGCTTTCTTTGCAAAACTAGAGCTTTTCATGCAAAAATAGTTCTTTATCTATGATGTACTCATCCAAATGCATCCAACCATCTAATTCATTCATCATTTAGATTCCCTAGGAAAAATCGTAGCGCCTTGGCGCTAAGCATCTGTGGAGGCTGAATTTTCATATTAGTGCAAAAATCACCAAAAATGCAAAAAGTGCTCAAATTTGTCCAAACTTTTTTCTATGAGACCTATGGAGGATGGGCTAAACATCCATAGATGAATTAGCAAGGAGCTATAATTTTTATTTCTCTGGAGCCTCTTTCAGTTTCTTTTTCACCTATTTGAGCCTGATTTATGAAATTTTGTTCCTGGCGCAATAATGATTGGCCATATGTCTCTATATATTATTATTCTTCTTGTATTTCTTCAACTTCTTCTCAAGGTTCCCATTGAACCTATCAATCCAATACTCTTGGTCATGATTGATCTCATCAAGAATCATCTCATCAAAGTTCTGCCAACCTGCTTTAGGAGTTGCTGATTCTTTTTCTCTCTGAAGCGCCTTTTTGAGGCCCATTGTCCTCCAGTTCATAATCATCTACAATCTCTTTTCCATTTCCTTTGTTTGCATCAACATGTACTTTAGCTTTGTCTTGGACAAGCATTTTTACCTTTGACTGAAGATTTTATATTTGTAGGAAAGTAATTTAGGAATTTTCAATTGAGAACACCTCCCTCAGCGCTATTATATCCTCATATTTCTATTTAATGATTTCTTCAAATGATTTATCCTCAACTTGTTCTACCATGTCAACATCGAGGAGTGCATGTTCATCATGTTGGTGCAATGATGATTCAATCTGATGCATGAGTGGTTGTTCCTATATTTCTCTGTCCTCATCTATAGTATCAAGTGTAGATATGATGGATTTGGGAGCAAAGACATGTCTCTTTCCCTTCTCATAAGTGTGAGTGACCTCAACATCCCAAGGATACTTTGAAATCTGAGTTTTCATGCTGGAATAGCCAACCTCCATTCGTCGTGTTGATACTGGTGGTGATGGTATGCTATGCATGACAGGAGGACTAGTAGTGGGTGTTGCTGCTACTTTCTCCATGAAGGTTTCCCAGGTCATTTTGATGGCTAAGAGATGATTCAAAAAAATGAGTTTGACTAGACCACGGTGGAAAAAAATTGTGTAGTGATCTTTGTTTTTGCTCTGAACCTTCTCAGTCATTCTAATTACACTTCTGTACAAGTAATTTGGCAAGGTAAGTAGTTTAGTAGAGGTACAGTGCAGCAATAATCTGATATGGTACCTGTACAACCTAGAGAATCTCCCTACACATGTGAAATATCTCATAATTAACCTCATCAAAGGAGAATATTTTTCAAGGAGGTGCATGAAAAGGAAAATGCACTCATGGTTCTGAGTCTAGCATGAGGTTTAAGGAACATTTTGTAATCTTCAAGGTCAATGTCCATGCCCTTAAACCATTTTTTTCCATGACTAGGTATACGTTTTGCTGAAGAAATCACATTTGTTGATAAGTTGAACTCTACATCTGCAATGATGGCCTTTCCCATACTGAAACTAGTGGAAAATAAGCTTGTCAATTGGAGATGACAACCTTATTCCATGATTTTCTCACAGAATCTCAAGCATTCAGTCCTCTCAAAGCATATTTTGGAAAAAGGTGAGGCATTGAATTATTTCAAGGTGGAGGGCTCAAATCTAAAGTGGTTCTCTCCTTTTTGGATTTTATTCTCTCTCTCTATAATATCTATCAGAAGGATAAACCCTAAGTGTTTAGGATGTGGTGATTATGTGCAATGAATGTGGAAAAATATAGGACATGGATAGGGTAGGTTTGGAGGTTGAGATGTAGGGTAATGAAGCCAAGATAAATTCCCAAAAAAAAAATTCAGGAGGTAGGGTTATATGTTATCTTCAGAGTATAAGTTAAATTTGGTGAAGTGGGTATGATGGAGGTGGCTAAATTAGGAAAACACGAGAATTTATTGTTTTTCCAAATGAAAAGTAGTAATAAATTACAGTTTGATGGAACTAATGCTTAGGGAGGGTGTGGATGGTGGGGAATTATAGGATAGGGCCTGTGAAAGGTGTATGATGGTTTTAAATTATATGGTTAGGGTTTATTCCACTAAAAGCACTCAATGATAGGGAAAGATAAAAATGTAGTGGGAGAGAAGGTAAGCAAGAAAATCAATGCCTTGCTTGATAATTTGACTTTAAGGAGGATGTTAGTTGTCCAATTACTATTGTAGAAGTTGTAGAAACCTTGTGCAATGATTATGGAGCTTATATGAGTGATTTGGGAGAAATAAACCAAAATCATAACACACTCATAGAAGCATAGTGCAGCCTTCCAGATGCGTAGCAAACCCTTCCAAATGTGTATAATACTCTTAAAGATGCATAACAAAGGTGTTTTTGGAGCAAATTTCTTGATTTTATTCCAACCCTTGATAATTATGGAGCAAGTTGAAGGTAAGAGAGGAGCTCTACCAATCATGAAAAGATGAAATGAGTTTAAAAAGCCTTCTTTTTCCTCTTTATAACATCTTGAAATGACTTTTTTTCTTTTAGTGAAACCAAAAAATTTGAGGACAATTTTTCCTTTTTGGAAAAATTTGACAATGAATCAAGTTTTGAAATAAGACAAAATGTCTTACTTTATTCCCCCTAACTATGCTAACTCCCTTTAAAATACTGATATGATGAAAAGGAAGCCTTGTTCTCCCTTTTTGGTGACATATTTGGACTTTTCAATAGCAAAACAAGGACACTTGGACAACAGACCTAGACGGAGTTGGAGTGACTGACCTAAGACTCTAAATGAAAATGAGTGACATGACCTATGAGATAATGATGGACATGGATGGAATGATGGGAGCAGTATTTCTAACCTAGACCATATGCAGTGACCAAAATTTATTGGAAAACTTATTTGAAAAGACAAAAAATTGACCTAGGACTACTAGCAAATAAACTGAAAGATAATATTTGATCACTAAACATATTGACACTAACATTGGCTCTAGCTGGGGATGTTATCTCCTTCAAGAGGTGTCAAGAACAATGGAAGTGGGAAGGTGATATTCCACTAGTAGATTTCACCTACAACAATGGGTATCAAGAATCATTGAAGATGAGTCTGTTTAAGGCAATGTATGGGCGTATTTGTACTACCCCCATCAGTTGGAGTGATCTAGTGAATGGGGTATTGATTGGAACGAACATGTTAGCATAAATTGAATAGGAAATGCAAGTAATCAATAAGAATCTGAAAGCAGCATAGGATAGGAAGAATATATATGCAGATCAGAACAATTTGTTTAAGGTGTTTCAATTTGGGGAACAGGTGTACTAATGCATCAAACCAAAGAATATATCCTTGTGGTTTAGATCGTGTGCCAATATGGCACCACATTTTTGTGGACCTTTCAATATTCTTAAGAGGATTGGGCCAGTAGCGTATCAACTTGCACTACCACCCATAGTGAAATTTCATGATGTTTTCAATGTGTCATTGCTTAAGAAGTATGTTAAAGATGTTGATTGTTATACAAGATTTATAATTGTGGAAAAAGGTATCTCCCCTAGGTTTCGTGGGCAACCTAGAAAAACATAGAGACAAAAAACCCAATGCTTTTCCTTGAAGTAAATAGATGACATAGTGAATCCTACCTAGAAACTGCTGCTCACTTCACTCCTTCTTTAGCTTGGAAGGTCCAATTCTAGCTCTGATCACCAAAATTAGAACCTGCAGAGTCATATAACACAATCCAAGAAACTATGATATCTATGCAGTATCATCTAAATAATCTATTCAATATATCAACATGATATTGAAATAAGTGAAATAACAACATCACATATAGGAAAAGAGAGAATTATTTGCATTAATATAAATGGAAGGATATTACAACCATAAGTGGTAGTTGATCTTATAGAAGAGATCCTCCAAGTTGTTAACTCGTCCTTTCCTTGTCAAAATTGCACCTCCAATCACCCTATGCATGATATGTTAAATAATTATTGCAGTAGAATAAGGGTGTAATCACTCTCCAAAGCCAACCATTACATCTTGAATATGAGAGAGTAATATATAAACGAGTGGGGAATGTTGGGAATTCTTATCCAATTACCATTCTAAGGTTTTAGATCCACCTTTGATGGAGGGATAGGATCAAAGGATAAGTGGTGGACACTCCAAAGTAGGGTAAGATAGGATCTAAATGTCAATCCAAGGTAAGTAGTTGAAACAACTTTTGGGAAATCCTAGAAGGTGAAGCTTCCGAAATCCTGATCATTATCCCAGAATTATAAAACCAATGCAAGTGCAAAGGAGAGAAATCTGTTGGTGACCAACGTTATCCATAGTGGAGAAACCTGTAGGTGATCACACCCTAGTAGGATTGCATGGAGCATTGGTCCTAAAAATGGCTCAGATGGAGCAGTTTATGTTTGAAATTGTAAGGGATGAAAGGTACATTCTTAGGGCTTTGTGCAAGATGATGAAAAGGGTAATAGGATGTTGATTGATCCCATTAGGAGGATCACTTGATCATATGTGAAAGTGGGCCTATAACAGAATTCCCCCTAAAGCACAAAATCAGAGATGGTGACTGATGACTGTAGTGCTTTACCTTTTGAAAACTAGGGATCAAGGACAACTGAAGAGCTTCATATGTTGCAATACATTTATCATGACATATTGTTGTTGAGGGAGGCATACCCATACTCAGCTCATAACCTAATATAACATGTACAATGATTAAAATACGCGTCCACAAATACAATTGGTGGACCCATGATTGGATGACTGTTTGTATGATCACGACCATCATATATTGTGATATTTGTATAACTCTTGAAATTGCAGCCTAGATGGGTGACACTAGATCCGAGGTCTTCTATCTTGTCCACACGAATAACTAATGTATGAGTATAACAATTTGAATCAATGAGTTGGTGTAGAACATGGTAGACACCATCTGATTACTTCACAATGATGTAATCCATTAATATATGTGAAAGAAACCACTGATGATGTTTATGGCTCTCAAGGTACTATGGTATAATTGGGATGGTGAGAATAAATGAGTTGATGTTGAACACCACACGAAATCTTCCGGTAAAAGGCCATTTATGTAAACATGTCGCCGAGAGTGAGGAAAGTTGGCATTGATGTATGCAAGCACCAAGGTACCAAAGGGGTGTTTCTAAGTAAACTTCATGGATGATGTTTTGATGTTGACAGGAAGTGACCCATCGTAGGAGGGCCTTGATGTATCCCCCATAAATGACATGAAACAGGTATCATGATTGAGACTGGATGATCAGAATAATGTTGATGTGGAACTGGATTAGTAAAGGCATACATGAAATTAAGGCTTGAGATTATTGTAGCAGATATCAACTGAAGGATTTCTCTTGAACACATAACGACACTTAATGGAGCTAGAAGCATTGACACAAAACCAAAATCGAGGTTCTAAAAATGGTATGATAATCAAGAGACAAGAAGATTACCTAAAACAATAGCCATGAAGATGAAGTAGAAAGTGTTGTGTTCAAGAGCAACTTGCTTCCATTTATTAAAGTGGAATCCCCTATTTTCCCAATTTCCCCAACCATACTAGTCAGTACCTCTTTATTTTTTAACAAGCTTGAGGAGGATAACATATGCTTGATTTGTAAGTTCATCCTTCAGATGAATCCATCCAAGTATATTTAACGAACCCTAAGGAGTTGTTTGGCCTTGTCATGTACGAAAATTCCATTACTGTTTTATATTTTAGTGAGTCCATTGAAGGTAAAAATCGACATTTTTTCATGTTTAGTGAGTTTGAAAAAGAGGCGGAAAAGAAAACTCCACATATCCCTTTTCATAAATATCTCCCGAGTCCAAAAAGGTAGAAAACAATACTCAAGAGAACCTCTTAGCCATTTTCAACTAAGGTATTCCTTTTCCATAGTTAGCCTATCTCAGCCTGGAAAAGGGTTAAACTTATACTGAGTATAAGTATTTTCATTTACTTTTACGAGCTCGAAATGACAAGTGCTTGACATTATTTTGATATTTTGGGAGTCTGAAAAGAGTTGAAAGAGGACTCCAGGGGGTTCCTTTTTCATTGGTTTATATATTCCGAAAAAGAGACAAGATTGTACTCCCTGGTCAAAGTAACCCTCCAAAACATAATAAAACCTTATCACAGTTGTTGACCTGCTCAAAATACCACAAGAAGGATTAAACATACATGTTTCATAGCAAAAATGAAGCATATCTAGGTAAAAATGTTGAGAATGAATAAAATAATGGGAAAATGACCATAAATATCCAAAATGACTTTTCATGTTTACCATTTCACACTTTACCTTCACCAATGAGTATTTGGAGCCATTTTTCACTCGATCTACTGCAGTTGATTGCAACCAATCCAAGGAACCATTTTTTATGCACTTGACCTATTAGACGAGCTATAACACAAGAAAAATGAAACAAAATATCTGATACATATAGATATCACCAAAAAATATACAAGAAACAAAGATATTTCATTATGGAGAAATAGGATATAATTTTCACTTATCTCTTTGAGGGGGCAACCTCCAACAGAGCAGAGCTCAACACAATGATTTTTCCTTCTATCTAATGATATTTATAGCCTAATGACATCAAAAACCCTAACTACTCGTGGTCTCTGACATAATCATGGGTTAACCACCTTATTTATTAACTAAGGCCCATTTATAACTAATTTTGGTCCCTTTTCTAGAATGTGGGTTAACCACTTACAGGATTTATTGACTCAACCAACTAACCATGACTCAGACTAGGCCCTTATGCGATTATTACATAAATAAAGGGGTTAGGGTTGGACCCTAACATGCCCTCGCACATCAAAAGAAACCTTGTCCTCAAGGCTGAAGTTCTTTAAAATATTGAAGAATAGTGGTTGGTTCCCATGTGGAATATTTTGGAGAGGTTTCTTTCCACTTGATTAGTACTTCCTTAATTCTGCAGCCATGAAGATGACGTTTTCAAGTGTAATGTTCCAAAATTTTCATTAAGTTAATTGGAACATTATTTTTTCTTTTCTTTTAATAAAAAGAATAAAATGGGTAAGGGGGCCCATGAAGAAGCTTAATAAACACTCCTAATGTGAAAAGGGGTCATTTAAGTGGCTTATTTTTCATCTCCTAGTGTGAAAAGGGGAAAATACAAGAAGACTAGGTCTAGTTTGACCAAGTCAAACAGTGTTGCATGGAGGGAGTGAGTCACCAAGTGGGACAGAAGAGTTTTCATAGGAGGGATATTATTGGATGAGAGAAACCATAGTGGGTGGGGTCCATGGCAATGAAGCCTCCTCTTGGCATAAAAGAGGTAAGGAGAGCCATTTCTCATTATGTTGAAGACTTCGATTTTGCTTTGCTCTCTCTAGTTGTTCAACTGGGATAGCTTGTGCTGCTTACCACAAGGGAGATTTTCCTTTAGAAGTTTCCTCTACTTCATTGGGAAGATTTGGAGGACCTGTTATTAATTCTCCTCGCATATAGGCTTGATGCCAAGGTGACCATCTTCAGCTATAGCGTTTTCCAGCTGTGTAGAAACGTTGAGTTGTTGGGGGTTGCAGTGAGGATTCATTATCACCCACTTCTGGAGCTAGTTTTTCAGAGGAGGAGCTCATTCTTTCTCTGGGAGATAAATGAGGAAGATCCAGAGCTTCATTGCAGATTTTGGCATTGGGCCATATGTTTCATCTCATCCCCAACGCTGTCTCTTCCTCATATTACATTATTTTCAGAGGGAACTTGCAGGAGGGGTTCACACTATGGAAAGGAGAGTGTAATCTTCAGTGAAGGGAGCAGCCTTTCACTTTTAAGATCATTGGAGGAGGTTTCTTCATCATTTGCATCATTTCCATCCTTCTCAATTTCTGTATTGTTATTGAGTTGCTGTTGCTACCGAGCAACTCAGGCATTTTTCCATTTAGTGTATTTTGGCCAATCCCTTGGAGGATTGTTGTAGTATTTTTTTCTGGGGTTGAGATATTTCTCCCCCACTTTATTTGAGCTTATTATTGCTATATCATTGTATCTATATCATTTTGCAGTCATTTATCACTATAGACTGCACAGTCATAGCTTGTTGTTGGGTTGTGTAGCTGTTTACTTTCACTTTGTATGTACATTTGTCTTGGGGCTGATTTGGCCTAGCTTGAGAGGTCTTTCCTCAAGTTCTTGTATATCTATTGATAGCTGCACATAATATAATAGCTATTCACTCCTCTTGCTCCATATTTATTTATGTTTCATTTTTGCTACTTGTTGGAGTTCATCTATTGTTGTAGCTCTCTCTTTTGAGCATTATTTGAGATACATAGGATTGGAGGATCTAAATAACCCTCCTAGGGTTATTTCGTTGAGCTAATATCCTGTAAGAGTAATGTATGAAGGGTAAACAAAGGGATTCAAATCCCCTTTCAACTTATTCTTGGATTGGCTTCCTTATACAACGTCCTTTTGGACCCTATTATAGAAAATCTTGAAAAATGGATATTACAGTGGTATCAGAGCTTCGAACTTGGCCCAGCCTGTGGAAGTTTTAATTGCAGAGACAAAAGAGATCAAGATGATGCAGAGGATGAGATTACTCTCATCATTTTTTAGATGCAAAAAAGGCCTCTCCAAGGAGGTTGATAAGACTGAAGAAGGAGAAGGGGAAGGGCCATGCACTTCCTACTCTCACCAAGGAGGAGAAATGGAGCATGAGAAACACTTGGAATTCGAAATTCTAAGTGAGCATCTTGCTGAGTACTAAGAAAACCCTAGATCCTTCCAAGAGACTCTATATTTTCCACAATGTATTCAACAGAAATAAGAGAGAAGACCCCACAGCTATGGGATGACGCAAGGCAATAGATTTCTATTGTCCACATTTGATGGATCACTCACATGTGCAACAGAGGTTTGGGTGAAGAAGATAGAGGCTTTCTTCCTACTACATCCTGTAGTAGAAAGAGAGGCTATAGAATTTGCAGTGTTGCACCTTGAGGGTGAGGCAAAGACTTGGTGGTTCAGCCATTGGTATCATGTAGGGGTTTCTACTCTTGCTGATTTTTCTCAAATATTGATCAGAAGATTTGGTCAAAGGAGGGAGGATCCCTCACCACCAATTGAAGAGGCACATACCAGTGTTGTCATAGTGATGGAGAAGAAACCTTCATCTCCATAAATTGAGGCATCTAGCACTTTTGAGGAAGAGACTCTTGTGGCAACACAATATTCTTCCAAAACTCTCCAAAGTATGCCTAAGTTTTTATCTTTCATGAAGGATTGTGTATCTATGCATGCTGATTTTCTAGAGCAATAAAATTTCACTGCATTGTGCCATCATCTTCATACACCATTTATGTGTTGTGCACCACCGTTGTGGTTGGGGTTTAGAAAAATTTTCATAGAAGAGATTTCATTTCAATGTCCCATGAAATGCAAAGGAAAAAATCTATTTTGGGAAGATGGTAGCCCTTGTTGGGAGGATACCAAGATGCAGGATGAAGGGGGACATCCACAAGGAGTTGAGTGGATGTGGATGGAAGGAAAGAGGATGGTGATCCTTTTGCAATTTTATGACACAGGGCAGCAAGAGGCAATTTTGTGTTGGCTACTCTTGAGAGAGTTTGGCTGGCATAGGATCTATCCTTTTTCATGGGGTATGGAGAAGCAGGAGGACTGGAAGGATACTTACACCATGGGGCAAAGAGGAGCATGGGTGCAGGAATTATTATTACCACTCATTATGCCACCTTCACATATTTGCTATGGTGGGATTATGGAGGAGCAGCAGTCATTCTTCTTGCTCAGATTATATTTAGATGTTGTAGGAGCAGGAGGAGGCACTAGAATAGTGCAAAGGGATTTCTCCTTGGCCTTAGATTCCCAAGAAGTACCTTCTTCATGGGAGGAACTCTATATGTGCAGCAACATGATGAGTAGAGTCTTTGACAAGATCCATGTCAAAGAGTCAAGCTTTAAGATGACAGTGGCCCTAATCCATAGGCCAGCAGTGCTGTCACTTCACAGTTGGGATTACTTGTTGGAGTGTTCCCAAAACCACTTCACAAGTGATGTACCTTGGAGACATGTAGGAGATGAGGATGAGGGAGTAATGGATGGAAACATCCCTTAACATATCTTGATATTCTTGGCTTGGGTTCACAAGCACAAGGGGAGACACCTACATGCAGCATTTGTTGGGTGTGGAGCTTGATTATCTTGTTTACTTTGTATCACAGCATTGGACCCCTGTACCTTAAAAAGGGGCGGCAACACCGCCCATAATTAATCACTGCCATGGGGGGTAGGAGCCCCCCCCTGGCGGGGGTTTCAGGGGAAACGCCCCTGAAGCTAAAAACAGATGTAAAATTGCCTTATAAAAGTATAATAATTTCTAGTCAATCTAGCCTGTTCATTAGCCAAATGATCTAATGGTAGAAGTTATGTTTAGTTTAGGGTTTTTTTCCCTAGAAGGAAACACCTCGATTTTATGAGGGTATTTTGTTGTGGCTGTGTATTGTATGTGTATTCTCGGAGCGAGAAACAGAGAGGGATACTGTGAGAGAGAACAGAGGATATTACAGTGGATCTGCTGTAGGTTTTGTCTCTTCTTTTTGCAGGATAATAGAAAGGAAGGACTGGTTGTTCGGGGTGGACGTAGCCCAAACTAGGTGAACCACGTATATCTATGTCTCTCTAGTTTTATGTGTTTTTTGTGCTTTTATTTTTCACATATTTTATGTGTTGCATTGCTCTGTAATATTTAATTTTCTAACAACATTTACGGATTTTCCTTTCATGCATTCTTATGCATACTACTTGTTGATGGAGGAGTCCACTTGGGAGGGAATCCTAAAGGATGTATATTAGCATATGGATAGATACACAACCCAAGAGATGATGATATGGTTGGCAGAACCACTTCCCTACTCTATTTCAGTAAGGGAGAATTTTCATTTGAGCCATTTCAGCTCATAGACTGGAGTACATGATGAGGGAGGTAACTATTTGCTTTATGTTTTGCACTCTCTTATATTTTTGAGTAGCATATCATATCAAGGAGGATCTTTCATTATTTCACATTATTTTTTGTTGTACTTATGGTCAATTGCAACAACTATGATGGCCATCTTATTGGTGGGTTGTGGGGGAAAGCCATAAGATTTTTGGTGTGCACCATTGGCACAAAATTATGTTTTCATGATCTCATCTTGTAGGATGAATGTGGCAGCAAAAAAGTGGTTGAAATGACACTTGTTGCACTATATATTGAGGCAGGCCAATGATTCCCTGCATTGGTTCCATGTGTGGAGCTATGTTTCACCTCCTTGCTCTCACAGATTTATGCTTCCATATTCTGCTAGTAGAACATTGGACATGGAAAGCACCATTGCAGGAGTGGCATAAGAGTTGAGGATGCCGATAGGGAGTATGGTTCCCCATACTTCTCCCATTGCATGTTTCAAAAAAAAAAGTGGGCCAGCCTTGATTGCCATGTTACACCTCTTGTTTTCAAATTGGAGGAGCCATTTGGAGAGCTTGAGTTTTTTAGGGAAGCACCCCATGGGTGTTGTATTTGATGGGATGGATTGGGTCTCTCTTGAAGATCATTATGTTTCATCCATATATTAGCAGCAGCCCCACATGTATCATAAGGATGGAGGGACACATTGGAAGGATGTGCTCTTTGGGGGAGAAGACCTCCATACTTTTTGCAGTAAATGCTCTAAAGGGAGTATGGAAGATGATATGGTCACCATGATAAGGCAATTTTTTCTCCATAAGGTGAACCATATGATTGATGGGATGTCATATGATGATGAATTCCAACTCATCACATATGAGATGATTTGGCCCAACTTGATTTCCAGCGTTGGAGGAGAGATCCTTGGAGATCTAGACTTCATCTTGTCACTTGAGGGCAACACTATTGCTACCCAAGTTCAGATTTCACTCCAAACTTACCATAATTGGAGAAGAGGACAACGTGGGGTAGGCCATGAAGCCTATCATGTTTATATTTCTAGCCCACCCATTCTACATGATCCCATGGTGGAGGATGATTTCCCAGAGTTTCCTAGTTGGAAGGTGACTCATTTTGCATGGTTGATTGCTTGGGGATGGAGGATACACATGGGGAGAATATATCCCAACATATTTCAGACTCAATACCTTGGGAGGACCTCTAGACAACACTTTACCACTCTCTTGAGCACCTCACTTTTTCATGATGATAGCTTGGTAGCTAATTTACATGCTGAGGAGAGGCATTGTGGCAGCTTTATCGATTTAATAGCATCCTATTTCTTGGAGGAGATCATCATACATGGGTGCTACAGGAGAGGAGGAGAAGAATCATTCTACCCTTTCACTTGCTTGAGGACAAGAAATCTTTGGGAGGGAAGGATTGTAATGTTCCAAAATTTTCATTAAGTTAATTGGAACATTAATTTTTATTTCCTTTTAATAAAAAAGAATAAAATGGGTAAGGGGGCCCATGAAGAAGCTTAATAAACACTCCTAATGTGCAAAGGGGTCACTTAAGTGGCTCATTTGTCATCTCCTAGTGTGAAAAGGGGAAAATACAAGAAGACTAGGTCCAGTTTGACCAAGTCAAACAACACTGCATGGAGGGAGTTAGTCACCAAGTGGGACAACGCAGTTTTCATAGGAGGGATATTATTGGATGAGAGAAACCATAATGGGTGGGGTCCATGGCAAGGAAGCCTCCTCTTGGCATAAAAGATGGAAGGAGATCCATTTCTCATTATGTTGAAGATTTCGATTTTGCTCTACTCTCTCCAGTTGTTCAACTGGGATAGCTTGTGCTGCTTAGCACAAGGGAGATTTATGTTTATAAGTTTCCTCTCGTTCATTGGGAAGATTTGGAGGACCTATTCTTTATTCTCCTCACATCCAGGCTTGAGGCCAAGGTGACCATCTTCAGCTATAGCGTTTTCCAGTTGTGCAGAAACATTGAGTTGCTGGGGGTTGCAGTGAGGATTCATTATCAGCCACTTCTGGAGCTAGTTTTGCAGAGGAGGAGCTCATTCTTTCTATAGGAGATAAGTGAGGAAGATACCAAAGCTTCATTGCAGATTTTTTCATTGGGCCATATGTTTCATCTCATCCCCAGCACTATCTCTTCCTCATATTGCATTATTTTCAGAGGGCACTTGCAGGAGGGATTCACACTATGGATTGGAGGGTGTAATCTTCAGTGAAGGGAGAAAACTTTCACTTTAAAGATAATTGGAGGATGTTTCTTCATAATTTTCAGCATTTCCATCCTTCTCCATTTCTATATTGTTATTGAGTTGCTGTTGCTACCTAGCAACTCCGGCATTTTTCCATTTAGTGTATTTTGGCCAATCCCTTGGAGGATTGTTGTCGTATTGTTTTCTGGGGTTGATATCTTTCTCCCACACTTTATTTGAGCTTATTATTGCTATATCATTGTATCTATATCAGCTTGCATTAATTTCTCATTATAGAATGCATAGTCATAGCTTGTTTTTGGGTTGTGTAGTTGTGTACTTTCACTTTGTATGTACATTTGTCTTGGGGATGATTTGGCCTAGCTTGAGAGGTCTTTCCTCAAGTTCTTGTATATATATTGATAGTTTCACATAATATAATATCTATGCACTCCTCTTTCTCCATATGTATTTATTTCATTGCTGCTACTTGTTGGATTTCATCTATTGTTGTAGCTCTCTCTTTTGAGCATTGTTTGAGATACATAGGATTAGAGGATCTGAATAACCCTCCTAGGGTTATTTCTTTGAGATAATCTCCTGGAAGAGTAATGAATGAAGGGTAAACAAAGGGATTCAAGTCCCCTTTCAGCTTATTCTTGCATTGGCTTCCTTATACTGCGTCCTTCTGGACCCTATTATAGAAAATCCTGAAAAAAGGGATATTACAGCGAGTATTGAGGACCTATTCTAGTTGGAGCCAAAGTGAGCCTTCCTCATTTAATTTTGGAGGAATTTTTTGAACCCTAAAATTTTTCCCTACCACTTTCTTGAGGCACGAGACATGAAATACTGGGTGGATTCTTTAAGTGGTTGGTAAATCCAATTTGTAGGTGACAGCTCCTATACGCTGAAGTACCTCATAAGGCCCATAGAATTTTGGTGCAAGTTTCTGGCATCCTTTTTCTTTGAGAGAGATATACTTATATGGTTGGATTCATAGGAATACCTGGTCACCTACTTGAAATGACTACTCGAATCGATGTTGATCGACCTGTTGCTTCATTCTGTTCTAAGCCTGATGTATATTATCTTTGAGATGAGCGATCACGGTGCCACAGTTCTGTAAGAGATGATCAACTGCCTGCACTTTGGAACAATCGGGGAGGTAAGACACTGATGATTGTGAAAGTTGTCCATATGCAACCTCATAAAGTTTCATCTTGGTGGCTTCATGATATTTTTTGTTGTACCACCATTCAGCTATAGGTATCCATTGGACCCATTGATGTTTCTTGTCAGAAATGAAACAACGTAGATAGGTTTACAAGAATCTTTTGACTGCCTCTGTCTGACCATCAGTTTGAGGATGATAAGTTGTATTGAGTTTGATTTGCTTGCCCTAGATCTTGAAAAGTTCCTACCAAATTTTCTGGTGAATCTGGGGTCACGGTCGAACATAATAGAAGTCGGCATGCCATGTAGTTTGAATATTTTCCCCATGAAATTTGTTGCCACCAATGTTGGAGTAAAAGGGTGGGGTAGAGCACAAAAATGAACATATTTGGAAAGCTTGTCAAAAAGCATCATGATAAAGGATTTGTTTCTAGAATTTGGGAAGAAAGTAATGAAATCCATGGAGATGTTTATCCATACTGAGGCGAGGGGTAAATTTTGTAAGGTTCTCAGTCACTTGATTGTTTCCCCTTTATTGCGCTGGCATACATCACATTAAGAGACAAAAGTAAGAATGTCAGTTTTCATGCCAGTCCAAAAGAAGGAGCAGTAGGCATGTGCATAAGTCTTTTAAAATATTTAATGTTCAGTCATTGGGAAAGAGTGCAATTCAGCCAAGATGCGGGGTTTGAGATCTAAGGTTGGGGATAGCACTATTTGATCCTTATAACGAAGAACCTCATCCTGCCAAGATTATTCAGTGGAGGCATCGAGATCGTATCTCAAGTTATTAATGAGCTGGGATAGGAATAGGTAGGCGAACCATTCCTGACAAGCATCTTCAATCCCATATGATCAGGGTAGAGAGAGAGATAAAAGGGTTCCTTCATCCTCAAATTTGTGTGATAAGACATCAACTACTACATTGTCACATCCCTTTTTGTAAATGATTTCATAATCATATCCCAAGATTTTTTCCAACCATTTATTTTGTTGTGGTGATGATATATTCTGCTCTAGAAAAAAATTTAAACTATGATGGCCAATTCAGATTTGGAATTTTCTCCCCAATAAGTATCGGTGCAAAGTGTCGATTGTATGTAAGATTGCCATCATTTATTTCTCATATGTGGAGTGTCCCAGATGTTTGACACTGAGTAGTTTACTAATGAAGGCCAATTCTCTACCTTCCTTCATTAAGACTGCACCAATTCCTGTACCGAAAACATCACATTCAATCACAAAATATTTGGTGAAGTTAGGTAGACCAAAATTGGAGTGGAGCACATGGCTTGTTTGAGAGCCACGAAATCCTGTTGCATGATGTTCGTCCATAAGAATGAATTTTTCTTCAGAATATTAGTTAGGGGACGTGCAATACACCCATATTTTCTAACGAATTTGTGATTGTAACCTGTGAGAGCCATGAATCCCCTCAAATTCTTCAAGGTTTTGGGTTGGGGCCAATCCTGCATTTCCTGAATCTTCTTAGGATCAACCCTTACACCATCGTGTCTCACAATGTGTCCCAACTAATCAACTTCTTCCATTCCAAAGGAGCACTTAGAGAGTTTGACAAAAAATTTATGGTCTTGGAGCAATTGTAGTATTTATTAAACATGTTGAAGTTGCTTATCCTGGGTGAGATTGTAGATGAGAATATCATCGAAAAATACCAAGACAAATTTTCTGAGATAAGGTTTCAGAAGGTGGTTCATGAGGCTCTAAAAAATGGAGGGAGCATTACAAAGACCAAATATCATGAACAAGAATTCATAGTGGCCTTCATGAGTTTGGAAAGTTGTTTTGGGGATGTCAACTTCCTTCATGCACATTTGATGATAGCCCGAGTAGAGGTCTAACTTGGTAAATAATTTAGCACCATGGAGTTCATCAAGCAAATCATCCACCACGAGAAGAGGAATTTGTCCTTGATAGTGAGCTTGTTAAGGGCCCTAAATTTAGGACACCTACACCATTCTCCATCCTTATTTAAAACCATGAATACAGGAGATGAATAAAGGCTCGTGCTGGGATGAATAACCCCTACCTCTAGAAGATCCTTGATGATTTTTTCAATTTCATTCTTTTGGGAAAAAGGATAGTGATACGGAAGAAAATTTAGCGGTTGAGCTCCTGGGATTATAGGGATTCTATGATCATTCTTTCTCTAAGAAGGGGTAGGTTCCTGTGGTTTGTCAAAACCCATTGATGGTGATCTAAGACCTGTTGCATATCTGGATGAATTTAGGGAGGGGTGGATTCAATTGTTGGATGGCATTAAATTGGGCTACAACCCCATGATGGCCCTTTTTAAAATGCTTCTCCATTCTATGCGAGCTGATGATAGTAGGAGCACCCACCTGGAATCCCCTCATTGTATGAGTGTGGCCTTCCTTCTTAAATCTCATATATAACTCTTGGAAATCCATTGTGATAGGGCCGAGTGTGTGAAGCCATTCTGCACCTAGGACAATGTCGAAACCACCCATTTCAATGGCAAACATATGTGCTTTAAGATGATAATCCCCCATTTGAATATTAATGTTTTTATAGTGACCCTCACCTTTCATGGTCCCCCCATCAGTGATCAGTACATGTAAATTAGAGATGGCCCTTATAAAACAATGGGATGCTTCCTCTACCCGATTATGGACAAATTTATGAGGACTTACACTATCAATCAACACCAATACTAGCCTATGTTTAATGAAGCTGTGGATTTTAAGAGTTTGGGGTGAAGAAATTCCAGCCAAGGCATGTACTGATATAAATAGCTCATCTAGCGAACCTACAAGACCTTAGTCTGGTTCTATTTGAGTGTCACTCACTTCTTCCTCATCCATGTCAAGGTTGGGGGATTCCTCTAGTGTATTGTCGTCAGTGGGATCAATTTGGAAGAATCTTGGTTCCTTACATTTATGCCCTAGGGCGTATTTATCATTACAATAGTAGCAAAGTCCTTGTTTCCTTTGTTCAACCATTTCTACTGGAGACACATTTTGAACCTTCAGTGTTTGGGTGGGGCCCATGGTCTAGGTAGGACGTGGCTTAGAGACAAAATTCAGGCGATTGGACTGAGTGTCTATGGAAACTTCCCCCTCTAAGCTTTTTTGACATGCGTCCAACCAAGTAGGGGGGTGGTGCATCTGAACATGGGCTTGGATTGCTTCCTTCAAGCCACTGACAAAACACTCCAAATAAAATGCATCTCAGTAGCCTTCAGTTCAGATGGCAAGGCTTTCAAAAGCAATGATGTAGTCCTTGATGGTACCCATTTTTCAGAGCTTAGTGAATCGTCCTAGGAAATGAGAATCCCGATCAAAATGCTCACAAAGGGATTTTGAAAAGATGTTCCAAGTGAGTGGATGTGGGTAACATTTCTGATGCCATTTCCACCATTTCCATCTTTCTTGGTCCAAGTAAAGTGCTCCCACTTTTAGTTTAATTTTTTTGTCATGGATATTATTAAGGAGGAATTATTGGGCCATTTCATCCAACCAAACGGTCAAGTTTGAGCCATCAAATTTGTACATGTCTAGCTTGGGCACCTATTGACCAAAAAAGTGGAACCCTCCATGGAACTGAAGGTGATGGTTGGATTCACCTTCTTCGTATGCTTCACTGTGTGTGTCTTCCTTGTGTGATTTCCATAGAGACAGAACATCCTTGATTTGGCCAGAAAGTATAGAAATTTGGGTCTCCAGGTTGTCTATTATGTCGCTTACCTTCTCTACTTCCATGAATTGCGAGCGCGTTCCATACATGCACTAGTCCAGATTCGGGATCGCCTGAAAAATGTGGGTTGGTAAGTGAATGGTACCATTTTTAGATTTTACTCCCTGTTGATCAATACTACAGTGGCCACATACCCAAAATATTGATACCACCAAATATCCTGCGAAAATCAGGCCTAGACTGGACTAGATGGACCTGGTTGTCTGGTTACCGTCAACTTTGCCACAAGAATCAGATTTGGCCGATGGCAGCAAAAACCCTTACTACACTCTAAGCCAAATCTCTGTTGCGAATACCCCAAAAGTTAGATGGACGACGTCGGCGGATAAAAACTGGTAGATCTAAGTAGGATAGAGAATAGGAGCGCGCTTCAGATATAAGGGGAAATTGTGACACAAGGAGTGTTAGATGCTACAAAACACAATATACATAGGGGTCCAACAATAGTACTCGGCCCAATATTTCAGGGCACCAACTAAGGAGGATCGACCGTACCCTTAGCCGTACAACCCGACTACCCTGTTGTTTGTATAAGTAATCTCCTTGAGTGTTGTTCTCAGTGTACTATAGTAGCAAGACGACCGATGGCTAAACTATGTTTAGGTTTCAGGGTCTCCTAGGGGCCTTTGTATATACCCGAGGGTACGTGGAGGTTCAGTCTGTGCGTGGTTCTGTCTAATGTACTACTACTCGAAGGGGTACCCCCAGGGTTTACAAGGGAGTCCAACAAACATGACCACCTATTTTAGTTCCTACATGCATGTTTCCCCAAATCCACAGGTTTATGCACTTAGTGATATATCTCGTGGTTTAAAGATGCTGGAACACGTCTCTAGCCTAAAAAAAAATTTGTGAAACTTGGAGGTGCCGCTGGCCCCGAAAAGAGATCTGATACCACTTGTTATGCACTTGACCTGTTAGACTATCCAGAACACAAGAAATACGAAACAAAATAGTCGAGACATATAGATATCACAAGAAAATAAACAAGCGAAAAAGATATTTCATTATACAGAAACAAGATACAATGTTCACATGCCTCTTCGAGGGGGAAACCTCCAACAGAGCATAGCTCAATTACAATACGACATAATGCTTTGCCCTTATATCTGATGTTATTTATAGCCTAATGAAATTAAAAACCCTAACTACTCATGTTCCCTAACATAATCATGGGTTAACCACCGTATTTATTAACTAAGGCACGTTTATAACTAATTGTGGTCCCTTTTCTAGAATGTGGGTTAACCACTTACAGTTATTATTAATGCAGATAACCACTTGCGGGCTTTATTTTCTCAACCAACTAACTATGACTTGAACTAGGCCCTTATGGGATTATTACATAAATAAAGGGGTTAGGGTTGGACCCTAACACCATTTCAAGTTCCCTCAGATCTAGGTAGGAGCTAAAACCTTTCTTTATCTTTCCAAAATTCATTTTTGTTCTTTCATACAAAATTTTAAAATTTTTGAGGCCAATAGGGTTCATAAAAAATGCCCTGGGACCAATGCACCCCCTCTTTGTTGAAAAGGAAATTCCACCTAGGAAGAGGAACACTACAACCAGAGGTGCAATGCTCTATCTAGGCCTTATGGGGTACGTTGGGTGCATTTTTACTAGTTTATTCTTAGTTTTTCCTCAAATTTTGTAAGATTTTTTGCATGGTAAAGAGCCTAATTATTTCTTTATTTATGTTTCAATTACCCATTATCACAAGTTTTCATTCATTTGGATAGAAATATGTAATACCCTCCTCCCACATATACCCAAGTAACAGGCCAACCGAGGTAAACATGCGAAGAGAGGCTACTATAACGAGATTCAACCTCCTAGGTGACCTTAAGGAAGTTGAACCGACGGAAAACACATCAAAATACATTTTACAACATCGAAAACACCCCCACGATGCAACCCAGCCCTTCATGCCTCTTACCCCTGGATCATACTAACAATTTGACCCTTTTGAGCCATAGTCGTAGGAATAACACAAAAAGGTAGCAGCTAGGAGGCTATAACTGCAGGAAAAATATAGAAAACATGCGACTAGGGCCCAATTACGATGTTCTGTGCCTACAACTCCAATATTTGAGCCACCTTTTTAGGCCCAGAGCCCAAGTCATTGCCCAGAACTTCATGAAAACTTAGTGGATGACACTACAATGAAAATACCTCTAGCGGATGTTTTTGAGGAATCCCTTATAAAAATACCCCAGACATCCATTTGTAGCAAAGGTTACTAGAGGAGGTTGGCAAGTGGAGGTTTTTGCGATTTTTTTTCTTCTTGTGCTTTTATCATCATAAACCGCACTGGTGCGGTCAACAAGAGAAAGCACCGGTGCACACAAAACATTGGCACACCAGGACACTTTGCTCTTGGTACAAACCTGCCTGGTGCGTCTTATTACTGTAGCGCACCGGTGCTTTACAAAGATTCCACAACATTGCATCCTAAAACCCCACACCAAAACTGAAACAGCCCGGTGCAATTTTAAGAAATGACACTGATGCGCCTATAAAACCTGCACTGGGAACAAGGTTAAATTAAAAAAAAAAATTACGGCAAAAAATCTGCATTTTTTACTTTTTAGTGCTCCAAAGCTCTCAAGCACTGTCATAAATTTACCTTGTGTGAGACGCCTTTCCATTGGTGCTCCCATTGCACGCACTGCTGTTGTCTATTTCCCACCATCTCCATTTTGAATTTTGCAAAACGGTGGGAAAATTTGGTTTTGCAAATTCTACAGCCAATATGCCTCCCCAACGGCCAAATGTACAAGTATTTTACTTGTTTTTACATAATTATACCTTTTAGCTGATTAGTTTTTTAAAATAGATTAAAATTGACCTTCTTTTAAAAAAAAAAAAAATTCCCGCGCGGTGCACTCGAGTCATTCAACTTGCACCAGTTTCGTGGTGCTGCCTGTAAATTTACAGGTCACACCACTAATGGTGCTAACAATATCCGCACTGGTTCCACATATGCGAAATAATTTTTTTACGTATATAAGCAAATCAATAAACATGTAATTTACCAAAGCAAACTCCCAAGCCTGGATAATCATGTGTTGTGTAAGCACATATGCCATATAATGTAAAACTCCTCTCTGCTACGACAGGTCTTGATACATCATATAAATTTATCCCATCCCATAATTCCTTCAATTCATCTACCAGTGCTTGTAATTATGCATCCATATTCTTCACTTGTCTTATAACAGGGACTCTTAGAGCCAACATAGGATGTTCATTCTTCACGGAAAACCATGGGGGGATATTGTTATTGATCACTACCACAAGCCAAGTAGAATAGTTGGTGTTCTGGAGGGAATATGAGTTGATTCCATCCATGGCTATGCTAAGTTGTAGACTTCTTACTTCATCCTTGAATTTTTTGGGCCATGTATCCTCTATATGCTTCATAGCTATTGAATCAATTGGGATTCGCATAACTCCCAATTCACTTTTGTGTGAGGCATGCCATCCCTACAACATAGTTAATTCTTTCCAACGAAAGAGCCTTTGAGTCCTTGGGATTATAGTCACGTGTCTCAATATCTTAAAAGGAGGACCACGTCATTTACCCTTAATTTTTTATTTATCATACATGTCATGCTCACATTTCGGACATATATCTTTGTCTGCATATTCTCCTCTATATAGAATACAATCATTTGGACATGCATGATATGATATGTACTCAACACCCAACATTTTCAACAATTTCTTTGCCTCTTATCGGCTACTAGGCAAGACATTATCACTCGGAAGAACCTTATCTTTGAATAACTTGTAGTTGATGATCATGGAAAATATTAAATGTACATTAATGCCGATATAAATATTAACGTTCATAAAATTGACCATTTGTAATGTTCATTGTGTGATTATATTTCTCAAATTTATTAAGGGAGGACTTTATGGTAACTTACCTCAAAATTTCCAAGAAACATGCATTCAACAAGCCAAACTTTGCTTTCAAGTTGTGCAGTAACATCGTTGTCCCCACTTGGGTAGACTTTGACTGACCACTAGATCCAAAGAGAGGGGTGGTGGAAGAAAATTTAAGGCTTTCGAAAAAGGTGTTAGCGATATGAGCATCATCCCCTAGCTAATCATCATTTTTGAATGCATCTAACAACATTGTCTCCATGGCAATCATATCCCTTAATTAATCATCCATACCAACCTCTATTTGACTGCCTCCATTTCTACCTTGTGAAGAACTACTATTGTTGTAGTCATTCCTAATTGATGAATCTGGACATAGCAGGAATTGGCTTGGTGGTTTATTCCACCATCCTTGGTATCGTTCCTCTTCAATTTTTTCTCTTAATTTAGCCTTCTCTCGATTTGACATTGTCGTGGGGTACAACAGAATATGGTAGGTAGGTCACTCATCATCACTAGAATCCTAATAATTTCAAAAAATATATTTGAACATGATTAGTACAAAATCCATGATATCAATTAGTAAGAACGTTGAAAATGCATGATTAATATGTTTGACGTTGAAATAATTACATTAATATACCAAAAAAATATTATTACCATCATTGTCCCGGGATTATGGCTAGAATATGAAATATTGTTACAATTGGTAGGGTGAAGCAGTTGTCCATTTTCATCTACCAATTGCGCCTTGTGGTATGCTACTCCTGATAAGAGTTTCCGACGTTTTGGAGCTATTTGATTATTTTGTGCATCTAAAATCGATTCTAAATCTGCATGAACCTACAAATTTGTATACATTATAAATTTTATTAAGTTGTTTGACATGGATATAAAACATAAATTCAATTATATAATGAAAATATAAATAAAATATTAAGTAAATATTACGTCTTGAGATGGATACGGAGAAATCCGCGATGGACTTTGAGAAATATAATGGAACGAAATGGATTTTGAATAATTTTCCATTCGATATAATTATGAAATTTTCTCCCTGCATTTGAGAAAAATCAACAATAAATTTTAGTGCACACACCAAAAAGTAATTTCGGTGCCATAAAAATGGACTTATTTTTATCGATGCTTATGTACAGATAACCGCACTGGTGTGGTTTTAGTTATTGTGCATCGGTGTCATGTTATTAACTAACACACTAGTGCGGTGTTAATAATTGACGCACCAGTGACGAAAAACCGCAAATAAAAAAAAATGCAACTTTGTTTTTTTTAAATGAAAAAAAAAGTGGTAAATTGAAAAATGGGCTGCAAAATATTTTCAAAAATATAATTTCATAGAAAAATTCTTTAAATACTAAACACTTTTCATTATTTCACTATTTTGCAAAAATTTTCAACCAGAGATTTGCACGAGACATACCTAGAGCAAGAGAGCACGAGAGCACTATGGAGCAACGAAATACTTTCGAACAAAACTATTTAGACAATCATAATTCCAAACCTCTAGTGATTCAAACCCTGTAGCATAGAATTTCAAACAATCTCGTGATTAAATTTTATTGTTTTTTTACATTTTCTACAGTATTTTCTACCCATAAGTAAAAAAATTCAATTCGTTGTTCATTTTTATAAACAAAAAACAAAAAAAATCCATTTTTACCCTAAACCCTTCATTATTTTTGTTTTTTCCCTTGCTTCTTCCTGTTTATGTAATTTTAGAATTAGGTCTTTCCATTTTATATTTATAGTGTTTGTTTTGATATATATATAGGCATATGACATCTAACCCACGAGACGACTTGCATAGTCGAATCCCAATCCATGTTGGCCCTCACGTGAATTTTTTTAATCAGTGTGCCCTGCGTAACCTAGTGCACCGGTGTGTTGGCTTATCCTAACGCACTACGCACGTGCTATTTGATAAAACATTTTAAAACATTTTTTTTTAATCTGTGCGCCATATTTAAACTCACGTATTTTTTGGAAAAAACAATTTTTTATTTTGTGTTAATTGGTGCACCATGTAACATATAACGCACCGGATCTCCTAGTTGATAGAGAGCACCATACGGTGGTCCCTTGTTTGCACAGATTTTTTATTATAATAGTATAATAAACCGTACGATGCTATCTTTTTACGAGAAACTGAACTTGAATGTTCTGGGAGCAATGACAACGAGTCCTTCATTCTACATTTGTTAGGAAAAGAAGACCGATTTTCTACTAGACAATGTAGTTATTATATGTGGAGGCAATGGTTTCCCATAGAAAATGAATATAGGGTTAAGCAGAGGAAAGACATTGAAAAATGGGCTTTTACATTATCTTTTCCAATGGGAAATTGATTTACAGGTGGAAATATGGTAGTTGTAGGTATCTGTGCTTTTCTTCCCACAAGAATTGTCATTGGATTTCCATTTATAATACAAGTAGAATTTTTATTGGTTTCATCCAGAGAGAGCATCATTTTCAATAACAAATGGAACCAGGGAATTCTTAAGTGTATCCTGTTCACATTTTGTTTGGCATTTCGTTCTTTGATAAGTGCTAATTCACCTATACTTTCAAAAATTTTGATTTTTGCGTACCTTCCATGTGATATTCCTTGTTATCCATAGGACCATAGCTCAGACAAGTTAGAGATGCCATTCAGGTTCAATTGAAAGCCGAAGATGTGATTTTATGTGACATTAGCTTTGCCGGTAAAATTTTATGTAAGCCAACCGAAGCTCGGACAATACTCCCAGCTGATTTTAAACACATTCTGGAGAATCTTTCCCTTCATGGGACCTACCATCCCAATCAATAACGTCAATTGATTTTTCTCTGTTGTCCTTAAAGGAATGAGAATCCTTCCCTTCATGTTGCCTCTTGGCTTTATCGACTACCTCGATTGATATTTCTATACTATCCAATATTTCCCTACCATCCTTGTAAGAATGAGAATCGTTACCTTCATGTGATCTCTTAGCCCGTTCAAGAGACTCAATTGATCTCTCTTTGACATCCCTTAGTGAATAAGACTCCTTGCTTTCGAAGGACCGTTTCACCTTGCTAGTCGCTAGAGCGTCGATAGGTATTTCTCTTCCATCAACTCTGCTCTCCCTTTCTCCATCATGGGACCTCTTAACCCTATCGCCAGCCTCAATCGAATGCTCTCATCCATGATCAAGAAAATACTTACCCTTGTGACTAGTCCTCTTAACCCTATCATTGGTCTCAACTGAGCTTTCTCGACCGCCCTTCTCACATTTTTCATAGATATTTTCTCCTTTTTTACTCTATCAAGTTTTGTAGCTATCTGCATCCCTGTAAGTGTCTTTGTTCGTCTTTCTGTTGAATCATTCAAAGGCATACCTGGTTCACGCGAGGTTTTATTTAACCATGTTCTAGTGCGCGGGGTTTTATAGGCGCACCAATGTGGTTTCGTAATATCGTGGTTTATGTTTTGGTGTGGTGTTTTATGACGCACCGGTGTGGAAGAGTTGTGAAGCACTGATGTGCTACAATAATAAGATGTACCAATGCGGGTTACTATGATAAGCACACCGGACGAAAAACCAGGAACCTTCGCTAGAAATGGCGTACTGTATAATTTTTTTTTTTTTTTTGTATGTAAGATCTGATAAAATAATGATAATTCTAAAGTACATGAAATTATTTGCATTATTTTCTAAACTTTATTGTGTTACAAAAATTCATATTATTCTAGATTTATTATTTTACAATTATTTACAAATTTACAAATTTTAATAAAATCATTTCACATTAATACAATTAAAATTTTACAAATATTTTACATACAATTAGAATTAAAATTACAATTACAGTTAAAATTTTACAATTTCACATACAATTACAATTAGAATTAGAATTATAATTTTAGAATTTTACATAGAATTATAATTACAATCATTTCACAGTTATACAATTAAAATTTTACAAATATTTTACATAGAATTAGAATTAGAATTGGAATAACATTTACAATTACAATTACAATTTTACAAATATTTTACATGCAATTACAAATACAAGTACAATTTTAAAATTTTACATACAATTACAATTTTACAATTTTACATATATACAATTACAATTACAATTAAAATTTTACAAATATTTTACATACAAATACAGTTAAAATTACAATGACAAATACAAATACAATTTTACAATCTTACATACAATTAAAATTTCAATTACAATTACAATCAGGACATAATATTTAATAAATATCATGGTCAATTAATATTAAATTAATTAATAAACATCACAATCATGATAACCATCGTACAAACATCATATTCGACTAGAAAACACATCCGAATTCTCTAACATCATTGTGATCATGATCATCTAACAAAACACAATTAGCATTGTATAACATCATCACAACACAAACATCAAATATACATCTCATGTCAAATAACTCATGCTATCACATACACATCTATCTGCAAGCTGCACATTAAATGAACATATCTAACATGACCTAGCAATATGCACATCATGATGATCACCAAAATGTAAATTAAGTACAACTGCAACATGAACATAAAATACATGGACCATATATATATATAACTAAATAATGTTAAAATATACAACTATAATATAAATGTCATGGATCAGCAGGTGGTACAACATCAATAGTAGTACTAGTCAAGGCCTACAAAGTCAATGGTGCAGCCTCGACAATCGATGGTCCATCTTGCTCATGATCATGAGTATTGCTGGATGCTGCAAGCTGCTGGCTGGATGTGGCTAATGGTCCAGCCTCATCTGCATGATGACTGCTACTAGATGCTAGTGGAGGTTGCTTATATGGCATAGTGCGAGGTGAACAATCATGAGATGATGAGTTGCTGCTCGTGGATTATCGATCACGTGTTGCGTCTCAACCATGCCTATAACGTGTAATGGTCATCCTCAGCTGCGTAACTAAGGTCGTAGCTCCTACGACATGCTGCATCAGGTTATAAATGTCACGTGGCATGCCTCTCCACATCTGTAATAGCCTACCATCGGCCTGTATGTCTCTCATATGAGTGGGCCTAATGCCTGCCTCAACAATCAATGCAGTGATTTGGTTGCCCAACTCCATCATGTATCTAGTATCAAGTCGATCGTGCCTAGCAAAAGGCGATACCGGCTCACCAGTAGGAGCAGGTCTCTCTACACCAGCCTCCTGATGATCCTCGGCATCTAGCATGCCCTTATCGTCATCAGGATCCACACCTGGATCATGTGGTGGTTTCAACATGTCCTTGCCATCAAAAGACCCAATGTCTACAAAATATATACAAGTAAATAACAATAATTAGAAATTTTCATTACATAATTTAATAAAAACAAGTTAAATAACATGTTAGAATAAATTTAAATAAAACAGTAATATTACCTCTATCATCTTGCGGCTCATCATCTATGAAGAGGATGTTGGCACACCCTCACCAATCCAATCCAACATAAGGACAGGGGACCAAAATGAAGGGATGCAGCTCGTCAACACTGGCTAGCAACTCTAATGCATCATGTGATATCCTCTCTGGAAACACAATCTCGCCCCTCTTGGGCATCATTTTCCCCCACATGTGCATCCGTGCCTCGAACATTGGCCTATGAGGCTACCAAACAAAAGTAGTTCTAATCTCTGGAAACCTCTCAAAAAATAAACAGAAAATCTCTGAAGCAAAAGGCAAGTTGACACTCCCTTGTGCATGAACACGATATCTATCTAAGGTTGTATAGAACTGTCACAAAAAAATGGCATACCACCTAACAAGTCATGGCTCATGTACTAAAGAATCAACATAATGTAGAAACGAGCAACTAATGCATTGCATGTCACTGGTGTTGTTTGAAATGGTCAAAATAGGAAGTGAGAGGCACCTCACCTCCTCACTACCAAATGCACCAATACATAGTTGACCTTCGGCGACCTGAAAATTTGAAGGAGACAGTACATCTGCTCCAATGTATCTCTAGGAGTACACTAACTGAATCCCTACTACATAGCCAGCTGGAACCTTTGGGAATGAGGGAAAATCCACCCCTCTCCTCGATAGCCCTGTAATGAAATATATGTCCTCCTCAGTCGGCATGTACCACTGGTTAGAACCAACGTGGAAAGCCTGTCGGTGGGCATTCCACCTACGGATAAGATGTCCCAAAAACACGCCATGGCCCTTTAGGGAAGTAGCCTCCTCATAGAACTTGAGGAGGCCTACCTACCTTAGGAGCCCCTATGTATATGTTGTAATAGGGAAAGGGTACGCATCTCTCTCCCTCTCTCGTGCCTCCCACAGACGAACCATATCATACTTCTCCGCCTGTTGTTGTTTTTGGTCCACCTCTTCTCTCTGAATGATTGACATATTAAAAAAAATATATTAAATGAGACATGTAATACACATATATAATTTTTTTTGGACAAAAAAAACAAAATAGTCGGTGCACCACAAAAAATAGTCATGCACCAGTACCAGTGCATCTTTTTTTGGTCATGCATTAATGGCGGTGCCCAAGATGACATTAAACACACTATAGGCAGCACACCTACAAATTTTATAGCACTGTTGACTATGTACGGTGTCAAGAGTGCAGTGAACTGACTAAAATCTATGCTCCAGCACGTATAGCTGGGTCTGCGCACCGACCTCCTGACTTCATTACATAGTCAACGGTACAACCTTTTACCAGGCTGCACCGTGACCCTGTCGACATGCCGAATTCGGTGCACTGACAAACATAGCCGCCTAGGGGTGGATATTTTTGTCAACACACCACGTTGTCGCTATTCCACATGGTCAATGGTGTGGCTAGTTAAATGACCACACTGCACTTTTTTTAGAATTTTAAAATAATGCGGTGTGCCTTTCGGTACCACCCCATATATGGTGCAGATACCGTTAGCACCAGTTGCGGTGTGGCCTGTAAATTTTACAGGCAGCACTGCTTACCGGCACGAGTTGAACGACTCAAGCACAACGCGCGACAAAAAAAAAAAAAAGACCTTTTAAATGGTAAATTTTAAGTTTATTTGAAATTCTCATCTACTAAAAAGCGTAATTATGGAAAAACAAGAAAAATACATGTACATTTGGCCGTCGAGGAGGTATATTGGTTGTATAATTTTCAAAAGAAAATTTGCCCACCGTTTTGCAAAATGCAAGCTCGATATTGATGGGCAATGCACAACAACAGTGTGTGCAAAGGGTGCAATGGGAGCACCAATGTCAGGGTGGCTCACACAAGTATAAATTGCACTGGTGCTTAAGAGCTTTGGAGCACTGAGAAAAGTGAAAAATGCAGTTTTTTTTCTATATTTTTTTTTTATTTAACCCTGTTCCGATGTGCGCAGTTTTATAGGTGCACCGATGCGGTTTCTTAATACTACGCCGGGCAGTTTCTGTTTTGGCGCGATGTTTTAGAATGCATCAGTCCAGAAGAGCTGTAATGCATCAGTGCTCTACAGTAATACGACACACCAGGCGAGTGTGTATGGAGCGCACAGTGTTTGGTGTGCCAATGTTTTGTGTGCACCGATGCGGTTTTGGATGATAAGAGCACCGAACAAAAAACATCCGCAAAAACCTCCGCCCGCCAACCTCCTCTAGTAACCTCCGCTAGAAACGGAGGGGATATTTTTATAAGGGATTCCTCAAAAAATTCTGCTAGAGGGTCTTTTCCTTGTAGTGACATAATACAAAAAACTATCATAATTAGGTCAACTCATGCCTGAATGTCATAACCCTAACCATATGCCTAGGCCAATCCAATTTAGCATGATACATATAACATCAAGATATTAATGCTACAACCCTAATCATCAAGTTAACTAACATATAATAACAATGAGTCAATCATGTAACATAATAATCAACAACATATAGCATAGTAATCAAGTTAATTAACATAAAACATCAACAAGTTGATCATATAACATAATGATAAAGTTAACTAACATAACACAACAACAACAATGCATATGACCACAGGTTACTATCATTCATGACTATCTAACACATGTGCATATGACTACACTAATCAACTAGCATTTATCACACATGAAACCACAATAACAATAGAATGACAAACATATAAGTAACCCTAATGTTTACAAAAATCGTGAATCACATACCTTCATGTTTGTATGACTATCTTCTCTTACCCCAAAGTCCACTGTTGCAACTTCATTTTATTGATCTACATCTCTTGCTCTATCTCAAATAACACATTAGCATCATAACATACCAATATCATCATGATGAAATAATTGCATACAATGACCTTATGCAAATCAAACTCAATCAAACCAATGAAAACTTGACCATATGCACCCACTTGACATGTATAACCAATCATGAACGACCAATGCATGTTCAACATATGACATCACACAAGCAAGCATACATGGATGACACTGAAGCATGACCAATATGTAACCCTAGCATAAGCAATAATTGCATGTATAATATGTAACAATATGTAAGCAAGTGTGCATGAACAATACACAAGAATGAGAAACACATAACCAGTAATACACTCATGAAAACATATTAACAACAACACCATCAACACTTCCATGGTGACACCCCTGCCACCATGGCCAACAAAACACATATGAAACAATAACATCCACCTTAGGTATGATAAACACATTTTCAACCAACAGGAAATCATGAACAACACACTACCAATTTAGTCCAAGGTTTTAACCATGCTCTGATACCACTTTGTGGTATCATATATCAATCAAAGAGAACGGGAAATAGACATCACCCAAAGAGAACAGAAACTATACATCACCCAAGGAGAGTGAAACCACACTTTGATACCACTTTATTGTATCATATATGACACCAAGAGAGCATAAACCAAAAAACACCCAAGGAGAGTGCAACCATGCTCTGATACCAGTCTATAACACCCTCCTCCAGCATCTACCCAAGTAATAGGCCAACCATGGTAAACATGCACCGATAGGATACTATAACTAGATTCAACCTCCTAGGTAACATTAAGGAAGTGGAACCAACAGAAAACACATCAAAAGACCTTGTACAACATCAATAACACCCCTAGGAGGAAACCCAACCCTTCATGCCTCTTACCCCTAGGTCATATTGACAATTTGACCCTTTTGAGCCATAGCCACAACCATAACACAACAAGGTAGCGGCTAGGAGGCTATATTCGTAGGCATGACACAAAAAGCATGTGGTTAGGGCCCTAATTATTTAGTTTTGTGCCTACAAATCCTAGATTTGAGCCACTTTTTTAAGCCCAGAGCCCAGGTCACTACCTAGAACTTCATGAAAACTTAGGGGGTGATAAATAACATTGGAACAATGATAACGAATAAATCACATCAGTAGGAACTCATTTGGACCCCTCTTAGCCATGACAAGAATTTTTTCAAACATGTCACAAACATTGAATCTACAGGTGTAAATAACATATTTAAGCATAGGGGTCTCTTACTTATCTGATAATCGCTAAGAATAATTTCTACCCTACATCATAAGCTGAAATACAATCTATTTGACCACAGACACATTGTATATTAATTAAAGGTAAAAACATGGATATATCCATACATCATCACTGATCAAATACATGATTATAACCATCACAATAAAAATAGAAATACAATGGATACAACAGTAATAAAATCCATACATCCAATACATTTGCATGCCCAATACCAAAGGAATGATCTCTTCATTACTGAATGTGAAAACCAACTGGAGATGGGACTTCCACATTCCACCAGATCATAGATTGGCTGAGCCAAATATTACATCATCCAATCACCTCCATGTTGTATTCCAAGCATGAATGTGGGGTCCCTTTAAACACATCAATCACAATCAATCCAGGGCTTCCAGAGGCCAAACCATCTCAACCCTCAACGAGTGATTCCACCTCACGGTTGGACATCACAATTGTCATGGATTGGTCTCTATCCAATATGCTTCAAGGCTCTAGAGTGTTTGTTCCAGCCAAGGCTCCAAGACTAGTAACTCAACCCCGGTTGTTTCAAGGCTCTAGAGCGTTTTTCCAACCAAGGCTCCAGGAACTAATAACTCAACCCAATAGCTAAAGGAATCATGAGAACCAACTAAAAAATAATAAGTGGAAATAAACCCACAATGCCATGACTATCCAGGAAATGGAAAGGCTAGTAAAATCCACATGCATACACCATGCATGCCAAAACTAGCAAGGAAACCATACATGTAACTCAATACCTACAAAGAAATCTAGTTGTAGTCGCTAATCCCCATGTCCTCTTGCACTTTCCTACTCTTCCTTTGCCTTATTTCTCCAAATATCCAAGTATATACACTCTCCAAGAGTGCTCCAAGAAAACTCTAATTATCCAAGAGTATGAGAGATAAGGAGAGAATAATGAGAGAGCTCCAAAATGAACTATCCAAAATCCTGACCCAAAATCTTTCCAACTGATCCTTAGAAGAATTTTTATCAATGAGGCCTCTATTTTCTTCATTTTCCAGTATTTTCCTTCATTTTCCTCCTCACATGCAACCTGTAACCTTTCATGTCCCTTTTATCCTATTTTCCATTATTTTCATAAATAAAATGTTAATTAATGCCTCATGCCTTTCCAATGCCTTTGTCATTTCCTTTCCAATCTTCTTAGCCATAATAAACCAAAGTGAACACCTGCTAGGATGTTTTGCTCAACATTCAGCTTGGAATATGTGTCCCATCCACCATGGTCTTATATATTTTACATGAATTTTTACTAGGGTTGTTACAAAATATACCATGAAGCATAAGATTTAAATGCAACAAATGACCCTCCTACCATCGAGGCACTTCAAAACTGTAGGTTTGTTAAAATTATTTTGGCTTCCCGGTATGAGGCAAAAAATGGATTTGTGAAAGTACCTTGTGCGTTCATGGGATTTTTAGGCATAGGTGTTTAGGCTTTGAGAAAATATACTGAAGATAAAGGTAGATGATATTTACTTTCTGACAAGATTTTCAAAGTGAGGTGCCCCCATCTCTCTTCTAGGTGGAAGAAGTGGCGGTGAGATGGTGAAAGATTAGATTTCTACCTATTGCAAACCTTGAGTCATTCATACTAGAGATGGAAATATTAACATAAAGGATGTGACCCAAATACCTTTGAGAATGATCGTGTTCATCATAGAAATATTGGCAGGCATCTCGACATTACATGTGGCTAGCAGATCATACATGCAATATGAGGTAGAATTTCTAGCGCTGAAAATATTCAACTGGAGCGGGTACCATTACTACAGCCTCATCATATTTTACACGAGCCCATCAATCGAAGTTTCCCACGGATGAGGAGGTGGATAGACCACATGTCCACACATGCAGGTCCATCAGCGATCATCTTTTCACCAACCTTATTTGGATGGTTTCACAGAAAACTCATCGTTATCGATGAATATCCTTACACAGGGGTGGATTTCCATGATGATATCAAGATCATGTTTCTAGAGGGCGAACAACGGGATGCTTCAGGTAAGATACTTTGACCATTAAGTTTTCGAAAAGTTTTAAACTTTTTTTTTATTTTTGTCATGTTTCCAAGACTAAACTATTTGATTTTTTCATGCATATATTGGACATATTTTACCATTAGGTGCTACATCTCTTTGTCACATAGAGAGACAACCACATGAGGAGGCAGTGGGACTAGTACAGGCCATTGTGGTGGGACAGGATGTGCTACAGGATCTTGAGGTAGCGGAGGTCCTATCAGAGGTGGAGCGCCACATGGAAGGAATGACCCACGAGGTTGATGAGACCATAGTCGACCGGCTTCCATTGTGACTTCAATGACATACCATCAGAGTACCTAGTTGTATTGGTCAATTACTGTGAAAGATAGCTTTTGTAATTCTGTTTTATCATGAGCATCATTGATTGTCTACTTATATGTTTGCATGTAGTTTTTGTTTATGGGTAACGTAGCCATATGTGTCTCGGGGCACACATTTTGTAAAACTGAACATATCATATACATACACACACACACACACACACACACAGATATATATATATATATATATATATATATATATATATATATATATATGTATGTATATATTCGGTGTTTCTTAGTTTATATTTTGCTTTCAATATGATGCGATGTGAAATGAAAGCTACTTACATTTGTTGAAAATGTCTATATAAAACTAAATTAGCAAGGGCATCTGCTAAAGTGTTTATATTTCTAGAAATGTGTTCATATCGTATGAAATCAAAATTTATTTCTAGAAGACACACTCTCAAAACCATGTGAAGGATGGCAAGATTTCTCACTAAATAGATATTAGTGATTTGTTGTACTACAAGCTATGAGTCAAACCTGATGACTATATGGAGGATACCATCTGAAATAGCATTAGATATAAGCTCAGCTATTGTGTTATACTCAGCGACGTTGTTAGTAGAGAAGCCAATGCAAATCATTTGAATTATCACCAGCTCGCCATTTGGAGCAAATATATCCCATGCTACGGAGGATAGGTTCCTAATACTATGGCTCGCACCATCGGCATAACCAATATATGGTTCAAGAGAGGTTGACATCTGCAAACCAAAGTAAAGAAGGATCAACAAAAACCATGGGAAAATCTGAAAAACACACTCAACACACCTATAGACGGTATGTACATAGTGGAGTATGGATGGGATCAAGAATAATATTTTTTGAGATACAACCCATTTCTAGGTTGCGACAGTGGAATTCCATCAATATCTACTAACTTGTAAATCCCTTTTGCAAGGATACACTTGAAAATGTATGGGACCAACCACAAAGTCTAGAAATTTCCTCGGCCTAACTTATTGACCTCCTAGTCATATAAGAGTACCAGATCTCCTTCCGATAAAACTCTAGGCTTGACACGTTTTTCATATTGTGCTTTGATGCGTCTTTTATGAGCTTCGTTGGCCAAAGTGGCATCGCATCGGGTCTCATAAAATCGAGTCAAGTGTAAAATACACTCCTCTTTTGCAGAGCTAGCAGGGAGAATTTTGATAGCTAGTTTCAGCAATGGAATTACTTCTAGACCATAAACCAATTGAAAAGGTGTGAATCCGCTAGCAATCCTTACTGAGGTTCGGTATGCCCACAAGCAAGCATAAAGAAAAAAATTCTAGTCCAATTTATGGACCCCTATCATGTGTTTAAGCATTGTCTTAAGAAATTTGTTGATAGCTTCAACTTGTCCGTTAGCCTGAGGATAATAGGGAGTGGAATTTTCATGTGAAAATCCCAAATTGGTAGTTAATTCAATCATCATATGACTGCAAAAATTCTTCCCGTGACCTATAACTATCACTCACGGAACATCAAAAATAGCAATCACTTAGTTAAAGAAAAAACATGCAGTCATTTCACCAATATTATTGAATGTAGGCATCGCTTCAGCCCACTTATTAAATTAGTCAACAAAAACAATGATATAACTATTCCCCCCTATCGAATGAGGGTTACATGTCATAAAGTTGATACCCCATTTCAAAAAGGGACCAATAAAAAAAACGGGATGTAGTGGAGCAGGTGGAGCATGGACTTTGTGATCGTATATATAGTAAGCATGACACTTCTGGACTGCAAGGATACAGTCGCAAAAAATGGTGGGCCAAAATTAACCAATGTGTAATATTTTTTGTGCAGTAGTGTAACCAGATAAATTCCCATCACATGCTTCTGAATGGAAATCATTAATAACTTTATCGTCCTCCTTGAGGATGAGGCACTTCCATAAAATCATATCAATACCATGATGGTAAAGGGTGTCGCCAATAATCAGATAATTTCGGGATTGATACTAAATATGTCATTGCTCAGAGCGAGAGGTATTAGGTCAAAAATTTTGGGTCTAGAGATAAATCAAGAAATCTCCATACCATGGGCCAGATCACAATATAAAAACAAATGACTCGTTAGGGATGGAATCTTCAGATGTAGATTTCGCATCAAGGGAGGGAAGATCACACATTAGTTCGGTGAAAACTAGGTATTTCTTTGACTTGGATTTGATGAATTCTAGGTCAAACTCTTGGAAAATAACTATCCATTTCGAGTACTTCCCCCCCAGAAATTGATGTGACAGTATATATGTCATCGAGTTGCAAACTGAAACGACCATAGTTTTTCGAAGCAATATGTAATGGAAAAATATTTGGATGGCTTGAACGACCACCAAAGCTAACTTTTCTACATGAGTATATTGGATCTTAGTATCGTTGAGGCTCTGAATCAGATAGTAAATGGGATTTTTAGTCCCAATCTCATCTTCTTGGACCAACAACATAGCTATAATAGAGATGGTCGCAGCACGATACAAGAAATAGTCGCTCTGATAGTCAGGGTATATAAGATAGATGTGTGAAAAGTACATTTTTCAAGGCATCAAACACTTTATGTGCAATGTCATCCCAATTGAAGGGAATTCATTTCTTCTGTAAGTGATTAAATCCTTCGGTTAGCTTGGCGTAATTAGGGATGAATCTCCTCAAGAAGTTATCTTTCCCTTGGAGTATTTGTAACTGAACTAAGGAGGAGGGTGTAGGAAAATCGAAAATTTCCCAAACTTTGAGAGGATCAATACAAATTCATTGTTTGAAGATAAAAAAACCAAGGATTCAACCAGAACCAACATTGAACACACATTTGTGTGGCTTAAGACGAATGTTATAGTGCCTACAATGGAGAAAAATGGCCCGTAAATGCAATGGGTGATCAGCCCAATGTTTGGAATGAACAGGGAGATCATCCAAGTAGGGTTACGTGATATGCTTAATATCATGAAAATAATAATTCATCGCATGTTGAAACATGACCCCTGTGTTCTTGAGACCGAATGGGAGCTCAAGTTATAAGAAAAATTACCCCAGGTACAAATAAATGTTGTCTTGGGTTGGTCCGCCAAGAGAATGTTGATTTGATTGTAACCCAAGAATCCATCCATAAATGAATATATCTTGCAACCAGCACAATCATCAAAAATCTAGTAATTAAACGGGGTTAGATAGTTGTCTTTTGGACAAGCTTGATCAACATCCTGATAATCAATTCATACTCGAATCGTGCCATGTTTCTTCATGATAGGTACTACATTTGAAATCCAATCGGTTAAAGGAATGTGATATATGAAACCATGCCAAAGAATTTTTTCAACTTCACCTTTTATCCTCACAGCCTTCTTAGGATGGACCAGACGGACGTGTTACCAGACAGGTTTGGTATCAGGATACATTTTAATTTCATGCACCACTATTTTTGGTTCAATACATATAATTTATTCATACGTCCAGGAAAATACATCTCTAAACTCACGAAAAAGAGCTCGGTAGATCTCGACTTCAGATGAAGAAAAATATGCTCTGAGTAAATATTTTTTACTATTCCTGGTTTCACTACAAGGAAAATACCCTCTAGCAGAGGTTATAAAGGAGGTTTTTAGTGTTATAAAATTTCCCAAAATTGTCAAAAAAACACTTTATACAACATCTGTTTTTCGTAACGGAGGTTTTGACAGAGCTTCTAACAGAACTTCAACACAACTGAAAAAATTGGGTGGTCCGAGGTTTTTACAGATGTATTTCTTATCCGTGCATGCTTCATGTGTGAATGCACTGGTGCATTTTAACTTGTACACACCAGTAATATAAACATACCAAGCATTGGGATGGAAAAAAAAAATTGGAATCCCCAACGCATTTAGTAAAGTCCCGATGCATGTCACCCACAAATACACATCGAGCCAATACAAGGTGCATGCACTGGCATCGTTAATATGTAGAAACGCACCGGGTCATTAAGGTGTAAAAACGCATTGGGTCTTTAAGTTATAAAAACGCACTTCACGTTAAAGAAAAACCATATCGATGCATGCATTTCCTATCCGCCCGGTTCGTATTCGTCGACAAAGTGCACCGGGAATTATAATTGGTATTGGTATTTGGTGCGGTGCATATAGGTTGTAGAAACACACCGGTGCACAGTATCATCCAAATGCACATGTGCGCAGTATCATACATATGCACCAGTGTTCATTTTCTATTTTTTTAGAAACATCGATGTGTGATAGTGCAATTATTTTGATTTTTTTAAATTCATTATTCATCAAAATTCGACACATATCTTATAACAGTATTCATATCAATTAAATTTTTATTAGTTCATTTTAATGTGATGTTTAGAAGAATTTGTTATGTCATATCATCACATTTCGCACCTCTTCATTATAATATTCAATAATCCATATATTTAATCAGTGGTGTAAGATTTCACAACGACAATGGAGAACACAATAGAATAAATTAAAACGCATTTTATAATATATATATATATATATATATATATATATATATATATATATATATGAATAAGAAAACTCTTTGTTATATATATATATATATATATATATATATGAATAAGAAAACTCTTTGTCATATAAAATGGGATAGTTATTGGTATCCTTTTGTATTTCAATTGGGACACTATATCCATTACATTAAACAAAATGTCTGATTTCACAGACAAATATTTCAAAAAATACGACGCCTTGCTTTGATATCCAAACATATTGATCAGCATTATTCGTTGGAACCGATGTCATTGCTCGAGATACTTCCATGACTTGGGTTATTTGGAGGAATTTTTTGTTCATTCTGTTGATTGTTTTCTTCTTCTTCAAGTTCCATCTACAAACATAAAAATAAAGTGTAATGAGTGTATATAAATTGGTGAGAATAATTAAAATTGCAATATTAAATAATATACATCTATGTAAATCGAAAATAAATGTACCATAGCAAGAATTGACTCGTGAACTATACACATTCTTTCAAAACCAAATTTCATGCCATATTTCAACAATTCATTTGTTGGTGCAGTTCCATACTTTGTTTCCTGCAATTTTTATACCCCATAAAAATTCATAGATTTAATATAAAAGATTTTTTTGTTCTATTAATTATAGACGGAGCAAATTAAAACAAGACAGATTCTTACAAATTCCACAATTAATTTCTAATATGCCAACATATAATGAAAACCCATATTTAACCCAATGTCAATCAATTCTTCTGATAGTTCTTCTTTGTATGTTAGCACCTGTTTGAAGACATTCAATGATGGTTGTTGTAAAATAACTTAAAATATACAAAAAATAAATCTAGTTAATTTGTTATAAGGAAGTAAAAATTACTCACCTACATAGATATTAACCCTTTTCTTCCTTGTCATCATTTTTTATGTGCTGAATGGGTTCCATTTTATTTTCTTTTCTGCAAGAAAATACTTTAAAATTAATATTTAATGCTAAATTATTTATTTATTGTACCTAATAGAAAAATTCAATGATTACATATTACATTTGAAGCACGTTGTCGTAGATATGGCTCCTCGTGCAATGCAATTATGTCCATTTATTTGACCATATCCTTGTACAAATTTTTGGACATTCCTACTGGTATATTTATGATATCAGCTCGTTCATCCTTTGATATTTTCATAATCTTCCAGAAAAAGTAACATGACAATAAACTATTTAATATTTATATTGATATATGAAAACTAAATATAACAAAAGTGAAATTTATAAATGATTTCTTTGTAGTAATATACACATATAACTATAAAAAAACATTTAAAGGAATATTACTTTTTCAATCCTTCTTTTTTGTTGTTGTACGTTTTTGCTATTAAAAGTCTGACATGTCTCATTGACTAATTCTCTGAAAACTTTTACTGTAGTTTAAATAAAATTTGGTTCTTGGAATCATTGGATTGATTTTTGTATTGTAAGTGGAAATAACATCTATACATTTGTTCCACTAGATCCCTCAAAGTTTTTTAAAAGGTTTTCCCCCTTTCGTTAACCTCCATCACCACTCCAAATGAGCTAAGGAGCAATTAATTTTCATTTGCATGCTCTATTTTTTTTTTTTCTTAGAACAACATTCCTTTTCTTTGTTGTTAGTCCCTGTAGAAAATTAAACATATATGAATTAATAGATTGTTTGAAACATGTTATCTAATATTTTTTACTATATTATTAATGAAAATTCAAAAAATAAACTCATGTTGGATCGGTAGTATTTTTTAATTCACCTGATTCATCCTTCTGCAATTTTTCCATCAAGATTTTACGCTCTTCTGGTCCTAAATCAGAAAGAATCTTATCAATCTTTGGAATTTTGTGGCTCTGCATGATACACACTAAAAAATACATATTAGTTAAACTTATATATAGTTCAAACATAATAATTTTTGTAAATAATTTACAAAGAACTTGCCTTTTTTTCTTTTCTGGATGTGCTATCTGTACTTTTGTTACTTGAACTCTTGTCATATTTTATAAATAAATCACATAATTTTGAGGTAAAAAAAAAAAAAATCAAGAAAACAGTGCGTCTATCTAAATTAGACACCCAGTGCGACGTTCACAACTTATGCACCGAAAATCGTGCAGTAGATTCTTATAAGCGCGCCACCAATACAGCAGAAGCATTGTATGGTGCTCTTTTTCAATAAGAGACCCGATGCATTATATTAATACCAGAGCCTCGACTAACATAAACATAACCTAATAAAATATTATTTTTATCAAACAATTCTTTTTGTCAATATGTGCCCGGTGCGCTACACTACAATCACACACTGGTGTGCTATTTTAAACAGTGTGCACCGATTAACAAAAATAGTTTTTAAAAAAATTGTGTAAGGGCTGGAAGGGATTGGGATCTGACTCTGCAAGTGGTCCTGTGGGTTAGATTTCATATGCCTATATATATAATAATACAAACCCTATAAATCTAAAATAAAAATCCCTAATTGCGAAGTCACATAAACAAGAAGAAGCAAGGGTTTAATGTAAGAATGGATTATTTTATTTTTTCTGAATTTTAATTGAATTTAAATAGGTATATAGATTGTAAATGATTGTATTAGTAAAACACACAATAAACCTTAAAATTTTTACTACGCATATATTAAATCTAACAAAAACTACAAAAAAAAAAAAAATTACAGTAAAAATTTAAGAATTTTACTATACTACAGGGTTTTTGTGTGAATCACCAGATGTTTCAAATTCTAATTCTCTGAATAGTGCTGATGTTCGAAATTATTTTTCTACTCCACAGTGCTCTCATGATCTCTTGCTCTAGGTATGTCTCTCATTCAAATCCCTCCTTGAAAAATTTTGCAAAAATAATGAAATAATGAATAGCTTTTCCTATTTAAAGAACTTTTTTATGAAATTAGATTTTTGAAAATCATTGCCACTCATTTTTTATTTTACCGTTTTTTTCACTTCAAAAAAATAAATTTCTGCTTTTTTTCCTTGATATTTGGTATGTTTTTTAACTAACAGCACCCATGTGTCCGATAATAAAACCGCACTGGTGCAGTTAACAATACATTAGCACTGATAACAAAAACTCCTTTTTTAAGGCACCGAAATTACTTTTAGGTATATACACCAGAATTTATTGTTGATTCTTCTCAAATGCGGGGATAAAATCTCATAATTATATCAAATGGACAATTCTTCAAAATCCAACTCATTCCATAATATTTCTCAAAGTCCATTGCGAAGTTCTCCCTATCCATCTCTGGATGTAATTACTTCAGATTTTATTTATATTTTCATTATCTATTTGAATTTTTCTTTTTTATCCATGTCAATCAGCTAAATAAAATTGATGTATACAAATTTGTAGGTTCATGCAGATTCAGAATCCAGTTAAGATGCACAAAATATTCAAACAGTTACAAAACGTTGGAAGCTCTTATCAGGAGCAGCATACCGCAAGGCGCGGTTGGTAGATGAAAATGGACAGTCGCTTCACCCTGCCAATTGTGACACGCCATCTTCTAGCCACAATCCTGGGACAATGATGGTAATAAATCTTTGCTATAATGTAATTATTTCCACATCAAACCAATTAATCATGCATATGCATGCTTACTAATTGATATCATTGATTTTGTACTAATCATGTTCAAATATATTTTTTGAAATTATTATGATTCTAGTGATGATGAGCGACCTACCTACCATATTTTTTTGCACCCCACGACAATTTAAAATCGAGATAAGTCTGAATTAATAGAAAAACTCGAAGAGGAACGATACCAAGAATGGTTGAATCAACCACCTATTCAATTCCCACTACATCCAGATTCACAAATTAGGAATGACTACAACAATAGTAGTTCTTCACAAGCTGACAATGGAGGCAATCAAATAGAGGGTTGTATGGATGATTACTTAATGGATACGACTACCATAGAGGCAGTGTTTTTAGATGCATTCCAGAATGATGATCAACTAGGGGATGATGCTCATATTGTTGATGCCTTTTTCAAAAGCCTTAAATTTGATTCCACTGCCCCTCTCTTTGGACCTGGAGGTCAATCCAAGTCTACCCAGTTAGGGACAATGATGCTACTGTACAACTTGAAAGCACAGTTTGGCTTGTCGAATGCATGTTTCTAGGAAATTTTGAGGTAATTGACCATCAAGTCCCTTATATTTTGAGAAATATTGTCACACAATAAACATTAAAAATGATCAATTTTATGAACTTTAATAATTATTGGCATTGTACATTTAATATTTTCCATGACCAAATATAGGTTATTCAAAGATAAGGTTCTTCTAAGTGATAATATCTTGCCCAGTAGCTGCGAAGAGACAAAGAAATTTTTGAAAATGTTGGATGTTGAGTACATATCATATCATGCATGTCAAAATTATTATATTCTATATAGATGAGAATATGTAGACAAGGACATATGTTTGAAATGTGGGCATGATAGGTATGATAAATCAAAAAATAAGGGTAAATCACATAGTCCTCCTTTTAAGATATTGAGGCACATGCCTATAATCCCAAGGATTCAAAGGCTCTTTCATTGCAAATAATTAGGTATATTTCATGGATGGCATGCCTCACACAGAAGTAATTTGGGAGTTATGAAGCATATAGAGGATACATGGCTCAAAAAATTCAATGATGAAGTACGAAGTCTACGACTCAGCATAGCCATGGATGGCGTCAACCCATATTCCCTCCAAAACACCAAATATTCTGTTTGGCTTGTAGTAGTGATCAATAAAAATATCCCCCTATGGTTTTCCGTGAAGAATAAACATCTTATGTTGTCTCTCATAGTCACTGGTAGAAGACAAGTGAATAATATGGATGTCTACTTATAACCATTGGTAGATGAATTGAAGGAATAATGGGATGGGATAAATGTATATGATGTATCAAGACCCATTGCTGAGCAGAGAGGATTTTTATGTTGTATGGCATATGTGCTTACACGACACATGATTATCCAGGCTTAGGAGTTTGCTCTGGTAAATTACATGTTTATTGATTTGTTTATATATGTAACAATATTATTTCATATATTAATTTAATTCGTTTTAATTGTTCTAATATTCATGATATTCTTTAACGTGTTATGCATATTGTATACAATAATTTTCCAGGTCTTATAACAAAAGGGTATTATGGATGTAAATGTTGTGGACCTTCTCTGAAATCTAGATGGTCCAACAACCTACGAAAGCCAGTGTATGACTGCTCCAGGGTATTCCTCCCAGAAGAACACCCTTACAGAAGAGAAACATCTTGTTTCAATGGTAAACGAGAGAGAATCCAAAGGCCTGCAATATTGACACCAGCTGAATGGCTTAGAGAATATGAGAGAGAGAAAGAGAAGGAGTTCATAGAAATGTTAGATTCAAATGGGGAGCCTATGTTTGATGATCCAAAATTCTTTGACACCTATGTTGAGAAATTTCCCATTGGGATGAAAAGGAAATATATCTTTTATAACCTCCCATATTGGGAGCATCTTAAGATTACCCACTTATTATATCTCATGCATATATTTAAAAATGTTTCATCTTCTTTATGGAGGCACATATCATCGAAACAAAGTGACACATTGGATGTTATGAAAGATCTTATTGCTTCAAAAACTAAAAATAAACATTGGACAAGAAAATAAGAAATTACAGGATTAGAAGTTGATCCTTCTAATTGGTATTTCAAAGAAGGTCATGTCCCATGGATTTTCAAAAAAGATGATCTTTCTTTGGAAAAGGAAGTTATAATGAGTGGGAGGGTGTCATCTTCATATGGGTCTTCACTACGGCGCTGCTTCACTGTGGAAGACCATTTGTCAGGGTTGAAATCATATGACCATTTGAATCTTCTAAAATTATGTATAATGTCAAAAGCATGATTTTATTACTTGTTATATTAATAAATTTTATCCCATGGGATCATAAAACATAACTAATTTTCTATATTATTGCATGTGTTTATAACTTTACAATTTCATTGTCATTTGTTCATGCATGGCTGTGTGAAACATGACTTCCCCCAAGACCTAGAACGTGCCATATCTAAATTATTTTCATTTTACGTTGGATCACGTCAAAGGAGATTCATGTGGCTAGTATTCCACGGTGGTGTCAAGAGATAGTTGAGATTGGTTATATGTTGGAGAAGGAACTTCCGACGAGTTTCATGGACTTGTAGGTTCATCTTCTAATCCACCTAGTAGATGAGGTTGAATTAGTTGGGGTGGTTTTTTGTCATTGGATGCTCTTCTTAGAGAGGTACATGAATAAATTGAAACATTTTTTTTGACAAAGGGAAAAAAACTAAGAGGTCTATGCAGAGGGGTACATATCGTATGAGTCTATCTATTATGCTAGTACATCAAGAAAATCGACAACACACCAGGTGCAATGATTTGGGACAATGAAAGGGATGAAGACAAATGAGAAGGGGAGCTTCTCCAAATGAATGGAAAAATGTGCTTGATAAATGGTAAGTGACTTATAATTTTTCAAATTTATATGAAGTAAATATTCACATTGAACTTTGATATAATGTATATTTTGACCTCATATGTACTATATGTCAGTTTGATTTCATCAGCGAATGCAAAAATTCAAGTAATCAATATATTCGTTCTTTACAATTATGAAGTGACACAACTGTGGATCGCATTGTATGAATAAAAGAGGATGAAATGGGATAGTTAAAGGAAATAATTCAGACGGTTAAATGGTAGAGTGTGCCTTATCTTGATATTTTAAAATAAAATATGCCAATTATTTTGATCTGAAAATGAAACTACTTGTATCTATTCCAGAGATTGACTGTAGAGGCATTTACTGGATATGTCACCTTTGAAAAAGGATGAGATCCAGAGGCTACCTGTCCCTTTACAGTCTCTGGCTTTAGAACTTGTATTTTTTTTTCAAGGTATTCATTTCCATAAAATTATATGTGCAAACTTTTTTATATGTCTTGCAATTGAAACAAAGTGCTTTTGGTAAATTTCTGAGTCTTATGTGTGAAGGAGTGTTATTTCATTTTACTGTTTAACATACTTAATCTAAAAAACTCAGCAAGATAATTTCACATAATATAACACAACAGCTGATAAGGTAGTTCACCCCTCCTGGGCTACATCTGCCAGGTCCAAGGCCCCCAAATGGGCATGTCCTTACTCTTATTAGATGCTCAAATTGGTTATATAGTGATAAGAAAGCCTAAACATGAAAAATAAGCTGTATAAATGATTTTAGAACATAGAAAATAGTTAATATTGACTTTTTTTTCACATCCAATGGTTAACCATAGCCCAATACAACTCCAACACTCCCTAGGCCCTAATGGCTCTCCAAGCTTCTCTGCTGAAAAATCACCTAAATATCAGCTCTGTTGACTTTGAAACTAGTGCAATTGGCTCTGGAATGCCCAAAATACCCGAAATTAAAAAAAAAATTGCTCCAAAAGGTTCTTTCTACTAAAATTTATGACCAACTGAAGTTTTTCCCAGTTTGGCCTAAAAAACCTCCTCTAAATTTGGGAGACTGCAGTTAACTCCGCCATTTTGGCTATCTCTGCCGGTTTAGGGGGGACCCACTCCAAATGAGGAATCAACATTTAATTTAATTGTGAGTTTTTACTGCGTTCATATGCATGGTATTCGAACATTTAAGAGCTGGCGGATAATATTTAACCACGCCCATGGTCTCCACTTGAGGTCTTATGGGTTGAGGGCTAACCATGCAAGCTAACCCTTATAATCCACTCATTCATGGTCCTTCATGCACTTCTAACCCACATGCACTGTCGACCTGCGTTCACTGCTAACCCGTGTGCACTATCGACCCGTGGGTAGACACCACCCAGCTCATTCACCACTCAACACGGCGTTCAACCAACCATTCAGCTGCTGACCTATGCCATGTTCACTGCTCAACACGGGGTCCGTTCACTGCTCAAAAATCCACATTCACACCCAACCATTCAACATGTATACATTACCTGCACTCGTTCACAACTAACCTGTGGGTAGGCACCGCCCGCGGGTGACCCGTGCCCACCCGAGTCGGGTCGGGTCGGGTCGATGACCACAAATTTTAAAAACTTCAAAATTTCTAAAGAGTGAACCTTGAGGCCTGGGGCCATGTGGTAGCCTCCAAGCAGGCCACATGGCAACCACTGAAAGGCCATCCAATTTTATTATAAAAATAATAAAATTTTCCATTTTCCACAAAAATTCTAAAGATGTCATTTTTGAATCACAAAGTGTTGTTTTGAAGGTTATTGGGAAAAATTAAAACTTGAATATCTTCCACATCCGACATCAGATTTGAGTGACCTTCACCACGTTAGGATCGTAATGATGAACACTATTCATTTGATCAATTTATTACCAGTTCTGAGTAGTTCCAATTTTGAGCATTTTTTTCACTTAGGACATGATTACCTGATCACACCTCCCCATTGGGAAGATTTTGGACCCCAAAAGCTCTCTGATTATAGAAAATGAAGATGAGGAGACTAATTCCCCACTCTTCCAACTTTGAACCACTGAAATCTTCCTGACTTCATCAAATTGAGCCTCTCATAAAAAGATAAATTGTTCCTTGAATCCACTGACCGACCGTTGCTAACATTGACTGAGTCATGATGCAAATTATTGAAATTTGTAGAACAACAACTATAATTTGCAGAAATCATTCTGTTTCTACAATTTTCAAACTTCAAAGAATATTGAAAATAATATTTACCTTGCCAACTGTTCACATGGCGAATTTTTGCTAAATGAGCTCTTTACTTGCGCCGATTCCCGACCAAATTTTCTCACCATACCAATCTACCATTCTGAAACCAGCAATGACCCTTGCTGAACTATGTGCCCTCTTTTCTTGCATGCCTATCCATTTCATGGACTCTTGCACCGCTTTGCACCGACACTTCATTCTCTGCACTGATCAACATCAAAGGTACCTTGTGCAACATATTGTTATCTTCTTTCAAAGAAGAACTGTTATCAGACTGAAACATATCATCATTTATATCAACAATATCATGAAAAGTAAAATGTACAAAATATTGTTGTTTATCCATCAACAAAGTTATATTTTGACTTGCATTAACTAGCCTTTTCAATTGCCCTGCATGGACTAAAGAATATTCTAGATTCTTTTTATGTGCTCTCACAATGTACTCTTTTCCATCCTTGAACAAGTGATACTTATTCTCATGGCGAAGGAAGATTGCCTTTCTGTCATATAAATATGGACTACCCAACACAACACCTGTTATGTCAAGCGGTACTACATCCAGTTCAACCCAATCAACATACTGAGCTGTTATGGCGAAGCACAAGATGCACTTTCTCGAGACTTGTAATTTTTCATCCTTGCATATCCACCCAAGTGGATAAGGCTTTGGATGTGGAATTCTCTCAAGTTTTAGCTGTTTGGCCAAGTCTTCTGAGATGAGATTAGCTTGAGACCCACTATCAAAAATTGTGTCTATCTTTGTGTGGTTTGAGATTATCCTCACATGAAATAGCTCTATCCTCCTCTTTTCATTTTGAGTTTCTTTGTGATAGTTTAATGTGCTAGAACTGGGATTTGTTTCTTGTACATCCACTTTCCCCTTTATGTTATTTAATACCATGCCGATACTTTTAGGCTCATCACCTGATTTAGACCCTAAGTCCTGTTCAATAGTTGAAACAATTTTTCCCTTCTCTTTGGTTTTGTCTTTGTTTTTATATTTCTCTGGTTTCAGCTCCGGATGAAGCTTCCAACAGTGATCTTAATCGTGGCTTGTTTTTGAATAGTTCATGCAAAATAATTTTCCTTTTTCCTTTCTAGAGTTTGCAATCATTTTTCTTCCTTTGCCTTTAAAATCACTACCCTCATTCACATCAAAAGTGTTTTTCCCTCTAGCCTCTAAATGCGTAGCTTGTTCACAAACTTCATCTAGACTAGTAGGATTAAACATAAAGATAGTATGTATAAGGTAATTATGCAAACCACCTATATATTTCAGCAAAGTATCTTGACTTTTTAAGTCTACTCCTAACAAGAGTGCTCTTCTCCTAAACTCTTGAGTGTATTCTTGAACACTTTTTCCTTTAAGCTATCTAAATTTTTGCCAATTCATTATAGCCCTTTGAAGATGAGCAAGAGGATAAAATTTCTTCTTAATTGTAGAAATAAATTCAATCCATGATAAAGTAAGCTTACCACATTTTCTAATTTCCTCTTTGGTCTTGGCTTCTCACCATACCAATGCTGCTCCTTCCATCCTTAATGAGGCTAGCTGAATTTTGGTGTCGTCATCATGAAGGTTTTGAATCCTTAAATAAACTTCCAATTGTCTGATCCAATTGTCTAGTTTCTCTGCATTGACTTCACCGTTAAACATGGGAAATTCAAATTTGACATCAAGCTTTAAAAAAGGATTTTTACTAGTGGTTTTCAACTTATGTGACTGACTTACCGAAGTCGAGGAAGATGATGACGAGGAAGAAGATGACGATGGAGATGGTGGATCACCATTTCCTCCATTCCCTTTCTTTCCTCCTGAGGAATCCTCTCCTTATTTTTGGTTTTTAGACCCTTCTCCAGCAATCCTATCATTTCTTTCTTGATAGAGGATCCTTACCATTTCAGTCATATCCAAGAAAGCTTTCCTAAATACCCTTTCTTCTTCCTTGGGATCCATCTCTTCATGAGCTTCTCCTTCTCTTGAAGACATGCTTGTAGCTACTTCTAGGGCTCTTGGAGGTGGTTCTCTGACCCTTCTTGGTTGTGGATTAATTTGTGCACTAACCAAGTTTCCTTCACCTCTCTTGAGTTTTAACCTAGTCAGCATCAAAACTTGCAAAAAAATGACTTAATCTTTGCACAAAACAAATGTTGAGTAAAAACTCTAACTCAAAACCATAGCTCTGATACCATCTGATCTGAAAATGAAACTACTTGTATCTATTCTAGAGATTGACTGTAGGGGCATTTACTGGATATGTCACCAAAGGATGAGATTTAGAGGCTACTTGGCCCTTTACAGACTCTGGCTTTAGAACTTGTATTTGTTGTTCAAGGTATTCATTTCCATAAAATTATATGTGAAAAATGTTTTATATTTCTTGCAATTGAAACAAAGTGCTTTTGGTAAGTTTATGAGTCTTATGTGTGGAGTGTTATTTAATTTTAATGTTTAACATACTTAATCTAAAAGACACAGCAAGATAATTTTACATAATATAACACAGTAGTTGATAAAGCAGTTCATCCCTCCTGGGCTACATCTGTCGAGTCCAAGGCCCCCAAATGGGCATGTCCTTGCTCTTATTAGATGATAAAATTGGTTATACAGTGATCAGAAAGCCTAAAAGTAAAAATAAGATGTAGAAATGAGTTTAGAACACAAAAAACAGTAAATATTGGCTTTTGTTTCACCTCCAATGGTTAACAATAGCCCAATACAGCTCCAATACTCCCTAGGCCCTAGTGGCTCTCCAAGATTCTATGTTGAAAAAGTACCTGAAGATCATCTCTGTTGACTCTACAACCTATTCCATTGGATCTAGAATGCTCAAAATACCTTAAATAAAAAAATAATTTGCTCCAAAAGGTTTTTTCTACTGAAAGTTATGACGAACTGAAGTTTATCCTAGTTTGGCCTAAAAAACCTCCTCTAAATTTGGGAGACTGCAGTTAACTCCACCATTTTGGCTATCTCTGCCGGTTTAAGAGGGACCCGCTCCAAATTAGGCAGTTTTCGGAAAGTTAGTAGTTGGCAGATAAGATTTAACCACGCCCGTGGTCTCCGCTTGAGGTCTTATGGGCTGAGGGCTAACCATGGGAGCTAACCCTTATACTCCACTCATTCACAGTCCTTCGTGCAGTGCTGACCCATGTGCACTATCGACCCGCGTGCACTGCTAACCCACTACACTGTCGACTCGCAGATAGACACCACCTGACTCCTTCACCACTCAACACGACGTTCAACCAACCATTCAGCTGTTGACCTGTGCCATGTTCACTACTCAACACGGGGTCCGTTCACTTATCAACACTCCACATTCACACCCAACCGTTTAATGTGTAGACATTACCCACACTCGTTCACAATTGACCAGCAGGTAGGCAACACCCACGGGTGACCCGTGCCCACCTAGGTCGAGTCGGGTCAGGTCGATGACCAAAAATTTTAAAAACTTCAAAATTTCTAAAGATTGAACCTTGAGGCCTGGGGCCACGTGGTAGCCTCCAGGTTGACCATGTGGCACCCACTGAAAGGCCATCCAATTTTATTATAAAAATAAAAAAAAATTCCATTTTCCACAAAAATTCTGAAGATGTCATTTTTTAATACCAAAGTGTTGTTTTCAAGGTTATTGGAAAAAATTAATACTTGAATATCTTCCACATCCGACATCGGATTTGAGTGTCATTCATGGTGTTAGGATTGTAATGATGAACACTATCCAGTCGATCAATTTATTACTAGTTCTAAGCAGTTCCAATTTTGAGCATTTTTTTCACTTAGGACATGATCACCTGATCATATATGCCCCAATAGTTGGGTTGCTGACCAAGTCAGTGAGAAATACATTGCGACCGTTTGTTACTCGCGTGCTGAAGAGGATGCGCTAAATGTAGGGATTGGGTGCAGAAACTCAGTAATAATCTATTTATGTACATTTTAAACTTAATAATTCACCTTTGAAATATACCATCTATATTTTATAATTTAATATTTGGGTTATTATACGCATGACACTACGATTTTTTAACTTTTTTATAGGTGCATTTTTTCCCATCTATGTGGGCATATGGACACCATTTTCACACATAATATGTCGATGATGGACATATGACACAAGACTGTGGAGTGGAAGTCAAGTTCGATCAATCTAGTCGAGCTAGCCATCATGATAAAAACCTAGTATGGGGGATGTTAAGTTATGTCGGAAAGATACAAGATATGATTGAAGTGGACTTCTCTTATTTCCAATGTGTTATTTTTAGGTGCAAGTGGTGGGACACCTTTGATCGGAATAATGTAAAGGAAGATCGTGATAGTAGGTTGATATGTATCAAATCTAGAAATATGTGGATGAAGCTAAGGAGCCTTATCTTTTCCCCAAACACTGCAACCAGGTGTATTTTTACCTATATGTGTTAGATATGGATAGGTGGTTCATATTGAGACATAACCCTAGATCAAAACATATTTTTGAGAACAATAGTTTTATGATTCCAAGCAAGATGGGAGATAATGAGGGTGATCATGAGAACAGAGAGTGATATGGTACATGTCTTATTTCATCATTTATACTATTTAAGATGAGCTTTTATAAAGAAGAGGACTTAACCTTATAACTAAGACTCTTTTTTTCCAAAAATTATAATATGTATTTTGAATTAATTGGTTTGCATTGTGTTAATTTTAAAATCATTTCACTTGATAATTTGCAGTTATGTTGATCTCCAAATCAATGCACTGTATCGAGTTCTTTTTTTATGTCAATTCCTAAAATAATACAACTACTTGATTGCTTTAAATTTTTTTTCACTATATCATTACTTAAATAAATTCACCATATATGTGTGTGTGTGTGTGTGTGTGTGTGATATCTCCAAAATTTTAAAAAATGTATTAATGTATACTGTTATTTTTGGTATGTAAGATCATAATAAAATAATGATAATTTTAAACATTAATTTATTTGCATTATTTTCTAAACTTTATTATGTTACAAAAATTCATATTATTCTAGATTTTTTATTTTACAATTATTTATAATCATACAAATTTACAAATTTTACAATTTTAATAAAATTGAATCATGACAATACATGCAATTACAATTACAATTTTACAATTTCACAATACAATTGCAATTTACAAATATTTTAGATACAATTACAATTACAATTTTACATAAAACTACAATTACAATTACAATTTTACATACAATTACAATTTTACAATTTTACATACAACTACAATTACAATTACAATTTTACAAATTTACAAATTTACAAATTTTACAATTTTAATAAAATTGAATCATGACAATACATACAATTACAATTACAATTTTACAATTTCACAATACAATTACAACTACAATTACAATTTTAAAATTTTACATACAATTACAATTATAATTACACAATTTTACAATTACCAATACATAATATTTAATAAATATCATGATTCAATGTTAAAAATAAACATCAAGATCATGATAACCATCGTACAAACATCATATTCTAAAATACACATTCAAATTCGCTAACATCATCTAATCATTGTGATCGTGATCATCTAACAAAACACAAACATTGTATAACATCATCACAACACAAACATCAAATATACATCGCATGTCAAATAACTGCTATCACATACACATCTATCTGCAAGCACATTAAATGAACATATCTAACATGACCTAACGAGATACACATCATGATGAACACCAACATGTAAATTAAGTAAATCAACATGACTATAAAGTACATGCACTATATATATATATATATATATATATATATAATTTCAAAAATATACAACTGTAATAGAACTACATATAAATGTCAAATATCTGGTGGTACTACATCAATACTATAAGTAGTACTCGAGGCCTACTCAGTCGATGTTGCCTCATGCTTAGATGGAGGTGCCTGCTCAGCCAATGGTGTCAATTGATCAGATGGACGTGCTTGCTCAAGAGGTTCCTACTGATTAGATGGTATCTTCTTAGGAGGTGTCTGTTGATGAGATGGTGCAGCCTTCTTAATGAATGGTGACTGCTTACATGGACGTGCTTTCTCAAGATCAGGTGCCTGAATAGTGTTGTGGAGGTAAATCCCCTCTGCGGACAGAGGCGATCCCTACTAGCCCAGACCGGGTCTAGAAACAATCGTTCATGCTATAGTGCAGGTTCCTAATTGCAAATAAACCAACTAGAGATGAAGGCTTACCTGGAATCCGACGCTATCGCTTGTAGAGAAAGTAGCACTCTCATTCCTTAGCTCTGGCAGATCACAATCCTCACGATCTCCGTGATCGGACACCTGCACACGTGAGAAACAAAACAAACGCAAGCGTAAAATCCAGTATATGCAACTATATGTCAGTCAGAGAAGACATAACTCAACATTATAATCATCAATAAGAGTGGAACCATAACCAATAGTCGCTTATCATTAATCAATCAAGAGAAGAATACAACCATAGCTCTAACGCTGAATTCTCCTTCGGAGGGTCATTAGCAGAATGCATCTCGATAAAGCCTGTCAGGGATGGGACAAAACTCTCTCTTCAGATGTCTCGACAATGATCTCCTTGCTTGGATTTGGCCTTAAGGGAATGGATCAAAGCTCTTGCAACATTAGGCTCTTGAGAACTTGGAGACTAGCTTGCAAATGAGATGAGCAAGCTTTTATAGATGGAGGAAGGGGAGTTGGGATCCCTATAATCATGGGATTGGCCCTATCCTCAAGGAATTTTCCATGAGAGGTGGCAAACCACTTCCTCTACATGGAGATCCGGAGCCAAACCTCCCAACTCAAATTAGATACCAGTTCCTGGATCAGTTAGGACGAAACTTCCGCCATTTATTTTTAAAAAACGCTCCTTAAAATGGTTGGCGCGAGTGCGACTCTGGGACAGAGCACCAATTGGCACGCCCTCTTTGAAGGATTTCCCCCATTGGCGCGGGTAATGAACTGGCTACCCATGCCAATGCAAAAAGGGGTGTTTTTAGGGTTTTTCACAAGGAGTTGTCTTCAGGGAAATGAGAGTACATGTTTAGGGGAATGCCATGAAAGTTTTTTCAAGTTATGTCACTGCTCATAGGTCACGAAATGACCCCTCCAATTGTGCGGGATGGGGAATTGTAGGGACGGTGAGAAATTGTTGTGTAACAGATGCCCCCTAAAGCATGAGGCCCGAGAGAGAGAGAGGGGTGAAATGCTTTACGAGAACGTGTCCAACTGAAAACACCGTCGTCGGAAAACCTGCGTAGAGAAGTACAACTAATGTCTCGAATACATGATATATGTGGTATGGGCACAGCCTTCCATAGTATACAATAATCTAGATCCAAGGCATGGACACAGCCATCCAATGAGGATCGATAAATAGACTCAGGTATGGTCACAGCCATCCAATCAGTGAGTCAGGTAAATAATCATGATAATCCACAAAATCGCAGCCTGGATCGTAACAAACAGGAATCCAAGGTCTTGTGCTCCATCTTGACCCGAACAAATTACAAGTTCAAGCATGCGAATATGTGAGCTGAAGTAGAACATGCAAGAACATCGCTTGATTACCAGCCAATGATGAAAGTTGTTAACAGACACGAGAGGTACCACCATTAATGCCAATGGTCCTCAAGGTACTATAGGTACAATCTACGGCATGTGAATAATGATTTGATGTCGAACACCCACATAATCACTCGATCAGAGGCAAATGATGAAAACCTCATGTTGAATGCGAAGAACCTGCCATTAAGGCATGCAGGCTCCAAGGTACCAGAAGGGAGTCTCTAGATCAGCTTCCTGGATAATGAGTTGAAGTCGACAGGAAGTGACCTTGATCGAAGGTGGGCCATAGTGTTTCCCACATCATCGACGCGAGAAAGAGGAACATAATGTTTTTGTGAATCACGATCAGATGAGAATCAGAGGAAGGTTGAAAACTTGCAGAGGTCAACTTCTCTTGAAAACATGGTGGCACGACGGTGAGATTGGCAGTATTCGACATCAACGGATCAAAGGTCATGGCAACGAGGCAAAGAGTAGATGAGAGCTCAAAAAAGGATTACCCAAACCCACGGAGGCAAGTGGAAAACGAGATGAGATGTCCCCAACCCGACACGAATGCTTAGAAGTGCCATGTTCAAGAGCGACATACTGCCGACACGACAATGATCGTGGTTGCATTTTCCCCCACCATTTCTGGCGAGTACCCCAATTATTTTTGATAACAAGCTTGAAGGGGATAACATATGCTTGTAATATAAGTTCGTCCTTCAAAAGAATCCATCCTAGTAAATTTAACGAGCCCCAGGAAGGAGCGACTCGAATAACGTCATTGCGACTAAATCCGATGTCATCAGGGTTTAACGAGTCTGACAAAGGAAGAACTCGGTGTCTTTTCATATTTAGAGAGTTTGAAAAGACAGCGGAAAAGAAAACTCCAAAGGTCCCTTTTCGTAAATAGTTCCTCAGATCCGAAAAGGTAGAAAACTTTGTTTGAGAAAACCTCCTAGTCGCAATAGGCTAGGGTATTCCTTTTTCGTAAATAATCTATCCTAGCCCAAAAAAGGGGTAAACGTATACTGGGTAGATGTCGTTTCGGGGCCACTTTAACAAGATTGAAATGACAAGGGCCTCGACAATATTTTCATGTTTAGAGAGTTAGAAAAGAGCTGAAAGATGACTGCTCCTGGAGGAACGAGTGGTATAAAGGGTAGCAACTGGTTCCGGTAATGGTGGAACTGTTCTGAACAAGTAAGGGTCAAGAGGCTGGCTAACAAGGCCACTCATTACAGCGGTTCCTCAGGAATGGGTGAAACAACCAAGTGAAGGCATATAATCGGCGAAGCAGATAATGATGATGGAATGAGAAAACCAAGGATCATCTGGCAAAAATAGTCTGATAAAATGGCAATCAAAAGAGGTAAAATGGGAATGGTTTCATTTTTACACAAGCTTGAAATCAGAAAACTCTGCTTGAAGTTGGTTTCATTTTTACACAAGCTTGAAACAAAGATAAACTATGCTTGGAACCGGTTTCATTTTTACACAAGCTTGAAACGGAAATAAACTATGCTTGAAAATGTAAGCATGCCCCCAACATGGTGACTCAATTGAACTTTTATCCGACCAGCTTGTTTCATTTTTTAAGGAGCTTGACACAAGAAAACGAACTGTGCTCCAACCAACTTGTTTCATTTTTTAAGGAGCTTGACACAAGAAACGAACTGTGCTCTGACGACCTCATCATAATGAACAAGAAGTCATCGCTTCCAAGAGTTCCACTCCTGATGGAAGAAAAACATCTCAGAAATCAGGACCCAATGCCCCCAACACACTATGCACGACGGCATCGTCATTAAGTACAGGCATGGGGTAGGTAGCCACATAGTTGACTTGCGGTGGGGCAGATACAACGGGTGGATAAAAACTAGGAAGGGATGATGGTGGGCCAGCTGCCATATCAGGACCAAAGAACGAAAGTTGATCAATGGTCACGATCCGTCCTTCATGCGGAAAACAGACCACACGGAAAAGGGAGGAGACAAGCGCTCCCATGGCATAGGTGTAATCGCGCCCCAAAATCAGATTGAAATCCAAGGGGCCTAGAACAACCATCACGTCCATATGGACGGTTTTACCTCCCAAAGTAACTGGTAACCTTGGAAGGATCCCTAACGGTTAACTCGTTCTTCTGTTAAATGCCAACAGATTCTGTGTAACAGGCACAAGCAGCAGCGAACCAAAAGCTTACCAAGTAGTTGAGGATAAAATACTAACAGACGCACCTTCGTCTATAATGGTGTTGGGTACGACCAGACCAAAAGCTTGTACTGTGATCTCGAAAGGCACATAATATGGAAGGTGGTATCCTGTAAATCAATTCCAATCAAAGGAAGTGACCAAACTACTTGGAGGGGCTACCATCGAACTGGGATGGTCTTCCCCTGGTGTTACAATAGAAGAAGGAGCATCCTCCATGACCTCCATCTCGAATGCGGGAGAAGTATCCTCCGAGACCTCCATCACAGGAAGCGGAGGAGCATCTTCTTGAGGTACAGGGACAGGAGAATCTTTCTCCAAGTCCGAGGAATTTGAAGAAACAAGAAGAACTTGAGGGGTGTGAGATCCAATCTCCACGGAAAAGACCTGGCGCACCATTGGCGGGGCCAGTTCAACTGATCCCACGACTAATGGTTGGACGGGAACAGATTCCTGAATTTGAATTTCCGAGGGAGCGGGATCGACCAAGGATGACTCTTGACCAATCGTGGCAACAACTGGTGGAAGACTCAAAGAAAGTTGTTTGTAACCAACCAGAAGGCACGGTGCATAAACAACCAATTTGTCCAAAACTCGCTTGGCTTCATCCATATACGAACAAAGGTGAATGGCATGGTGCCCTTCACACAACTTACAGGGATTGGTAATCTTACCCTGCTTCTTAGGAGCCTTACCAGCAGCAGCCAAAGACGTGCCCCCAACCTGACTCCCAGAAGCCAAAGGCAACGGTGGGTGACCGTTGGACCATGCTTCAAGCACCTTGGGAATGCCAAGGCAGTCTCGAAGAAGATGATCTCCCATGCACAACATGCAACGGAACTTGAATTTCCATGGAGGGTTGGAAGGTTTATCAAGAGGAGACTTCTTAGGCACAATAGCCGTAGAGCTAGCCTCTCCTTTATCATACTTCTTCTTCTTTTTCTTCTTCTTCTTCTTCTTAGCCACCTGGTTACTCGAATCCAGAATTTCACCAGGCAAAGTAGAAGAGGAGGACACAGAAACAGGTGAAGAAGGGGAGAGGTCCACCTTGGAATCAACATGATTTTGTTCAGGCAGAGAAACTGATTGAACAGTAGCCGAGACATTCGAGACCACAGAGGTTGAAAACAACCAAACAGGCAACCCAACAGTCAACCCAGGAAGGGACAACTTTGCCATATAAGGAGCACCAACATTTCCAAAAGGAGGAAAAGGACCAGGATTCCCATCGGAGGGGATTCCTTGGTTGGTGAACTCCGGAAAAGTTGCCATCAGAAACGATCTTCAGAACAACACCCTAAGGAAACTAACTTTAACCAGGAACATTTCGTGGGTAGTTAATTTTTTAAAACATTGAAACAAAACTCTACTGTTTCATATTTTAAGAGTTGAGAAACAGGAAAAAGGTGACTCTATCACTTTCATATTGGAAACAAGTGTGAAAGGACAAGTGCTTGATGATCTCTTCAAATTTAAAGAGTCAGAAAAGATCAAAATGACTACTCGGGAATACTAGGCAAAGGGTGTACCAAATAACCGTGAACTACAATATACACCTTGGTTTCAAAAATGAAAGAGAAATCAACCAAGGACTTAACGTACGTGCAGGAAATCTCCCCGAATGTTGTGTCCGGTGTATCACGGGTATAGGGCGGCAGACTCAGCTTCCTATGGATAAAGGATAGAAACCTAGTGGGGTCTCCCTTTATATACGCGACGGTACGGGGAGCACAAGTCCATACTAGTGTTGTCTAAAGCCAAGAGGCGAATGATAGCTACTAGGTTTAAAGACGTCGGAACACGTCTCTAGCCTAGACCACTAAATGTTGTGTTAATGTTTCAATGCTGCCTTAGTGCAAATTGAATAAATTTTAATGTTTATCTTCAATTACGTTTCAGTTTTCAGGCCCTAGTGAGTGTGATGTCTCAAAATCTCCTAAATGCACACTATATGCCATAGTATATCATTTCATTCGATGAAAGCTAATTATGAGAGAGTTGAGAGCTTTTCACACAAACAAAATGATCAGAAAACAACCAACAAAGTCTCTAATGCAGCTGATGTAAACCAAAAACTTTTCTCTCAAAGTCACTAATCACTAATAACACCGAAAATATTTTAATTTTCACTAACTAGTTGAAAGCAAAAGAGATTTTTTATATTTTCAATGTTTAATAGCAAAGTGCACTAAACAAAATGAAAACTAACGAAAAGAGAAATTTGAGAAGTGATAAGGAAAGAGAAAAACTGAGCAAATCACTCAATGAAAAACACGCAATCAAACCTCAAATTGACAAAACAATACCTCAAAACCAAAAGAATCCCAAAAACTCAAACGGACCATGTAATCTAGGCCCAAACGAGGCAAAGCGAAATTCAAATGAAGAAGAGAACAAACACTCAAATAATGAAATAAAGTGATAATCAATCGCTAAACGAATGTAAAGAAGCAATCACAAGGTCAACTGAACTGATAGAAACCCAAAACTCCCAAGGGAGGATCGACACACAAGAGGGCCTAGATGCCCTAGGGCTAGAAAGTGAAATCGATGGAAACGGGCAAACAACCAAAGGAAGAAGGTCACAGCCAGTCAAACAAGGCTCCAGAACACTCAAAAAAGCGAAAAAAAACAAGGCCAAAGTCATAGATCAGTCTCAGAAGGCTCAAAACATAGAAAACCCTAATACCTCACAAAATGGGCGCGACTGTGAGGCTGAAATTAGCACTAGAATGGAATTGGTGCGGGTGATGTACAAGCAACCTGCACCAATGGGTGCCACTGTCAAGCTGAAAAGCGCTCCAGTCGAGTTAACTATGGGAAAAAATAAAAAAGAGCAGTCCAGACACAGACCAGTGGTGACAAGGCCAGACAAAAGCCAAACAAACAGAAAAACAAACCCAAAGAGTTGACCAAGCAAGCAAGGTCAAGAATCAACCGAAAAGACAAGATGACACTCCAAGTGTTCAGTTTATAAACTAAGCTAGAGATTGACTGAAGCATCATTGATCTACTTCGCTAATGCAGAGCAAAAGAATTTCGAAGGCTATCTGGCTAACTTCAGGCTCCGTCTGTAGCTTACAAAGCAGAACAAAAACAAGCCAACGATCTCCCCAGCGGAGTCGCCAATTTGTTGTGGAGGTAAATCCCCTCTGCAGACAGAGGCGATCCCTACTAGCCCAGACCGGGTCTATCAACAATCGTTCAAGCTATAGTGCAGGTTCCTAGTTGCAAATAAACAAACTAGCGATGAAGGCTTACCTAGAATCCGACGTTGTCGCTTGTAGAGAAAGTAGCGCTCCCATTCCTTAGCTCTGGCAGATCACAATCGTCACGATCTCCGTGATCGGACACCTGCACACGCGAGAAACAAAACAAATGCAAGCGTAAAATCCAGTATATGCAACTATATATCAATCATAGAGGACATAACTCAACATCATAATCAACAATAAGAGTGGAACCATAACCAATAGTCGCTTATCATTAATCAATCAAGAGAAGAATACAACCATAGCTCTAACGCTGAATTCTCCTTTGGAGGGTCGTTATCAGAACGCATCTCGATAAATCTTGTCAGGGATGGGACAAAACTCTCTCTTCAGATGTCTCGACAATGATCTCCTTGCTTGGATTTGGCCTTAAGGGAATGGATCAAAGCTCTTGCAGCATTAGGCTCTTGGGAGCTTGGAGACTAGCTTGCAAATGAGATGAGCAAGCTTTTATAGATGGAGGAAAGGGATTTGGGATCCCTATAATCATGAGATTGGCCCTATCCTCAAGGAAGCTTTCATGAGAGGTGGCAAACCACTTCCTCTACATGGAGATCCAGAGCCAAACCTCCCAACTCAAATTAGATACCAGTTCTTGGATCAGTTAGGATGAAACTTTCGCCATTTATTTTTAAAAAATACTCCTTAAAATGGCTGGCGCGAGTGCGACTCTGGGACAGAGCGCCAATTGGAGCACCCTCTTTGAATGATTTCCCCCATTGGTGTGGGTAATGAACTGGCTACCCGCACCAATGCAAAAAAGGGTGTTTTTAGGGTTTTTCCCAAGGAGTTGTCTTCAGGGCAATGAGAGTACATGTTTAGGGGAATGCCATGAAAGTGTTTTCAAGTTATTTCACTGCTCACAGGTCACAAAATGAGCCCTCCAATTGTGTGGGATGGGGAATTGCAGGGACGGTGAAAAATTGTTGTGTAACAATTATTCAATGGTGTCTACTCAGGACTAGGTGCCTGCTGAGATGGTGCCTGCTCAGAAGATTCCTGCTCAGGACTAGATGCTAGTTGCTCATCTCCAGCACGAGGTGAAGGAGGAGGAGGTGGAGTACTAGAATGATGATCACTCCCCTCGTGATCATGATCATCCGATGAGCTTCTATGTCACACGTCTCCATGGTGCCTATCCCTCCTAGCCGCCAGTAGCTTGAAAGCTCTGACGATATGATGCATAAGGCTAATCATATCGCGGGTTAATTCCCTTTAGAGCTTTGTGAGTGTACGATAAACCTAGATCTCTTTGATCGTCACAGGGTAGACTCCCTCATCAACCAAGATTCTACACAGTCAATCGCCCAAGTCCATCCCGAATCAGATGTCTGCCCTACACCACATGCCTACGAGTATTTGCACCCAAGGATCAGTTCTATCACCCTGATCTGCAACCTCTGCCATCTTTTTGTCATGAACTACAGGATCATCTAGTGGGGGTGGAATCATGTCCCCAATGAATGTCCCAATATCTACAAAATACATAGTACACAACAATAATTATACAATTTCATTAAATAATTTAATAAAACATGTTAAAGAACGTGTTAGAATAAATTTTATTCTAATTAATTAAGACAATAAAATGAAAATATATTAATTTAAATAAAACACTAATATTACCTCTATTATCTGGTAGTTCATCCTATGTGAAGAGGATGTTGGTACACCCTCGCCAATCCAAACCAGTGTATGAACATGACACCATCACGAACATGTGATCATCAACACTAGCTAGCAGCTCCAGTGCATCACTAGATATCTTGGTTGGATACTCGGACAGGCCCCTCTTGGGCATCATCGGGCCCCACATCTGCATCCGTACATGTAACATCGGCCTATGAGGCTGGCGGAAAAAAGTAGGCCTTGTCTTCGGAAACCTCTCAAAAAATAAACAAAATAAATCTGAAGAAAAAAGGAAGGTCAACCTCCCACATGCCTTAGAACGACATCTATCTAATGCTATACAAAATTGTTGCAAAAAAATGGCAGACCATCTCACAATTCATGGCATCTAGAATAAAGAATCAATATAAATTAAAAGAGGGAAAATAATGTGCTTCCCATCACTAGTATAGTGTGCAATGGTTGTCATTAGTAGTGAGAGGCACCTCACCTCCTATAGAATAAATGAAGCAATGTGTAATTGACCACTAGACACCTGAAAATCTGCGGGAGAAAGTATATCGTCTCTAATGTATCTCTGGGAGTACGCCAACTGACTCCCTAATACATAACCGACAAGGTCATCTGGGAACTGGGGAAAATAATGCACTCTCCTAGATAAGCCAGATAAAATAAATGTCCTCCTCAATGGCCTGGTACCACTTTCCAATACTAACCCGGAAAGCCTATCGGTGGGCATCCCACCTGTAGATCAACTGTCCTAATAACCCACTATGCCCCTTCAGGGATGTAGCCTCCTCGTAGAACTTCAGGAGGCATACCTCCCTTAAGAGCCTTTCCTCTCTCCATTGATGTCGTTGAATGATTCACATATTAAATAAATCAACCTCCCTCATACATAAAACCTAATTCTTTTTATTAAATGACAAATATATATAGATAACTTTTATCGAGAAAAAAAAAATCGGTGCCCCAAAAAAAACAGTCACGCACCGATGTCGGTGTGTACCTATTTATCATGCACCTCCCATGGTGCGCATGAAAAAAATTTACGCACCACAAAAACAGAAAATATTTCTTCTGCGATGCGTTTTTTACACCATTTTTTGGTCCTCTAACCTATTATGATTAGATGGACCCAAGTACACCATATAAGACCAATTTTACCCTAAGTAAAATTGTTTTCACTATGTACAATAACTTAGTAAAACACCTTTATTAAGTTCTTTATGGTCTAAATAGGAAACCCCAAAAGGAAATAATAACAAATCTATATTTGTATATTTCCTCGACGAATAATTGGTTAAACATCAATTTAATTATTATTCCTGGTCATATTTAACCCAAAACAAGGAAATCAATTAAATAAATCCTTATTTATTTGATTATTTCCTAGGAATAAGTTATTTAATCCTTATTTAAATAATATTCCTAGTTAAATTTGACTAAATCACTTATAAATAATTAAATAAATCATTATTTATTTAATTATATTTCCACCATTTCCTTAAAATAATAAATAAATCATTTATTTATTTATTATTTATAAATAAAGGATTTGACCCAAGTCAAAATCTTTTTCCCTCCAACAAATATAATAAAATATTCCTAAAAGGTGGTTCTAGAATTTGGTTAATAATATTTTATTCATGCACCAAGTTCTAGACAACCCTAATATTTTGTTATAAATAGAAGGGTTTTCCCATTCATTGGTCACCTTTTGTTGCATACTAGATCACTCTAGATCTATACTCTTGGTCTAACTTTGAGCCATTTTCATTATCAAATTCTCCATTATTTGCTTTGTGAGCTCCCTTTGAGTTCTATGTTTGTCTGGGTTTTCTACACCAACAAGAGAGAGAAATTATAGATCTAAAGTGCTGAGGACTTTCAAGAACCCATCCCATTGAGGATAATTGGAAACACCTTTCTTGTTTTCCTCTCAGGTGCCCCTTAATATAAAAAATTCTTTCAAAAATATTGTTCTTGTCTTGTCTATTGGATGCATGGAGAAAAACCTTATTTTCACTGCTTAATGTATTTTTATGCATAGATATGGATTTGTGCAGCTTTGTCTTGATCAACTAACTGCATATTTGAAGATATTGGTAGCCATAATTGATGTTAGGGCTATTTGTTATGCGTAGCTAAAGTGGTCTTTTTCCGACAAAAGATTCATACTAATAGCGTTGACCAAACTATCTGCCCCATGGTAGTTTTTATAGTGTAATGCACCACCCAAAAGATGTACATAATTCCCAGTGCATTCCTATAAATGATCGCACCACCGTACAATCGTACATAGAGTGCTAATTTTTTAAAAATTGAAATGGTTAGTGCAGCCATCAACTGACACGCACCGCACTATTTTAGCGTTAAAGTTGTGCACTTTTTATCTATACCATACCAGAACCTGACGTGGTTTCCATTAACAATGTTCGTGGTGCGGCCTATAAATTTACATGAAGCACTGTGAACGGTGCAAGATGAACAGCTCGAACACATGGCGCAGAAAAAATAATAATAATAATAAATAAACAAATAATAAGATAAATAAATAAATAAAATTAAAAAATAAATTAAAAACGGTAAATTTTAACTCAATTTGAGACATTAATCCACTAAAAGGTTAATTTGGTGAGAAACGAGTAGATTATCTGCACATTTGTGCATCGAGGAAGCATCTTTGCTGAGGAATACTAAAAATCAAATTTTCCCACCGTTTTGGAAAATTCGAATTCCACACGCTGAGCAATGGATAGAAGCAATGCAGGAAATGGGAGAACCGGTGGCAAGGCGCCTCAAAGAAGAAAAAATCACACCAGTGCTTGAGATCTCTACAACACTGTAACAAGTAAAAATGAAGTTTTTTATGACTGTTATTTTTTTTAAATTAAACATTTTTCGGTGCAGTCGATTATGAGACGCATCAAGCAATTTTACCAATGGTGCACTGCACTTCTTTACGGTGCGTTGGATTATTGAGATGCACTGTGCCGATTTGTATGGAGAGCATAGTGTCTCAATGTGCCATTTGATACTATGCACCAGTGCGCTTTGACGCACCAGTGCATTGTATGTGTGAAGTGCACCTTTGTCTTCATAGTACTCTAATAACTCTGCAATGCTTCTTTAGCCTCTGCTATGCACCAGTGTGTTACATACATATCAAGTGCACCAGTGTCTTTTATGATGAGAAATGTACCGCAAAAAAAACATCCGCAAAAACCTCCACCCACCAACCTCTTCTAGTGACCTCTGCTACAAATGGATATCTGGGATATTTTTATAAGGGCTTCCTCAAAAACATCCACTAGAGGGTATTTTCTTGTAGTGTTTAATTTAAATATCAAGAGGAATGGTTTCTTCAATATTCGAGAGGTTCATTTCAGAGTCGATCTCATGAAAGGAAATGAGATTCATAGAGGATTTGACAAAATTAGGTAGGTACAAACCACTAAGATTATCTTCTATAGAATAGGGAAGGGAGGAATGATGGTGATGCACATCCCACAATGCATCATTTTACTTCATGATCTCCATGATGCTTTCGTTGGTTGAGAATATGCATGAGAAAGGATTAGAGGGTGTGTCATAATCTAGTGATCTATCTACCCAATTGATTGAAGAAAAAGTATGGGTTGCACAAGCCGAGTAGATAGCTTCATAATATTTCTCAATGGGACTAAGTATCATTCAATCTTCAAAACTTTGGATGCCAATTTCACCTGGTACAATCCTTGGATCAGCCAAGATTGTAGAAGATGATATCATATTGATATAAGCAACTGAATGTGGGGAGTTGGAAAGGGGAGGATAGGGAAGTGAAAAATTCCCCATAAGTGATGAATCCTTCAATAATCCAACTCCAACATGTTTGTAGGAATGTATGGATTCCCCTACAAGAGGGATACTTCCGGTAACATTGGCATCAGAGGAAAAGAAATTGAGTTGATATATGGCTACGATATTACCTTTATGAGGAAAGGCAACCATTCAGAAGTAAGTCGAAAGAATGGTAGCCATAACATAAACCCATGTATGTCCCAGTAGAATATTATAATCAAGAGGTCTGTCAATAACTTCTACTTCAACGAAGATGATTTTTCCCCCAAGTTCGACTTGGAGGGAATTCAAAATACCACACGGTTTATATGTCCTTCTATCAATCGCTTTTAATGTGGTGGTAGATTGATTTAGTTGAGGTGAACCAATCACCTTCCAGCAAGACATATACATGATGTAGATCAAGGCTCCCTCATCTACAATATAACGATGAATGTTCTTACCATGGACAGTGACCTGAATCATAAAATCCAACTGAGATGGAAGTTGATGAGTATAGTTTTCATGGGAGAAATCCACTAGGTTAGAATCTGATGGGTCCATACATCTGATAGACGAAAACAAGGCTTCTTTTGGGTAGGGAAGTTTTGCAACACCTCAAGAGTTGACATAGTTGACGGAGATTGAGCCAAATCTACAACCACATTATAATTTTGGCAGCTCTTGAATGACAATTTTAAGAAGACTTATGGATAATGCCCTTCGGAGGCTTGATAGTCAATTCCAAAGGTGGAACAAAATCAGATGAGGTTGGTGTCAAACTAGCAAGTTGATTAGTAGCTTGACCATTTGGTGGTTTCAGATTACCATATTATTTGTTCCGAGTGTCCACCAAAACATCGGATCTCAGCTTTCAGGAGGAAAGCATCAAAATTGTGTTAGAGGAAGAGGGGTCCCAGGAAACCATATGAGTCTCTTGATTGGGAAACGGATCGGTCAACACACTGGGAGAAGTGGATGATTTAAGAAACTAATTTACTTCAGTGTGGTGTGGAAAATCATGTGTAAAGTGATCCTTATTGAAAATCAAGCATGGGTATCGAGGCTTTCGTTTCTCATCAGGAGACAAATTTCTTTTTTAATCCTGCGGTGAGGAATACTTTTTTTTCTTACCTTTACCTTTCTTCTTGCTTCAAGGTTTCTATTGAGATTTTCCTTTATTAGATGAAATGGAATTTATCTCAGAAGTAGAAGCTGTAAAAGGGTGGGATTGAGGGTTTTGTGCAAAAGTGGCAAGACTAGATGGTTTACTCGCCAACTGTGAACTGGAAGAACCATTAATGCCATCATTGGCATGAGATTATTTACCAAGTGGAAAAGGAACAATGTTTTAAGGTCACAGAGTGTTTGGTATCTCATGATAGACTGTGCCTGATTGGGTATGAACCAGATCTAAATATTGAGCAGGAGCAATGACTTTTTCTTCGGTCACGACTCCACCTCTGGCCACATCCTCTATTATATGAGCTAACGGATATTTGACAAACCATTCCGTTAACAACTAATCAGGAACAAAGGCCTTGACTAATCGGTGACAATGCATCCACTCATGGATGTGATATGAAATGTGAGTGGAATCTAATTGTTTGAAGTTAGTCAAAATTTTCGTTCCAGTTTCATATCTGATGGGTAATTGGAAATGTGTGAGGAAGGTGGTGGCTAAAGTAATGAAATCATGAAACAATGTTCTAGGTAATTCAATATACCATTTAGTTGTGGTACTTGTAAGTATTCACTAGAAAATATGAAGTCAAATGGAATCATCATTGAGGGAGTTGGATGAACACCATAGATGATACATCATGACATGCGTCGATGGGCCTTCTCCAGGATTACCATTGAACTTTGGGATATTTGATGGCAACTTAGTGGGAATAATCGACCACCATGGAAAATGAGTGATGGGTTCATTATTAAGCCGATTTAAGTTAGGTAATTCAAGAGTAGCCACAAAAGGCAATTGTCGATTAAATTCCAAGGGAGGATGACCTATGTAAGAAGGAATGGCCTGTGAAATGGGAACTTGAATGCCTGAATAAGGAGGGTTCTAATAATAGGGAACCTATTTATTAGGATATGGAGGATTCTGATAACCATCATATGAGTGAGTTTGTTTCCCAACCCCAAGATGGCGGTAACGCTGTTGGAATTGTTGGGCCTAGAATTGTTGGCCTTGAATCGACAGGTGATGGGGTCCATACTATTTCCCAATAGGGGTTTGTATTCACCCCTGGTCTAGTGGGTTCAGTTGAAACTGCAACAAATTTTAAATAATTTGACCTACCAAAATTTGAGGAGCACTTTGCGCAAGCGTTTGAGAAGATAATGTGCCTTGTATAGTTTGAATAAGTGGTACCTGGGAAGAACCAGATACGTTGGAATAGGCTGTAAAGGTTGGCTCACATGTATTTTATCTTTTTGAGGTCTTGATGGATAGATAGGAATGTGCGATGAGGATGGCACAACTTGAGGATTTAGTAATTGATCCCAAAATGAACCAGGTTGAATGGGTGAAGTAGTTTTCCAAACACTAGCAGCCATTCCAGGATAAGGTATATTACGATATTGAGGCATACCAACACAGGTTTTCCCACTGCATAAGGAGGAGGGGATGATATAGGAAACTATGATCCATATGGAAAGTGCCCAACATAAGGATATTTATGTTGTTGAGGGTAGCTTTATCCACTGATATAGGGACTAACCTGTTGCTCTATTGTAGGTGTAGCCAGATGAAGAGGAGAAGACTATGTATAATTCATAAAATAAGTACTAGACATTCTTCCTGAATTAGATGACATGGGATATGTCCAAGGACTGGAATCCATACAAGAAAAGGCACCAGATAATGACTGATAACCAGGGAGAAAATACAGGCCACCATACAAATGATTTTCTCGTGATGTCATGAACATATATGAGGAAGCAACACTTGATGTATCAACCATAATAGTGGACACATGCTTGGACTTTGAATCAGTTCCAGTCATGGTTGAAAATCACAATGAATATTGTTGCAAAAGATCCACGGGTAAGCCCAAAGAATCAGGTAAAGGAGTTTATATCAGAGTTTTAAGAGATGAAAAAGGCTCGAGTTGATAAAAATGAAGTCCTTCCTAATGAACAGGAGTAGAAGGATGAGGCTCTTCTTGAGGAATCTCTTAAATCCTCAAAAGTATGTATGGAAGAGGTTCACCTTCGGGTCTGAGATATATTGGTTATGTCTGAGACAAATGAAGATAAGATGAAGGTCCCGTAGAATCATGTGAGGATGGTTGAGGCTCCTCATGTTCATTAACCTCAGGAAAAAAAGTGTCTGACTCAGGAAGGTCAGGTTCAATGACCTCAGTTAACAAATTTTCAGAGACTTCTATTTCAATTGTGTCAGTGTCACCAACAGGGGTAGATGTAATCTTGGGTTTGGAACTCAAATGGACATATGATTCAAGGAGATCAATATCAAGAGGAGGGAAAGAAGTAGTGCCTAAATTTCCTAATTCGGTAGTTTTTGTTTTCTTATGTTTTTTATGTTGGATAGGATTAGTCTCTAGAGGTAGAGGAGGCTTATTTTTCATTCTACATGAACGAAGGGGAGGGGGATTTTTTTCTTCCACATTGGACAATAAATTTTATTAACACAAAAGGAAATAAATCAAAAAGAGGGTAATATAAGAATAAAGGATTACCAAGCAACCGTGAACTGCGATATACACCTTGGTGAACCAAGGACTTAACATATGGAAGCCAATCTCCCTGAATTATATGTTTGGTATATCACAGTATACAAGGCGTCAAACTCAATTACCTATGGATGGATAGAAACCTATTGGGTACTCCCAAAATATACTCGATAACATGTGGGAATGCAGTATGTAGTAGTGTTGTATAATGTATAATCGTTTGATGATAGAATTCCCATATACTTTTCATTCATGGAGCACCATATGATATACACAAGGTTACATGGAGAACGATCCTATACACTTACGTACGTGGAATGAGATTGTTGAAAATGCAGCAAGATGATGGAGCTTAGTGAAATGAAGTCGCTTTCACTAAGTGGGCCCACAGGCAAATTTTGGCGCAAAGTCTATTTTTAGACTATGTCTATTTTTAGACATATGGAGCATGGTCCAGGGGTTGCAGTATGTTATTCTTGGAGTATTGGTCATGTTGGTAAAAATAGATGGACCTCTATTTTTGGACCTATAGGTCGAAGTCTATTTTTAGACTGCCTATCCTAAAAATAGGGAAGTCAAATATTATTTACCCTTAATAATATTTGGACTCTAAACAGCAGTTTACTCTCTTGGAGCACTTCATTTCGAGCCTTGGAAGTGGCTCATGCATCTGACAGAGGAATTACGCTATTCCTAAGGGTTTGGTGAGCACATGCATGGTTGACTTCAGTTAGGACTTCAGTGGCAGAAGTTTGGTGGAGTTAATGAGACAGCTAGTGGAGTTGTGTTCGGTTTAATTTAGTTGAACTAGTTGAGATTAGTTTAACTAGCTAATCAATTAGTTATGAGTGGAGTGAATTAAATATTATTTAATTCATTAATTAGTAACTCATTATTCAACTCAAGAACACATCAGTTCACTACAGTGCATGATCAGTTCAGTGGAGACCAATGAAAGAGGTAAATGAAAGGGTGGAGTTAGCTATCAGTGGCGACATCAATTGTGCATGAGATTTGCACCACACTTGGAGGAATTGCCCATGATGATTGCGCTGTCAAGCCAAGGAGATTCGAACCTTGGATCTCTATATAGACAAGCCATGATTGCGCAATAGAGGCAAGGCAATTAGTGGTGAGTTTTGAACCAGTAACCTGTTCAAAACCAAGCTAGTTTGTGTGTAACTTCATGAGAAAGTACTGAGTACTTGTGAGGAGTATTGTACTGAGTTTGTTACATGATTTCTCCATTATAATATACACAATAGCTATGGGGTTTTCAGCTATAAGCTTTCCCCATACATACTGTTTTAATGTGTATGATGAATTGATGTGTTTAGCTTGTTTTATTTCCGCATGTGTGATGATCTGAGTGGAAGAGATTATGTGTTGCATATAAATTCGAATTGTATGTGATCAGGATAGTCTCGGTGGATAATTAATCATTATTCAGCAAATTTATAAATGGTATCAGAGCTATTGAAGCAGATATTGATCATCACAGTGATTACAAACTTATTTCGGTAGATAGAGTCTGCATGCAGGCCAAGTAGCCTCCGGATTCATCTTTCTTCAAAAAGTGAAAGGTCTGGTAAATGCCCCTTGCAGTCAATCTCTGTGCTAGAAATAATTTGTTCTCACAGATCTAGAGCGGTTGAGCTTTGAGGTGGAATTCGAAATTTTGCAGCAGTTTTGTTTTCTTGGTGCCAGTGTTGAAAATGTCTTTCAACGGTTTGCGACTCGAATATGCCCTTGAAGGCAGTTCGAATTATGTTGCATGGAAGGATCGCATGGAGGCAGTATTAGAAGATAATGGTCTGAAGGAGTTCGTAGATACGGATGTCCAAAAGCCCACTGATCCTGCTGAAGTCGAAGTATGGCAAAAGAAGATGGTGAAATGTCGAAGGATCCTGTTGGAGGGCGTCAAGGATCATATTGTATCCAGCCTGCATGGAAAGGTTTCTCCATTTCTAATGTGGAAAGCTTTGACGGATCTATTCCAGAGTAAGAGTGACCAAAGGAAGCTGGCGCTCAAAGATAAGCTCAGGAACATCAAGATGGAGAAAGGCGACAGTATCGCCAAATACCTCACGAAGTTCACTCAATGCAGAGATGAGCTGGGAAGTGTGGGGGTGACTGTCGAAGACGAGGACATGGTCGACCTGGCTCTCCTTGGTCTTCTGAAGGCTTGGCACTCATATCAAGATAGTGTCAATGGTCGGGAGAAGCTGCCAGGATGGGAGCGCCTTTGGGCGGATCTCATGCAGGAGGAGATAAGGAGGACTATTCGAGATGGATCTTCATCAAAGGGAGCTGATGAAGAAAACTGCACTTTGGTTGCCAAAGAAAAGAAGGGGAAGGGTAAGAAAACCTCTCATTCTGGTGCAAAGGGCAAGAAGCAGGATATGGCGAAAGTGAAGTGTTTTCACTGCCATGATCATGGACATTATGCTACAAATTGTCCAAAGAAGAAGAAGAACAAGCAAGCGGGAAGATCTGCAGATGGAGAAGCTTTGGCTTCACAGTTCGAGCTTGACTTTTCACTGATTGCATGCTTGGTTTCAAGTGTGCTGGGATCGGTATGGTTCTTGGACAGCGGTGTGTCATTTCATATGACGGGAGATTGGGAGTTGTTCTCAGATCTGGAGGACAAAGATTTGGGTGTGCACATCGAGATGGGCGATGATGGTAGATACAGTGCGACTGGTATCGGTACCATATCCTTTCAGAGGGAGTCTGGTAAACCCTTTGTATTTAGGGATGTCATGCATGTACCTGGATTGAAGAAGAACTTGATCTCTGTGGCGATGTTGGAGGATAAGGGGTATGATGTGGTCTTCAGCGAAGGAAAAGCCTTCCTGCGCAGTAAGACTACTGGAGAGACCCGGAAGATAGGAGTTCGAACCAAGAACCTCTATCAGTTGCAGGTAGATGGCTGCGTAGCAATGGCATGCAAGGCGGGAGAAGTGGTGAGCCGGGATGATGAGGGCGAACTGTGGCACAGGAGATTGGGCCACCTTCACCATGGAGCTTTGAAGATCCTGCAGCAGATTTCTACTGGGCTTCCCAAGGGCACTCTTGCGCAGTCAGATCAGTGCAAGGGGTGTACTTTAGGGAAGTATGTGAAAGCCACCTTTCACGAGAAGGATAGTCGTGCCACGACGATCCTTGAGAGAGTTCACACAGACGTGTGTGGTCCTTTCTCAGTTGCTTCGACAGCAAAGCACAGGTATTATGTGATCTTTGTTGACGATTTCTCTCGAAAGTGCTGGATCTTCTTCATGCCGAAGAAGAGCGATACATTCGCGAAGTTCTGTGAGTTTAAAGCACTGGTCGAGAAGGAGTCGGGGAAGAAGGTGATTGCTCTAAGGAGTGATAACGGTGGTGAATTCATCTCGACTGAATTCAAGGAGTTCTGCAGCGCAGAAGGGATTCGGAGAGAGCTCATCGCACCCCATAACCCATAGCAGAACGGGGTGGCTGAGCGGAAGAACAGAACGATCGTGGGTGCTGCACGGGCGATGTTGCATGATCAGGGCCTACCCCTTCACTTGTGGGATGAGGCATGCAATACAGCAGTGTATGTGCAGAACCGTTGTCCTCACAAGGTTCTTGGCATGAGTACACCAGAGGAGGCTTATTCTGGCAAGAGGCCCGATATTTCCCATTTGCGGATTTTCGGATCTCCTGTCTACATGCATGTGACGAAGGATGCGAGAAGGAAGCTGGATCCAACTGCTGAAGTTGGAATATTTGTGGGGTACACCGATACACCTCACAACTATCGGGTGTATGTGCCAGACAGTCGCAAGACTGTTGTGCGACGGGATATAAAATTTCAGGAGGAGAAAGCCATGCAGTGTTCGCTTGAGAGGGAGCTACACTTGCATGCAGATGAGGAGCCGTTAGTTCCTAAGGAGGAGCTTCCGGATGTGGATCAGCCACAAGAGGAGGTTCAGGAGGTGGAAGAAACCACCCAGGCAGCGCCAACCATTAGAGGGCGCATGCGCACTACAAAAGCTGAGCGACTGGCTCGGGATGCAGAGAAGGTTGTAGGACCACCTACAGCACAGCGCAGACAGAGGCAGTCACCGGATCGGTACACTGGATACATGGCTCTTGTGATTCAATGTGTTGTGACGGAGCCATCCTCTTTTGAGGAAGCTGTGGAGGAACTCGCATGGGTTGATGCCATGATCGAAGAATATGATTCGATCGTCAGGAACAGTGCATGGGAGATTGTCCCAAGACCGGTGGGGAAATCAGTGGTGGGTTCGCGATGGATCTACAAAGTGAAGCAGGCGGCTGACGGGAATGTGGAGAAGTACAAGGCGAGATTTGTCGCCCGTGGCTTCTCACAGATCGAGGGGATCGATTATGAGGAGACCTTTGCACCTGTCGCAAGGTACTCTTCCATACGGACGATCCTTGCTCTCTCAACGCAGATGGGATGGCACATCCATCAGATGGATGTGAAGACTGCGTTCCTCAACGGAGTCATTGAGGAGGAGGTGTACATAGAGCAGCCTGAAGGTTTCGAGATCTTCAATAGTGAGTCGCATGTGTGCCGACTCAAGAGAGCACTGTACGGGCTGAAGCAAGCACCTCGTGCTTGGTACACTCGGATAGACAGCTACTTCACCGGGCTTGGATTCTCCAAGAGTGAGGCAGATCCTAACTTGTACCAGATTTTGGTGGAGGGGAAGCTGTTGATCATCGTACTATATGTAGATGATCTGATTTTGACTGGCGATGAGCAGTTGATACTTTCATGCAAGGAGGATCTTGCATGAGAGTTTGAGATGAAGGACTTGGGCATCCTTCATTATTTCCTGGGATTGGAGATTTGGCAGCGCAGTGGAGGACTGTTTGTTTCTCAGGGCAAGTATGCCCGGGAGATTCTGGAGAGGTTCAACATGGAAGGCTGCAAGCCTGTTGATACCCCTCTTCCTGGAGGTTGGAGGAAGGGAGATGCTACTTCGGAGGAGGTAGTGGATGCCACTGTCTATCGACAGTTGGTGGGGTCGTTGATGTATCTGGTCAATACTCGACCCGATATATGCTATGCGGTTAACCAGCTTTCGCAAGCTATGGTTAAGCCTACCAAGCTCTTTTGGAAGGCGGGCAAGCATGTATTGCGCTATATCAGAGGCACATCGGGATATGGTCTATGGTACAGACAGGAGGATGGAGTGAAGCTTTCTGGTTTCACCGATGCAGATTGGGCAGGGAGCCCAACAGACCGGAAGAGCACTTCTGGAGGAGTTTTCAGCATTGGGTCGACAGCAGTTTCCTGGTACAGCAGGAAGCAGAGATCCGTGGCACTCAGTTCAGCAGAGGCCGAGTACATGGCAGCAAGCTTGGCTGCATGTGAGGCTATTTGGATGAGGAAGATCCTCGCAGGTTTGTTCAGGTTGCATTTGGAGCCTACAATGATCTACTGTGATAACCAGAGTTGCATTAAACTCTCGGCTAATCCAGTATTTCATGATAGGTCCAAACACATCGACATCAGGTACCATCATATCAGAGATTGTGTTCAGTGGAGAATCATGATGCTTTCATATGTTCCCACGGAGGATCAGGATGCCGACATCCCGATGAAGGCGCTCACCAGGAGCAAGTTCGAATTCCACAGAGGCAGGATAGGGGTTGCAGATAATCCATATCTTGCTGAGAGGGAGTGTTGAAAATGCAGCAAGATGATGGAGTTTAGTGAAATGAAGTCGCCTTCACTAAGTGGGCCCGCAGGCAAATTCTGGCGCAAAGTCTATTTTTAGACTATGTCTATTTTTAGACATATGGAGCATGGTCCAGGGGTTGCAGTATGTTATTCTTGGAGTATTGGTCATGTTGGTAAAAATAGATGGACCTCTATTTTTTGACCTATAGGTCAATAGGTCGAAGTCTATTTTTAGACTGCCTATCCTAAAAATAGGGAAGTCAAATATTATTTACCCTTAATAATATTTGGACTATAAACTTCAGTTTACTCTCTTGGAGCACTTCAGTTCGAGCCTTGGAAGTGGCTCATGCATCTGACAGAGGAATTACGGTATTCCCAAGGGTTTGGTGAGCACATGCATGGTTGACTTCAGTTAGGACTTCAGTGGCAGAAGTTTGGTGGAGTTAATGAGATAGCTAGTGGAGTTGTGTTCTGTTTATTTTAGTTGAACTGGTTGAGATTAGTTTAACTAGCTAATCAATTAGTTATGAGTGGAGTGAATTAAATATTATTTAATCCATTAATTAGTAACTCATTATTCAACTCAAGAACACATCAGTTCACTACAAGGTATTGATCAGCTCTGGAAAGGCTGGAGACTAGGTGCAGGCGAGGTATATGAAAGGGTGAGTTAGCTATCGTTATGCATATCGCTGTGCATGAGATTTGCACCACACTTGGGAGAATTACATGATTACTTTCACAAGGAGATTCGAACCTTGGATTCTATATCGGGATGTTGACACTGCGAATAGGGCAATAAGCTTCTACTGGAGTAACCTGCTCTAAAACCAAGCTAGTTTGTGTGTAAACTGTAGGAGAAAGTACCGAGTACTTGTGAGGAGTATTGCATCGATTTTGTTACATTATTTCTCCATTATAATATACACAATAGTCATGGGGTTTTCAGCTATGTTTCCCCATACATACCGTGTTAATGGGTATGATGATTTGATGTGTTATCGCTTGTTTTATTTCCGCATGTGTGATGATCTGAGTGGAAGAGATTATGTGTTGCATATAAATTCGAATTGTATGTGATCAGGATAGTCTCGGTGGATAATTAATCATTATTCAGAAAATTTCTACAGAGATTTCACCCCCGGAATGAAACACTGGAAAACAACGACTACCACTACGTTTAACAATGTTGGAACATGTCTCTAGCATAGACCTCTAAATTTGTGTTAATGTTATAACTTCTCCTTAGGTTGATTCAATAAATTGTATTGTTTATTTTTTATCAAGTTATAGTTTTGGGGCTCACAACGAATGTCACCTGAATACCCTAAAATGAAAATCTAGCATGAGAAAATAGGAATATTTTCCCTTTCAATGAAAATATAGCTAAGGAAGGGAATAAAATATCAAGATGCACACAAAATATGCAGCAAACAAGATGCAAGATATAATTTACTTTTTGACGAAATTATTCCTAATCTAATGCACATGAAAAACCCTAAATGCCAAATGAAAAAAATTTCTTTTCACCACACTTAATTTTCAAAATGAAGAAAACTAAGATGCAAATGTTAAATTACTTATTCAATTTCACTTTTTAGAATGATGAATCAAACAAAAATTCATCCAAACCATCAATAATAATAATAAAAAAAAACAAGTTTTCAAGAGACCAAACGATAATAAAAAATAAAAATCGAAACCAATTCTTATCAAAGTAAAAAAAAACACAAATGCAAACTGAATGGAGGTTTTAGAGAGACTACAAGACACTGAAGACTCAAGGAAAATCAACTGGAAGAAAACTTATGAAAGAGGGGCTCAAAAACCAAAGAAAAACTTGTGCAAAAATAGTGACCAATGTTGGTGCAGAGAGGGCTCCAATGCTTTTCAAAGTTGGGAAAGAGTGGGTATGGGTAAGATGCAATGATCTGTCATAGCCACTAGGGGAGCGTTGGGAATGGGAAAGAGATTTCCGACACAAAAATTGCAAAAATAAGTTGATGAAGCCACTTCCTAGGTATGTTCTTGGTTGGATGATGCAACAAAGGACTGTCAAGGAGGTAATCAAACACAAGGGACAAGGAAAACCACCAAGGGAATACTCTGATCCCTAGTATTGTCTCCAATTTGTTATAAGGGATTTATGATTGTGGACAAGTTATCTCCCCTAGGTTTGGTGGTCAACCTAGAATAACATAGATACAAGGAACCAAATTATTTTCCTTAAAAGTAAATATATGACGAAGTGAGGCCTACCTGGAAATTGTCGCTCACCTCACTCCTTCTCTAGCTTGGAAGATCCAATTCCAGCTTCGATAGTGTTAGCCCCCCTATAAACTTTTGACAGGAAAATTAGGGGGCTAAATTTTTTTTGAGCCTTCAAGGAATGCATCTCCCCTGAAGACACATCATCCTTGAAGTATCCTGTGCCTTTGCCTTTGACAAATTCCCCTCTGCTGACTCCCTTTATAAGGTCTCATTGTTTGTAGAAATTGTGCTCCAAAAGATCTATATTTATCCCCTGTATCCCTGCAAATTCCCCCTTTCCATCCCAAAATCCCCTCTAAGACATCCCTACACCCTTTGGTTAGCCAATTTCCCCCTTCTTCCCTCTATCATTTCCCATTTTCGGCCTCAAATTTCACTAAAAAGGGGCGAAAAACCCATGCTCTACACATATGAGGCCTAGCCCCTTTCGGCCAAGCCCCCTGCATTTTTCCCTCCACGCGACTACGATACTAGAACCACCTGCTAGCCCAAAGGGCACTTACCGCATTTGGATATCGGGCGCGCTTATGGTCGTTGATCTAAATAGAACGAACGACGATCGCCGCCCCTACAGCAACTACCGTTAAACCTATTCCGTCGATCGTCACATCCTAACCACTCATTCACCCGTAGATTCGACGGTCCATAGTACGTCCATCCTGGTGGTCCCTCCTGCGCACTATTTAAAAACCATTAGGTTTCTATCGCACCGCCTTTGGGTGGAGGGCGGTATTTTCCGATGGCCCAACGATTCCACTCAGCGTGCGACGCATGGTAGCGGCACTTCCAAAACTGCTTGCTCATCGCATGTTATATTTCGGTACAGGACACGGAGTGATATTGCCATCAGCCGTCAGATCTGTCCTTGCCCATCCAACGGTCATCGCTCAACGAAGATGCGCGAGATTTAACCCATGGTCTCCATACTCCGGGCCCATCGTTCGTCACCCTCCGCCACATTTTCAACCGTCGATCTCCTTTGATATCTAACGGTCCAGATTTGTCTTCCCCGCTGTTGACTTTTCTGCCCAGTCCTGCCACGTCACCTCCACATGTATCCTCCGTACATTTGCCCATCCCATTGCATGTATTCATTCAAAAGGTTGATTTTTATAAGGTTTCACGTATAATTTGCTATGCATTCCACCAACCTTCTCCAGAGCGTTTCTCCACCATTCCTCTGCATTTTTCCGCCATCTCCCGGCACAGTCCCATCATTTCACCAGCTGCACAGCCATTTTCATTGTTCGCACTGCATCCATCACCCCCATCCATGGATTTCATAACAAGTTTTCTGTTTTGCAGGGTTTGAGGTGGTGAAAGCCGCCATGATTTGCACACGCTATCACAGTGACAGAAAATATAGGAAAAGACTATGTACAGAGGCAGAGATCATGAAGAAATGCCCGAAGAGGTACCACAATGGGATTTGCATTTAAAGAGCAGGGCTAAAGTCTGTGAAACTGTCCCGGCGCCATTAACACACAGATTTCACAGTCAAAGATATAAATGGATCAGCAGAGAACCTAAGGCACGCAAATAAAGATCTTTAAAGCCTTATGTTTAGAGATTTAGAGGCAGAGTACCAAATAGAAAATCCAACACATAGAAAACCATGTCATCAGGGTTTCCACTGCAGCAAAATGTTTTTCTCGATAAAGGACAAAATGCCCATACACTTTTTATTCTACACCGTGCTCCTGAAAAAATTTCCACCCTGACAATAGTCCGAAGCTACCAGAGCATTTGTTTCATAAATACGGCAGACTTCTCAATCGTTTATTTATCATTGGTTTATTCACCAAAAGTACCACAGGGTCATGAAGATCAAAGTACATCAAGATAGATACCGAAGTAAATAGAGGCCTGAAGAAGACCACTCTTCCATCCAAAGAGTGACAGGAATTGAATGCTCAGAATTTAAACAGAATGGGCTTCAGCCCTCTTTCTTTTCAGAAGTTTTAATACTGCATTTAGTTCTTCACCTACCTCCTCTGCTTCCCTTCATCTATAAAACTCATGAGATAATATTGTAAAGGTTGTTGATTAGTTATCTGAGAACTGCAAGAAGTTTCTTTTGAGACACAGTCTCTATGTAAAGTTGTAAGATAGGTTGAAGGGGATGTTTTTAGACTGAGTATTCAGCTATTGGAAATGTTGTACTTGACTGGTATTGCTATTTAATATGACAAGCACATTTCTTTGGATCCTGATCTGAAGCAGCGGTGATGTTTCTTATCTCTGTGTTTTAATTCATTTCATTTTCGTTTCTACTGGCTTGCATCAAAATATTGACATAGGATTTACCCTTGTTAGGTACCCTATGTTTCTTCTCTCCTTGCCATTAATGTTTTTCTTCTGAATGTGTTATATAAGAATTGATTTTAGTTGGTTTAACCAGTGTAGTGGATGTTATTGCCTGCTCTCTGATGTATGAATTAAATGAATTCAGTTCTCAGATGTTTCTTGTTAAGGATTTAGTTGGAATATTTGGGAACAGTGGGGATTAGAGTTAGCCCTGTCCACTAGGATCCTTGTGTGACCAGCTGGTTTTTAACTTTGTGCCCTGAATCTGTGTTGTCTCCTCCTCTCTTACCTTTCCATATCTCACTATCATCTTTAGGATCCAACGTTTTAGATGACTAGCCCAATAGAAAGCTTTCACATTGGATAGTAAGCAAATCCTTTCCTGACTCCATTGCCCAATATTTTGAATATTTCCTAGAACATTTCACCCCTGCCTTGTCCCTCTTTTCTCATCCTTGTCTTACATTGAACCCTTCCTTCCTGATAACCAGCAACCAAATCAAAACAAATCAAACAAACCTTGTGCCTATAACTAGCCTAACATCTTAAACTTTGAGCTTCAAAGACATAAAACCTTTTCTCATATAGAGAGATCCCTCTTTGGACCCAGGAGGGCTAGATCCTGAGGTCTGAAAGTGGTTTGATGTTTTCTCATCTTTTGGTCTTGCCAATCTGGCCAAAACATGGGAACCCCAAAATAATGGTGACCATACTGGGGAACCTTGAGTGCATTACACCTTAAACATTCTTAGGCATTCAAAAAACCTACAATATCTGGTTAGGTTGGCAGTTAAACAATCCTATTCTCACATCAACCTATATACCATTTGTTGTGTTTCTCCCATACTCTTGGATAGAGTCTGTAAAGGGCCAGGTAGCCTCCAGATCTCACACTCTTTCAAAGGTGACATATCTGGTAAATGCCCTCCCAGTCAATCTCTGGTTAGATTTTGTTGTGTTTGGGAGATATCCTTGAAAGGGGACATCTCATAAGCACTGTGGTGGATAGTGTACCCTCCAAAAACATCCTGAACCTTCCACCTGGCAACTCCATATTCCCTAAACGTTTTAAAGACTCCACTGGTGATCAGTAGGCCTACTGATTATCTTGGTTCACATCAGACTTCACTGGGAGACCAGCCTCCACTACAACATCAACCACAGTAGAAGTAACAAGTAGGGTTAAGTTGCTTGGTTAGAAACAACATTATGGCTTCAAGGACCATTCACACAAGAGCTTATCCCAACCCAAACCCACCTGAAATAGTTGATAACCCTTAGAGCATCCTCAAAAATCCACCTACACCTAGAGGATCAACTATTTCCAGTCACATATATAGAGCTAACTCTGCACCAGAAGATCTTACAGCTCTATCACACTTTCACCTTGACCTAGACCTACCTAACAGATTACCTAGAACTAGGTCATTCAGTGTCCTAGACCAGCCAGACCTTGAGCTTCCTGGTTCACCACCCCAAAGTGGTAAACACCCTGGGAAGAGACAGACCCCTCCATCTACGCCTCCTGATACTCATTTCATACAAAAATTGGGGCTCAGTCATCCTAGATCTACTCATCATTCTTCTGTTGGTAATATTATCCCTGTCATCCACATACCAGCTGCCCAATTCAACCCTTTACCTCATCAAAACATCATCATGGCAGCCTGGTATGCACCTCTGGTTTTACCTCAGCCTATAGTACCCTAACCCAATGATTATCAATCAAAGATCCCACACTTCACTACGAAAGAGTCCATCACAACCCAGCAACATGTAGATAAGATGGAAGATTCTTTTGACTACATGGAAATAGATGATAATACAGTCAAGAAGAGAATTTTTTCCCAAAGCTTAGGGGGTGATGTGAAGAAATGGCTTAAGGGCCTACCTCCAGGTAGCATCAATGATCTTCCAGCTTTATATCAGACTTTCATAAACAAATTGGAAGCTAAGGCTAACCCTTGCCAACTCTTAGCAGAATACATGAGCCTTAAAAGAAACATAGGAGAGAGTGTCCATGATTACACAACAATATTTAACAGCATTTACAATGCCCTCCCTCTACATATGAAACCTCCACAAGGCATGGCTCTAGAAAAATACCCCAAAGGATTTGATGTTGACATGGCCTATGAGCTTAGGGATAAAGAGTACAACACATTGGAGGACATGCAGAAAGGAGCAGTGAACATAGAGGCAAATATGATTGAGAAAAGAGAAAGACTGAGATCTGAGAAGAGGTTAACATATAAAGATGACAATGTAGCTTCCACATCTGACCCAAATCATGACCATCTAGCTAAAAAAGTGGACAAGCTATACCAAATGATGGAAAAAATGGTTGTCACAGTTAGTAACCAAAATAGAAATCAAAACCATAACCAGAACCAAAACTTTAGAAGAAACAATGCCACTCCCAACAGACAAAGAGAATCAGATCAGCAGGTTATACCCCCATTTCAAGAGAACTTTCTTGATTAAGATGAGGGAATCATAGAAGAGTCTGAAGGGAACACAATAAACATGTTCAAAACAGAAAATTTAATCCATAACTGTTACTCGAAAGAAGATCAGCCCTCACCCTCTGGTTGGGATGAGGAATGGTTAGAAACTGAAGATTACAGATTAGGATTTGAAAATGCTATGATGCAGGTCAGAGAACAATATGAACTTAGAAGCAAAAAGAGCCAAGAAACTTCCAAACCAAAAGCTTCTGAGGTCACCATCAAGAAAAGACCTGAGAAAACTTCTAAAGCAACTGCTAAAAGTAACAAATCAACAGCTGAGAGTTATGGGAAGAAAAAGTAAAAGGACAACCAAAACAATGATACAAAAGGTAAACCAGCTAGTAGCACTAGCACTGCAGTTAGTGTTCCTGATAAAACTGTCACAAAAACTGTACATAACGAGAATCAGCACATTGATTCAGCCACTAAGGAATTGGCTAACAAAACAGAGTTGAACATTCCAAAGAGTCAATCCACCTTCAATTTGGAGAGTGAGATTGCAAAAATTAAAATCTTTGTCCCACTCTCTGAGCTGGCCACTCAGGATGTATATAAAGGCCAAATTTTGAAAGCATTACATTTAGGTGAGAACAGTGACACTGTAAATCTGAGTGATGATCAACCTGCCCTTCTGTTTGGTCCAAATATAGAATGAAAGTTTCAAGAAGGGGTAGTGCCCCATTTTTATATTAGTCTTAATAGCCATGATAAGATTCTCCACAATGCAATGCATGATTCTGGGGCATCACACAACCTAATGCCTAAAGTGGTAATGGAAAGGTTAGGCCTAGAGATAACCCGTCCCTATAAAGACCTGTATTCATTTGACTCTAGTAGAGTAAAGTGTCTTGGCCTGATCAAAGATTTATGTGTGAGCCTTACTCAGATTCCTGCCAAGTGTATGGTCATGGATGTTGTGGTGGAAAATGTGCCACCTGATTATGGCATGTTATTATCCAGATCATGGGGAGCCAAGCTGCAAGAAACAATGCAGATGGATGGGACTTATGCCACAATCCCAATCTTTGGCCAACTTAGAAGACTGTACAGGGATGCACAAATGAAATTCTTGGTTAGTAGCCCTGAAAAGCCTGAAAATTCTCCTCTATAATCTGTACATACAGATCTGGATTCCTTTATCTTCTGCAATGATGAATCTTTGGGGGAACCAAAATCTGAAAACATAGATACAAGCAAAGGTACACATGATGAAATAGAGCCAATGGATTTTAACATAATGGCTACCCTAGACTTAAAGGATGAAGACGTAGAAAACCTTGAACAGTGCACTGAAACAACAACGCAAAGTGAACCAAAAATAGAATGCAATCAGCCAACTAGTCACCTCTCTGACTTCCACATCCATAATGAAAAACTAAACAGCCCACAGCCTAGTGCAGACCCTATAACGCAACATAATGGTGAACCCAGCTGTGAGGAAAGAAACGATAACAAAAACGAGAGTGAACCCCTGTGGGAAATAAGTTTCGATGGGTCCTACACAAGAAGAAATATTGGGGCAGGAGTGTGGATACATAACACAGAGAGTGATTACGCAGAGAGCCATGCCTGCAACCTGCACTTCAAATGTACAAACAATGTTGCAGAATACGAGGCCCTTATCTTAGGCTTGAACCTGTTAAGAAAATTAGGAGCCCGTAGGATAGCTGTGCATGGGGACTCTGAGCTAATTATTAAACAGGTGAATGGTGAATACACAGTGAAACATCCTAGATTGAGAGCTTACAGGAATGACACTATTGATTTATTGAAAAAATTTGTTGAATATGAATTAGTGTTTGTTCCTAGGAGTCAAAATGTCATTGCAAATGGATTAGATTGCCTAGCTAGTTCATACCCTAAGACTCCAATCGACCAAAGAATTATCATACAGACCAAATTTAGACTTGCAGTGCTGGATAATGAAAAATACTGGCAGGTCTTTGAGGGTGATAAATAGATCGAAGATTTCCTGGTAGGCAGAAACGAGTTTGATTTTTCTGATTCAGACTCCGAATCTGACAATATCTGCCTAAGTGAATAGTCCTCAGATGAGGAAGAAATGCCCTGTAACATAGAAATAAACTCTTTAGATGAACAGATTGGAACTCCAGACGGAAAATGTGAAAACGTAGATAGTGAAGAAGTAGAGGTGCTGCAGACCAAAGATAAGAACATACCTCGAGGTCTGGCCCCTTTAGAAGACCTTTTTGACTTCGATGATGTAGAAAAAAAGCCCACTATAGAAAATGCAGACTCTGAAGTTGAGGAATGCAACATAGGCACTAGAGATAAACCCAAAATGATCAAATTGGCTAAGTCCCTGCCTGCAAACATGAAGAATAAATACATTGACCTATTCAAGGAATTCATTGATGTGTTTGCTTGGAGTTATGAAGACTTAAAGGCCTATGACACAAACATCATTCAGCATAAGATACCCTTGAAAGAAAATCAGAAGCCCTTTAGACAAAAATGTCGCATAATAAACCCGAAACAATTTCCTGCAGTGGAAAAAGAGATTAAGAAGATGTATGAAGCAAGTGTAATTGTGCCTGTGAGGTTCTCTGATTGGGTATCAAACCTAGTTGCTGTGAGGAAGAAAACAAGGGAAATCATATTGTGCATAGATTTCAAGAATCTTAATAGAGCCTCACTCAAATACAATTACCCTTTGCCAAAAATGGAACATATTCTTCAGAGGGTAGTAGGTTCTAAAAGGATTTCCCTGCTAGATGGTTTTTCAGGTTACAACCAAGTCCTGGTAATCCCAGAAGACCAACTCAAAACAGACTTTACCACTCCATGGGGTACCTTTATGTATGTGAAGATGCCTTTTGGATTGATGAACGTTGGTGCAACCTTCCAAATAGCAATGGACATAGCTTTTTCAGATGACATAGGGCACTTCATTGTTATTTACTTAGATGACATAACAGTCTATTCCAAGACTGAAGAAGAACATATGAAACATCTGAGAAAAGTGTTTGAAAAATGTAGAAGGTTTGGTCTTTCACTGAATCCTAAAAAGACTATATTTGGACTGCAGGAAGGTAAACTTCTTGGCCACATTATATCTGAGAAGGGAATTAGGATATACCCACAACGAGTTGAGGGAATACTAGAAATCACACACCCAAGAAACATCAAATAATTACAGTCCTTCATTGGGAAAATTAACTTCCTTAGGAGGTTTATTCCAAAACTAGCTGAACACCTTAGAAATATGACTAACATGTTGAAGAAAGGTGTAGGAATTAAATGAAAGGTGTAGGAGTTAAATGGACTGTTGGAGCTAAACAATCTTTTGAATTAGTAAAACTTGCACTCACCCAAGCTCCTGTTCTGATCATCCCAGATTTCTCTAAAGATTTCCTGATCTTTTCATTTTCCTCTAAGCATATAGTGGTTGTAGTCTTACTGCAGAAAAACACAGAGGGAATGGAACATCCAATTGCCTTTTTTATCAAAGCACTAAGGGATGCACCCTTGAAATAAAACATAATGGAAAAACAGGCCTATGCCTTAATCCGACCTTAAAGGACTTCAGGGTGTACATATTTCATTCTCACACCATAGCTTATGTGCCTAACATAGTTTTCAAAGATATATTGTCCCAAGATCCTGATGGAAAGAGGGGAAAATTGATTGCTGTGATTTTAGAATATGACCTTGAGATAAAACCCACCAAACTAATTAAAGGTCAAGGCTTAGCACAACTGATGGCTGAATAAAACTTACAAGCCCTAGACATTAACATGGTAAATACCTTGGATGAGCAACAAGAATTGCCTGATCCCACTGTTGAGGAAAAGTTTCAGAGCTCTCCTTGGTATTCTGGCATTATGTATGTGCTTACACACCTCAATGCCCCTCCCGAACTATCAAAGACCAAGGTCAGATTCTTAAAGCTAAAGGCCAGAAACTACTACGTTTTGAATGAAAACTTATACTGGAAAAACCCAAATGGCCTATTGCTTAAATGTTTGCCTGAAAACGTGGCAGAGAGGATTAAACAAGAATTCCATGCTGGAGAATGTGGAGGCCACCTGAGTTGGAAGGCCACTGCAAAAAAAATACTCAGAGCTGGCTACTATTGGCCCACACTCTTCAATGATATCCATAAGATGATAATTTCCTGCCACAAATGCCAGATTTTTTAAGGCAAAAGAAAACCCCTTCCCTTACTTCTACAACCCATCACTGTTGAAGGTCCCTTTCTGCAATGGGTCCTAGATTTCATAGGGGAGATTCACCCTGCTTCTTCTGCACAACACAAATGGATCCTAACAGCCACAAACTACTTCACTAAGTGGATAGAGGCCATACCCACTAGGAATGACACAGATTCAGTCATCATTAGTTTCCTAGAAGGTCAAATCCTCTCTTGGTTTGGCTGCCCAAGGAAAATAATCACTGATAATGCTACTGCTTTCGGATCCAAGAAAATGGTTGATTTTTGTCACAGGTATCAAATAGCACTCGGTCATTCAACTTCCTATTACCCTCAAGGTAATGGATTATCTGAATCATCAAACAAGAGCCTGGTGATCATCATCAAGAAGCTGTTGGAAGAGAACAAAAAGTCATGGCATAACAAGTTAGTGCATGCTTTGTGGGTTAACAGGCTTACAACAAAGAAATCTATTGGCATGTCACCTTATCAGCTCGTCTATGGAACGGAAGCAGTGTTTCCTACCAGCCTTGGGGTACCATTGATTAAGCTGGTCCAGGAGATCCAAACAGAAGAAGACAGTATGGTGAGAAGGATAAACCAGACAATTCATCTCCAGCAAATGAGGGAATAGGTCTACAACAGAGCACTGAAGCTTCAAGAAAACATAAAGAAGTTGTTTGAAAAAAGAACCAAAGCTGCTCATTTCAGAATTGGGGATAAAGTTTTGAAGTGGGACTCAAGAAGAGAGGATAAAGGAAAGCACAACAAGTTTGACAGTTTATGGCAAGGTCCATACATCATCCAGGCCACTGTGGGTCCAACTTCCTTCTTCCTACAAGAATTAGATGGCACAGAGCTGTTTGGGGGTCCTGTCAATGGAAGGATGCTCAAACACTACTTCTGCTGATTTTCAGTTTCCAGTTTCCATTACCATTGTACATACCATTGCAGTTTTTTATTTTCAAGAAAAAAGAGAAAATGGTTTAAAAAAAAATAAAGGAAAAAGAGGTTCAGACATGCTCAAAACATGAACCTCTGAGGTTTAAAATATTGGCTCTAATATGCTCAAAACCTGAGCCAAAGAAAGCAAAGCAGCTGGTCCTAACATGATCAGAATTTGGACCAGCAAAGAAGAAAGAAGAATCATCTCTAACATGCCCAAAACCAGAGCTGAAATGAAGAAAAGAAGTGACTCTAACATGCTCAAAAATTGAGTCACAAAGAGAAGAAGGATACTTCAAGTTTCTGATTTCAAGCCTTCACAGTTTTGTTTTCAGTTTTCTGCAAATTCTGTCCATGTGCAATTGTCTTTATGCCTTGGACCCACAGCAAGTCAGACAGTCTAATCCTGGCTTGAATTTTTTTCAATTTCCATCGTAGAATATAGAGAAGAAATCTGCTGGACAATTTAATCCCAGCAGATATTAGATTAGGTAGAGAAACATATGAGACCAATAGTCTAATCTGGTCTCATGGAGTAATAAGGGTAGATTAAGAATAGGTTTATGTTATGTTATAAAAATAAATGATGTAAAGGGTCTGCTAGTTCAAATGCACCCTAGAAGAAGAAAAAATGCTAGGATTGTAGTGTGGGTAGGTAGATTGATTGGGAAATTTTTTCTGCTAAATTGATGTCTTCACAATTGTGGCAGCTGAAAATCAAAGAAGAAGGTGGCTTAAAGCAGCAGGCATCTGGCCTACACCAAAGATCATTTTCTGAATTCTTGACTCCTTCAAGAAGATGCCATCCCCATCTGGAGCCACTGTTAGTCCCCCTGTAAATTTTTGACTGGAAAATTAGGGGGCTAAATTTTTTTTGAATCTTCAAGGAATGCATCTCCCTTGAAGACACATCATCCTTGAAGTATCCTGTGCCTTTGCCTTTGACAAATTCCCCTCTGCTGACTCCCTTTATAAGGTCTCATTGTTTGCAGAAATTGTGCTCCAAAAGATCTATATTTATCCCATGTATCCCTGCAAAGTCCCCCTTTCCATCCCAAAATCCCCTCTAAAACATTCCTACACCCTTTGGTTAGCCAATTTCCCCCTTCTTCCCTCTACCGTTTCCCATTTTCGGCCTCAAATTTCACTAAAAAGGGGCGGAAAATCCATGCTTTACACATATGAGGCCTAGCCCCTTTTGGCCAAGCCCCCTGCATTTTTCCCTCCACACGACCGCGATACTAGAACCAGCCACCATCCCAAAGTTTGCTTAACGCATTTGGATATCGGGCGCGCTTATGGTCATTGATCTAAACAAAACGAACGGTGATCGCTGCCCCTACAGTAACTACCGTTAAACCCGTTCATCGCCGATCGTCGCATCCTAACCACTCAATCACCCGCAGATCCGACGGTCCACAGTACGTCCGTCCCGGTGGTCCCCACCGTGCACTATTTCAAAACCATCTAGTGTCTATCACACCGCCTTTGGGCGGAGGGCGGTATTTTCCGATTGCCCAACAATTCCACTCAGCGTGCGACGCGTGGCACCAGCACTATTCCAAAGCTGCTTTCTCATCACACGTTATCTTTCGATACAGGACACGAAGCGATATTGCCGTCAGCCGTCAGATCTGTCCTTGCCCATCCAACGGTCATCGCTCAACGAAGCTGCGCGAGATTTAACCCATGGTCTTCATACTCTGGGCCCATCGTTCGTCACCCTCCGCCGCATTTTCAACCATCAATCTCCTTTGAGATCTGACGGTCTAGATTTTTCTTCCCTGCTGTTGACTTTTCCGCCCAGTCCCGCCACGTCACCTCTACGTGTATCCTCCATACATCCGCCCATCCCATTGCATGTATTCATTCAAAACGTTGATGTTTATAAGGTTTCACGTATAATTTGCTATGCATTCCACCAACCTTCTCCAGAGCATTTCTCCACCATTCCTTTGCATTTTTCCGCCATCTCTCGGCACAGTCCCATCATTTTTCCAGCTGCACAGCCATTTTCATCGTCCGCACTGCATCCATTACCCCCATCCATGGATTTCATAACAAGTTTTCTGTTTTGCAGGTTTTGAGGTGATGAAAGCCGCCATGATTTGCACACGCTATCACAGTAACAGAAAATACAGTGAAAGACCGTGTACAGAGGTAGAGATCATGAAGAAAGGCTCGAAGAGGTACCACAATGGGATTTTCATTTAAAGAGCAGGGTTTAACTCTGTGAAACTATCCTGACGCCATTAACACGTAGATTTCACAGTCAAAGATATAAATGGATTGGCAGAGAACCTAAGGCATGCAAATAAATATCTTTAAAGCCTTATGTTCAGAGATTTAGAGGCAAAGTACCAGATAGAAGATCCAACACATAGAAAACCATGTCATCGGGGTTTCCACCGTAGCAGAATGGTTTTCTCCATAAAGGACAGAATGCCCATACACTTTTTATTCTACATCGTGCTCCTGAAGAAATTTCCACCCTAACAACAGTCCGAAGCTACCAGACCATTTGTTTCATAAATACGGCAGACTTCTCAGTCGTTTATTTATCATTTGTTTATTCACCAAAAGTACCACAAGTTCATGCAGATCAAAGTACATCAAGAGACATACTGAAGTAAATAGAGGCATGAAGAATACCACTCTTCCATCCAAAGAGTGACAGGAATTGAATGCTCAGAATTTAAACAGAATGGGCTTCGACCCTCTTTCTTTTCAGAAGTTTTAATACTGCATTTAGTTCTTCACCTACCTCCTCTACTTCCCTTCAGCTATAAAACTCATGAGATAATATTGTAAAGGTTGTTGACCAGTTATCTAAGAACTGCAAGTAGTTTCTTTTGAGACACAGTCTCTATGTAAAGTTGTAAGATAGGTTGAAGGGGATGTTTTCAGACTGAGTATTCAGCTATTGGAAATGTTGTACTTGACTGGTATTGCTATTTAATATGACAAGCACATTTCTTTGGATCCTGATCTGAAGCAGCAGTGATGTTTCCTATCTCTGGGTTTTAATTAATTTCATTTTCATTTCTACTGGCTTGCATCCGAATATTGACATAGGATTTACCCTTGTTAGGTACCCTATGTTTATGTTCTCCTTGCCATTAATGTTTTTCTTCTAAATTTATTATCTAAGAATTGATTTCAGTTGGTTTAACCAGTGTAGTGGATGTTATTGCCTGCTCCCTGATGTATGAATTAAATTAATTCAGTTCTGAGATGTTTCTTGTTAAGGATTTAGTTGGAATATTTGGGAACACTGGGGATTAGAGTTAGCCCTGTCCACTAGGATCCTTGTGTGACCAGCTGGTTTTTAACTTTGTGCCCTAAATCTATGTTGTCTCCTCCTCTCTTACCTTTCCATATCTCACTATCATCTTTAAGATCCAACTTTTTAGATGACTATCCCAATAGAAAGCTTGCACATTGGATAGTAAGCAAATCCTTTCCTGACTCCATTGCCCAATGGTTTTGAATATTTCCTAGAACATTTCACCCCTGCCTTGTCCCTCTTTTCTCATCCTTGTCTTACATCGAACCCTTCCTTTCTGATAACCAGCAACCAAATCAAAACAAATCAAACAAACCCTACGCCTATAACTATCCTAACATCTTAAACTTTGAGCTTCAAAGACATAAAACATTTGCTCATATAGAGAGATCCCTCTCTGGACCCAGGAAGGCTAGATCCTAAGGTTTGAAAGTGGTTTGATGTTGTCTCATCTTTTGGTCTTTCCAATCTGGCCAAAACATGAGAACCCCAACAAATAGCCAAATTTATAACCTGCACAGTCTGGTAACACAAGCCAAGAAACTACAAGATCTATGCAATATAATCTAAATAATTTATTCAATAGATCAACATGGTATTGAAAAAAGTGAAATAATGACATCACATATAGGAAAAAAGATAATTATTTTCATTAATATAAATGGAAGGGGATTAAAACCATAAGTGGTAGTTGATATTGTAAAATAGATCCTCTAATTTTTTAACTCGTCCTTTCCTTGTCACAATATGCACCTCTAGTCACCCTTTGCATGAGATGGTAACTACTTATTACAACAATATAAGTGCATAATTACTCTCCAAATCCAACCATTACCTCTTGCATATGAGAGGGTAAATATATATAAGAGTAGGGTAATTTGGGATTTCTTATCCAATTATCATTCTAAGTTTTTAGTTCTATCTTTTATGGAGGGATAGGATAAAAGGATAAGTGCTAAAAAATCCAAATTAGGGTAATATAGGATCTAAATGTCAATCCAAGGTAATTTGTTGAAACAAATTTTGGAAACTCCCAGAAGGTGAAGCTTCAGGAATCCTAATCATTCTCCCATAATATTAGAACCAAATCAGGTGCAAAGGAGATCAACCTTTTAGTGACCAACACTGGCCACAATGGAGCAACCTGTAGGTGATCACACCCCAGTAGGCTTGTAGGGAGCATTGGTCCTAAAATTGGCTCAGATGGGGTAGTTTAGGGTTGAAACTCTGAGGGATGAAAGGAGAATGCTTAGGGATTTGTGTAAGATGATGAAAAGGGGAATAGAATGTTGATTAATCCCATTATGAGGCTCACTTGATCGAATGTGAAAAAATGGTTTATAACATTGATCATGTGATTGATTAGTCTGTGTTTTAGGTGGAGCCAAATGGAGAATTCCAGTTAGAACCTAAGTGTATATTGCAGGGAAAGGTGCTCATGCTCCAGAACTGAGAAATAGAGCAGGTTAAAGTGCAATGGAAGCACTTTGGGCCTAATGAAGCTACATGGGAGATGGTGGATCAGATGTGGGCTATGTATCCTTCATTATTTGTCAGTTGAGGCAAGGAAATTTTGGTATGATTTTTGGTATATGGTTTGGCATATTTTTTGGTGTGATGTTTTGATATATGTACATATGTATATGGATGTAAATATATTCATGAGCTATGTTATAAATATCCAATAAGCAGTATGGGTGTCATGTCATTATATTTGTCATGTTGTTATGTTGTCATGTTGGTTTGGTTTTCAGCAGGGTGATCATTGTAAACACTACAACGAGCTAAGTTATAAAGCTCCAAGGGAATTATGTTTGCTTTTCAGTGGTTTTGTTGATGTTAGGTCCCTATATTACTAGTATAGTACTCCATACAAAGAAAATCCCTTTTATTGTTATTTGTGTACCCTTTGTAACCTCCAAGATAGCTTATTGTTCCCTTAAATTATTATTGTTAGGTCGGCTAGGATTACATTGTGGCCCACCGGGATTACATTATGGCCCCATGGACTCCTATATATAGAAAGGAGGTTTTGTAAATTGAATCATCCAAGAATTGTTCATTCATGTAATGTATTGGAGGTTGCCCCCTCGAAGTGGCTCATTTCTAAGGCGTGAATATCTCTTTTCTTCTCTCTTTGGAGCTGGTTACTCAACATTTGGTATCAGAGCTTTGGGATTCTAGGGTTTCGCTGCTCCAAACAGGTCATCGTGGAATTTTCGCTATAACTTTTTTTCTACGAAGCTTCAGAAGCTGAAATTTCTAGGGTGCGAAGCTGAAATCTTGAGGAAGGCTTTCTAAAAATTTCAGATCTTGGTTCGCAATATTTGAGGAGATATCATCTGTGGAAGTTAGGTATTGTTTCAGGCTCATAAACAGGTCATCGTGGAATTTTCGCTATAAATTTTTTTTTACGAAGGTTCAGAGTCTGAAATTCATATGGTGCGAAGCTGAAATCCTGAGGAAATTTGTCAAAAAATTTCAGAGCTTGGTTCGCAATATTTTTGGAGATATTATCTGTGGAAGGTAGTGCTTTTTCAGGCTCCTGAATTGCATCTCAAAGAGGTGATCGTGGGAAAACTTCAATAACTCTCTCTCTGGGCATTGGATTGAAGTGCCGTAAAAAGTGGTCGCAATTAAACAGACTGAAGTTTCTGGGCTATCAATTTCAGAGATAAAGGACAAAACAGTGACACGTGGCAAGTCGTACAAGTTCGCTCTACTAAACCAGTCCAGAATTAGGTCATTGTGGGAGATTGGACACAACTTTGTCTTGGAGAATCCAAATCAGGTCAGACCTGTGGCATTTTAAAGAAGCTTCAGAGATCTACTACAGGGCTGAATTTCAGATATCGAAGATTTTCAACTACAGAGATAATTCAATTTCAATATCGAGCTCCTAAAAGCTAGTAAAAGGTGTGTATTTTTTTCCGAATTGCATAAGTCTTGTTTGAAGAATCAAGCTGAATTGATTCCAAGGGAATCTTGTAGAATAGATATCAATATTGGATTCTAAAATGGCCCCTAAAAATAATTCAACACCCATCAAGCCTTCAGAAGGCTCTACCATGACTCATGAAGATGAAGAATTGCAACATGATCTATCAAAATTACAAGAACAAGTGCAACAAATTTCACTCTCGCAAAGAGCAGCAAAAAATGAAATGGAAGTTTTAAAGAAAGGTGTGGAAGTGAAGATGGATGGTTTGAAGAAAGGCATGGAAGCTAAGATGGATGGCGTGGAAGTAAAGATGGAAGGTTTGAAGAAAGGCGTTGAAGCTAAAATGGATGGTGTGCAAGCTAAGATGGATGGCGTGGAAGCTAAGATGAATGGCATGGAAGCTAAGATGGATGGCATGGAAGTGGGCATGGAAGCTAAGATGGATGACATGAAAGACAACATAGAAAACATGAAGAATGATCTAAAAGCATACATGGAAGGTTTGATGACAAGCTTAAAACCAGAAATGATTCCTAATGGCGGAAATATAGGAGAAGAACCTCATGATGAGAACAAAATAAATGTTAATCGTGATTTCATAAACTCGAATGTTGGTGGGAAGAACCACCATATTCCAAAAATGGATATGAGGAAGTTTGATGGAAAGGATCCTGGAACATGGATACTACAGATGGAGCAATATTTTGATCTCCATAACGTGCAAAACACACAAAAGGTACGCATTGCAACTTTACATTTAGAAAAAAATACATTTGTATGGTATCGATGGCTTTGCTCCCGTAAAAAAATTGTCACTTGGTCAATTTTTACTGAGGAAATGATAGCACATTATGAGGATACAAATAGCAACACCTTCTTTAGCCAATTGATAAATCTCAAACAAAAGGGTTTAGTGGGGGAGCACATTGAGGACTTCCAAAAATTGAATATAAGGGTAACTGATATTCTAGAGGAACACAGGATTGATCTCTTCATAGGTGCTTTAAAGGATAACATCCAACATGAAGTTCGCGTTTTGGAACCTGATTCATTGGAGAAGGCATTCAGGTTGGCAAGAAAAATTGAATGTAAAATTATGGCGACAAGGAAGCCTACCACTCACTTCTATAAAGAGGGAAGTGTTGTTACTCCTAGATTTCAACAACCTACAAGGTTGACACCACAAAAATTGGAAGGAAAAAGAGAAAAAGGGCTTTGCTACAGTTGTGATAGCAAATACACTAAAGGTCATAAGTGTATTGAGAAGAAATTATTTTACATAGATTGTGAAGAGGAAGAAGAAAATGAACAAGAAGAGGATATACACCAGGAACCAACCCTAGAAGAGGAAGAAATGAATCCGACGATATTGTGTAATGCACTGGCAGGAATTACCACTCCTCAAACTCTCAAGATACAAGGACAAATCAAGAAGAAAAAGGTAATAGTGTTGATTGATTCAGGTAGCACCCATAATTTTATTCATTGTAAGGTAGCCATGGAATTAAATTGTTTCCTATACCCAGCACCAGAATGTCAAGTGATGGTTGCAAATGGAGGAACTATAAATTGCTCTGGAAAATGCCATAATATCAAGCTAACCATGGGGAATATGTGTTGACAAGTCCAATGATTTCCATTCCTATGGGAGGTGCTGATGTTGTACTAGGAGTACAATGGTTACAATCTTTGGGGACGGTAGCTTTTAATTTTCAAGAACTTTTCTTGAAATTTTTTTCAGAAGGAAAGGAAGTCGAATTACGGGGTATTGAAGGGAAGCTAGGAAGGATAATAAGCTCTAATGTCATGACAAAGTTTCTAAAGAAAGAACAACGAGGCGTAATTGCACAATTATGCTCACTAGAAGTTTCGACATCAAAATCATCTATTTCTGCAGATCTCCAACAAGTCTTGGACAATCATTCCAAGGTGTTTGAAACTCCCAAAGGACTCCCACCTATTCATGATCACGATCATGCTATTCATTTGATTCCAGGAAGTGTTCCTCCAAACATCAGGCCTTATAGATATACTTACTTCCAAAAGAGCGAAATTGAACGTATGATTGCAGAAATGTTAGAGGCGGGTATAATTCAACCTAGTCAAAGTTCTTTCTCTGCTCCTGTAGTATTGGTACACAAGAAGGATGGATCATGGCTAATGTGTCCGGATTATAGGGAGCTCAATAAGCTCACCATTAAAGACAAATTTCCCATTCCTGTGATTGATGAATTATTGGATGAATTACATGGAGCAATTTATTTTACCAAGTTGGATCTTCGTTCAGGATATCATCAAATTAGAATGAAGACTGAAGATATTCCAAAAACAACATTTCGAACTCATTAGGGTCATTATGAATTTTTGGTCATGCCTTTTGGCCTTACCAATGCACCTTCTACATTTCAAGGGTCGATGAATTCCATTTTCAAACCCTTCCTTAGAAAATTTGTGCTAGTATTTTTTGATGATATACTAATCTACAACAGGTCTTGGAAGGATCATGTTGAACATGTTGACTGGGTGCTCAAACTATTGCAGGAGAAACAATTATATGCAAAAACATCCAAATGTTTCTTTGGAGTACAAGAGGTGGAATATCTGGGTCATATTATATCTCACGAGGGTGTTAAAGTAGACCCTAACAAAATTAAAGCCATTAAGGAATGGAAATTCCCCAAGACAATAAAGAAGTTGCGAGGATTTCTCAGGTTAACAGGCTATTATCGCAAGTTTGTTAAGAATTATGGGAGAATAGCAGCACCTCTAACAACATTATTGAAGAAAGATGCATTTTCATGGACTCCTGAAGCAACTAAGGCCTTTGAACATCTTAAAGAGGCAATGTGCCTAGCATTGGTCTTAGCTACGCCAGACTTCACAAAAACCTTTATTGTGGAATGTGATGCCTCAGGAAATGGAATTGGTGCAGTTTTAATGCAGGAAGGAAGACCCATTGCTTTTGAAAGTCGTCCAATCAAAGGAAAGTATTTACAGAAACCTATGTATGAGAAGGAAATGTTAGCAATACTGCATGCACTAAAGAAATGGAGAACTTACCTAATGGGAAGACACTTCAAGGTAAAAACTGATCATGATAGTCCTAAACACTTTTTGGAACAAAGACTATCTTCAGAAGAGCAGCAAAAATGGGTCACAAAGATGTTGGGTTATGACTTTGAAATAATCTAAAAAAAGGGAAAGCTTAATGTTGTTGCAGATGCACTCTCAAGAAAGAATGAAGAGGTGGAAGCATTGCTTTGTGCCATTTCTATTATCCAACCAGATTTGATAACCGAAGCAAGAGATGAATGGAAGAAGGACAAAGATGTATGGACACTCATTCAAAAGTTGCAGCAAGATCCTAGTACATCCGATACATTTAGTTGGAAAAATGATTCCTTATGGTACAAAGATCGCTTATATCTTTGTAAGAATTCCCAACTAAAACAAAAGATTCTTCTGGAATTGCACACTTCTCCTTTAGGAGGACACTCAGGATTTTTAAAAACTTACCACAGGGTAAAGAAAGAATTTTTTTGGGATGGCCTTAAATCTGATATTCGAAAGTTTGTGGCGGAATGTTTGGTTTGCCAGCAGAATAAAGTGGAAACAATTAAGACCCCAGGACTTCTACAACCTTTATCCATTCCAAGTCAACGTTGGGAGGAGATTTCAATGGATTTTATCACAGGTTTACCTAAGTCCGAAGGAAAGAGTGTCATCATGGTGGTAGCTGATAGACTTACCAAGTATGCACACTTTTGTGCATTATCTCATCCATTTAAAGCAAGTACAGTTGCTACTACATTTATGGACATAATTCAAAAGCTACATGGAAGCCCAAGGGTTATTGTGAGCAACAGAGATCCCATTTTTACTGGAAATTTTTGGATGGAGTTATTTTCTTGTTTGGGTACTCAATTAGCTCATAGCTCATCTTATCATCCTCATGCTGATGGTCAAACCAAGATAGTAAATAAATGTTTGGAAGGATATCTTCGTTGTTTTGTATCTGATAAACAAACACAATGGGTCAAGTGGTTACCTCTTGCTGAATGGTGCTATAACACTTCCTTCCATACTGCAGCAAAAATGACCCCATTTATGGCACTTTATGGGATATCATCCACCATCCATCACATCATCTTTAAGGGAAAATTCGAAGGTTCAAGCAGTGGAAGATCACATCGAGCATCAGCAAGAAGTTCTCCAACTCTTAAAGGATAACCTGAATTTGGCACAAAATCGAATGAAACAACAGGCAGATCAACATCGCAATGAGAGAAGTTTTGATGTAGGAGATTGGGTATTTTTACGGCTACAACCATACAAACAAATGTCCCTCAAGCAAGCTAAGAAGGATAATAAATTATCGCAAAAGTACTATGGTCCTTACAAGGTGTTGCAAAAGATTGGTACTATGGCATACAAATTGGAGCTTCCTGCTTCTTCGCGAGTACATCCAGTTTTCCATGTTTCATGCTTAAAGAAGGCTATAGGAGAAAATCTTCCAGTTCAAACAATATTGCCAGAACTTGATGAGGAAGGAAAAATCATATTGGAACCAGAAGCGGTCATGGAAACAAGAACTCGACAACTACGGAATCGATCAATTTCAGAGTATCTCATCAAGTGGAAGAATTTATACACTTAAGATTCTACATGGGAGGATGAAAAATTTATACAGAAGCACCCAGAGCTACTCAAGCGTTGAGGACAACGCTTTTTTGAAGGAGAGGGGCATGTTAGGTCCCTATATTACTAGTATAGTACCTTATTGTTGTTAGTGTAACCCCTTTATTGTTATTATTGTACCTTTGTAACCCCCATTCTGTTATTATTGTGCCCCTAAATTATTATTGTTAGGTCGGCTAGGATTACATTGTGGCCCACTGGGATTACATTATGGCCCCATGGACTCCTATATATAGAAAGGAGGTTTTGTAAATTGAATCATCCAAGAATTGTTCATTTATGTAATGTATTGGAGGTTGCCCCCTCGAAGTGGCTTATTTATAAGGCGTGGATATCTCTCTTCTTCTATTTTTGGAGCTGGTTACTCAACAGTTGAGGTACATGTGTGTTTGAACACCGAGGATGGTTTCCCCCAAGGGGGAGGGTTCTGTAGCACCCTTGGTGAAATTTCCATGTAATAAAAGTTAATAATGGTAAAATAATAACCACAGTTGATGGAACACTTATTCCAAGTTGAATGTTGGGAAAAACATCCTAGTGTGGGTGTTTGATTTGGTTTATTATGGCTAAGGAAATGGCTAAGGCATTGGAAAGGAAAAGTGGCATTAATTGGCATTTTATTTATAAAAATAATGGAAAATAGGAGAAAAGGAAGGTGAAAGGTCACAGGTTGCATGTGAGGAGAAAAATGAAGGAAAATAATGGAAAATGAAGAAAATAGAGGCCTAATTGATAAAAATGCTTTTAAGGATCATTTGGTACCTTTTGTCAGTTTAGTTTTAGAGCTCTCTCATTATTCTCTCTCTCTCTCTCTCTCTCACTCTTGGACACTTAAGAGTTTTTTGGAGAACTTTGAAATTGGATCAAGAAAGGAAAAGAAGGAAAGAGGAATGAAGAAGCGAGCAATGAAGATCAGGATCAAGAAGCTATAGTAGGATTCTTTGCGGGTATCGATTTACATGTGTGATTTCGTTGCTAGATTTTGCATGCATGGTATTTCATGTGGTTCTTTGATATCATGATATGGGTTTTCCCAGGTGTCATATTTTGTTTAGCCTAGCCTTTCCATTTTCAAATAGCCATGGTGTGATGGGGTTCTCATGTTTTTCTTGAGTTGGAATGTTGAATGGATTCAAATATGAGTGAGGTAGATCTCCAAAAGTAAGAACACGTGGCCTAGTGACCCCTAAACCAGGCAATGGGTTGTGGAAAATCCAAGTATTGTGTGCCTAAGTGGGCCTAGGAATCCTCAATCGGTTAATGGCGGGATATACGGTAAATATTGGAGGTTCTTTCTCTTGATTAGGCCTAGTAATCCTTACCGGTGAATGGTGGGATATACGGTAAATCCTAGAGGATGGAGTCTTGATTTATGGCATAGTGATCCTGTGTGGATTTTGGTAAAGCTTGAGAGACTAGGAGACATGAAAATTCCTCACGGTGTAGGTGGATAAATATGGTGGAATTAATGCTTGTTGTATGTCCTAGTGATTTGGGATGAACTATGGTAAATCTTGGTTTTTATTATTGAGGGTGAGGTGGTTTAGCCTTGGGATGCCCTAGTTGGTTCTTTGGTTTGAGTCCCACATTCATTCTTGGAATATGGCATGGGGGTGATTGGTTGAAGAGATATTTGGCTCAACCAATATATGGTCGAGTGGAACGTGGTAATCCCATCCCGGGTTGAATTTTTCATTCATTAATAAGAGGTTCTTTCCTTGACATCTTATGTGTAAATGTATTGGTTTATATGTGGATTCTATGGTTGATGTATCCTTTATTTTGTTTTTGTTTTTATGTTGGTTATAAGCATGTATTATGATATTGACGATGTATGGCTCTCCTCATATTTTGATTTGTAAATGAATGAACAATGTATATATGACCTAATCTATGATAATACAATTAATGATATAAGGTAACAATGCTTCTTAGCGATTCTTAGATAAGTATGAGACCCGTATGCTCAGATCTATTTTTTAAACTTGTAGATTACATATTTGTGACATGTTTGATGAAATTCCTATCATGGCTAGTAGGGGTCCAGTCTAGACCTTGTCAACATTTTTGCAAATATATCATTCTTCCATTGTTATAATTCATTTATGTACCTGTCATTGAGTTTTGGGCAGTGACCTGGGCTCTGGGCAAGTCAAAGCGGCTCAAATATTGGGGATGTTGGCACATGTTTGAGGAAAAAAGTCCCTAGACACACGCATACCCATGTTGTGGGAGCATCCAAAGCCTTTGATACACACTCTTTTCCATATCAAGGGTGCATACAGGGGTTTAATGGCCTAAAAACCCAGTGGGACCCAGGGGTTGGTTACCTGAGTGGTTGGGGTGGCTCCTAGGAGTTTTTTTCTTGATTTCAAAGGTATATTTGATGTGTTTCCATAGATTACACTTCCTTAAGGTCACCTAGGCAGTTGAATCCCATTATATTTGCCTCTCGTTGAATATTTAGCATGGTTATTCAATTACTTGGGTAGATGTGGGATGAGGGTGTTACAGGTACCCTTCCACTCATCCATCATGGCTTATACCTCCTTCTTGGAATTTTCCTTCTCAATATCCTCATAAACTTATCAATCCTCCTTTCCAACCATATCTATACCAACATCCTCAGTGGGGTAACTCCTCGCTAGTAGGAGCCTTTCTAAATTTGAGCTAAGTTATACAACCAGTGAAAGGAACTCCTAGTTGTGGTGCACTCTTTGAACAAGTTTAGGCACTACATAACTGGATATCAAATTTTTTTCCACACTAATAATGTAGCCATTAAGTATTTATTAAATAAACATGATGTCAATGTTAGGATAATTATATGGTTGTTATTATTGTTGTATTTTGATTTTACTATTATTGACAAACCAGGCAAAGAGAATGTGGTTGCATATTTCTTGACAAGATTGACCGTGTCTGTAGAAAATGAGGAGATAGTAGATGATCAGATCCCAGATGAACACATATTTTCCATATTAGTGCTCTCTCCTTGGTTTACTGATATAGAAAACTACTTGGTTGCTAGGAGGTTCCCTCCTAATCTATCCTCCAAGGAGAAAAACAATATTATTAGGAAAATATCTGCATTCACTTGGATTGAGGGAAATATTTTTAAGTTTTGGCCAGATCATATTTTGAGAATATGTATGAGGGAAGAGGAGTTATTTGACATCCTCTTAGCATTCCATGATGGACCTTGTGGAGGCCACTTTATTGCCAATAGAATGACCTTCAAGGTTCTAAAATATGGTTACTAAATGGGATGAAACAAATGAAATTAAGGTAGCAACTAAGCAAAAGGTGGTTGAGTTTCTGAGGGAGAACATCTCCTACAATTTTGGTTTTCCAAAAGAGTTGTTCATGTATCAAGGGACACAATTCACCTAAAATTTGATCGAAGATCTCATTAAGCAACACCGCATAAAGCACAGGACATCCACTTACTATCACCCTTGGGAAAATGGGAAAGTGGAGGTCACAAAAAAATCATTGAGAACATTCTAACAAATATTGTTAGCAGCAGTAGAAATGATCAGGCAGATAGACTTATATAATCCACTTGGTCCTACAATACCACTTGGCACCACTGGATTTACCCCACTCGAATTAGTTTATGGGAAGAAGGCCATGTTGTCCATTGAATTTGAATACGAAACCCTAAGGATGGAAACTCAGTTAGACTTGGACCTCACTACAACATAGCAAGAGAGGTTTCTCCAACTCAATGGTTTAGATGAATTCAAGTTGCAAATCCTCCTGCACATTGAGGTAGTCCAGCTACAAAGGAAGAATTCGCATGACAAACACATTAGAGAGAGATATTTTCAAGAAGGTGGTTGGGCCCTTTTGTATGACTCAAGATTCAATTATTTCAGAGGAAAATTAATGAAAAGATGGTTGGGCCCTTGTCTAGTGGAAAAATTCCATGAGAATGAGTTTGTCCAAATCAGATCAATTGATGAGGAAGGTATTCCTTTCTTGTTAATGGTTATAGGTTGAAGTTTTACAAGAGACCTCTGTCCAAACAAGAGTCTATTAGTTCAATTAGAAAGGAGTTTAATTTTATTGGAAGGCTCAAAACCCTCAGTCCACCAAGCCTATGAAAAGAAAAGAAAAAAATTAAATGGCATAGATGAAAACCTCCATAAGGCATCTAAGGAAAACTCTAGGGTTAAAAACCTCTATGAGGCAACACAAGAGAAAAACAAAAAACAAAAAAAGAGAAGAGAAATAAGATGGAAATATCCCAGGTGGAAACCTCCTCTGAGGCACCTAGGGTCGGCATGCAAGTCGAAAACCTCTCTAGAGGTAGTCTACATGTCTCACAAAAAAAAAACAGAGAGAAAAAAAGAAACAAAACACAAAGAGGATTACTTACATCAACTCTACAAACATTTTTAATTTTGTAGGCCTCCAGAAAGTCAAGGAAGAAGAGGTTGAAGGCACAGAGTCCACAGTCCTTTTCTACATCCCCCTAGCCCAACTACTACATTTTCATCATCATTCATCCACCTCCCTACCTATATCCATCACTTATCAAAAAAGTGCACCTAATTTCGCCTTAACCATGCAATGATACATGATTGTCTTGAACTGCTACAGGATTTTCCTGAACTACTACACGAGCAACCATAAATGTTATAGGATAGGGACCCACTTGGAAAAAGGGGCCAAAAGGTAATTTTTTTCCTTTTGAAATGTTAGGAGAGGTCCACCCAAATTCCTCCACCCCTCATCTAGTCCATTTATCCAATTCCATCGTCAAGATTCCACCTCTGACCATATAAACAAAACAAAAACAAAAAAAAAATTCCTTCACCTTTTTTTTTCTTCCAAAAACTTTCACCAGCTTTTGAATATTTTTCTCATTTACCTAGATCCACTATGAATTATCCAAGTCCCTAAATGAAGTATGAGTTCTTAAGAAGGAACTGAGTGACTGCTACAGGAAGGAGATCAGTCCTGTAGCAGCCTGCACAAATCAAAGAAGACCATAAACCAAGGATTCTTGCATATACAAAATGAATATTTTTCCACCCTAAGGAATAAAGAGGCCATTCTTGAGGTCTAGAGAAGTCACACCATCCCTAGGGAGGCCTTCACTGAGACACAGGCCCTTAATACAGCAAGAAGAGACACCAAAATCAAGTGTTGGATATAGGAAAGAAGAGGGAGAAGAGGGAGAAGAGAGAAAGGGATGAGAAAAGACAGAGGAAGAAGGTAGAGAACCAAAATGGGAAAAGAGACCCCATAGGATCCAAGCTAGAACTCAAAGGATAGGAAAACATGGGAAGAAAATAATCCTCTCAGCAAGAACCACAGAACAAGAGGTGGATGCTACTTTGGCCACACTAAGCACACCTAACAAGCCCAAGAAAGGCCCCTTATACTACAAGAGGAGAAAGAGCACCAAGATTAAGCAAGGGAAACATTAGCCTCCTTCAACAGTCCCATCAAATTTAATAAGTCAGGCAACCAAGAATAAGAATTGGGACCTGGTGAAGGGAAAATTGAGGAGGTCACTTCCCCTAAATTCAAGGGTAAACAACCTTTGCCAAAAATAAGGATGCCTGCCACTAGAGCAGTCACATCTAAGAAGATCAAAGTGCAAGCTATCCAACTTCAAGAAAAGGCAGAGGGGTTATAGGAGAAGGCATAGGATATACAAGAGAAAACAAAGGAGCTAAAAGAGAAGACAAAGGAGTTACAGGAAAAAATAGGGTTGCTATAGGAGAAACAAGGAATGTTATAGGAAAGGGAAGCCACATCAAAAAGGGGAGAAAGAGGTCTCCAAGAAATCCAGGAGCCTGAACCATAACTTGACCTTGGATCCTAATACAATTTTTTTGATGGAATAGGAATATACCCAATAAATTTGAAATCCCCCTCTTATTAGAATTGGAAAGAGAGATGAGCAGAACTCAAATATGGATTCAAATTGAAAAATAAAATAAGGTAGAGGATATGGGTCTTATGGAGGATAAATTGGAACAAATGGGCAGAGAAATAGATGACCAAATATTGAGGGAGTCAATCATGAGAGAACATATGAAATTAGAAAATCAAAGACTAAGGGAGCAGTTGTAGGAAAAGGAGGTACAACTTGCCACCATGGAAAGTTTGTCCATGAAGCCATACAATGCAAACAACCATTCCAAGTCTTATGCCATATTCCTCAAGGAGAAGTGTTGCAATTATAGATAAATACATTAGCACAATATGGATCTCTATCATTCCAAGACTACAGGAAGTTCATTAACTTTTTTTCAGAAATTAAGTACTGAGGACAAAGCCAAAATGGCTAAGTTTTATAAGCATAATATGATCCTCATAGACATGAACTTTTGGGAACCCAACTCAATATTGGGGGACATGCAACTAATGGAAGTAACCTCTTGGTTGAATCATGAAGAAACAAGAGTTGAAGAAGTGAATAGAGTGATGACCATAGATGAGAAGGAGCCTTTGTACATCATAGCAAAGTTAGTGAGCCCAAAGGTTGCCATCAGTAACAACAACAAAATCATCTCCAATAATCCAAAATTGGCCCCTCGGTACATGACAACATAGGAACAAGCTATCTTCCACTTTTAGGACAACTTTAGTTGTTGTGGATTTAAATCTTGCAAGCTTTCAAAAGACGATGATGTGCTCTACCTCATAGTTTGCAAATTAGGGAGTAACACTCTCCTAAAAGATTAAGGAATGCCTTCGAGAGAACCCCACTGTTATAGGTCAATTTGGGCATCACTCCCAAAATGAAAATCAATACAAATTAGGGTCTATCATACTCTAAATTAGTTGCTACATGGCTTAAACAAGTCATCCCATTGTTGGTTTTCATCCATGAAAGTTTCACTACTTGAATTCTAGTTGAAGTGTTCCATTGAACCATAAACGCACCCCTAGACTACAATAAGTTCTTTTCAAAGCATATAATCCCATGAAAAGTAGCATTGTAGAGCATCTAGGCCCACTTGACATCTCATTTGTCAAATGGCAGTGAATTATTCATAGGATTCCAGGAAACTTCCCACCTTCTAGAGGCTTCTAGAAGTTGTTCCAGCTATCACATTATCTGGTAACTTTGAATATGAACACCATGGAACCATTAAACCACTTATCATCCTATTCCATTTAACAAGGAAACCTATTCATACATTTTTGGAAAATCCATTCAATGATCAATTAATGCTAACCATCCTCATTTTTTATAAATTGAGCACTAGTCATAGTGCACAAGAGGGAAAGAATTTGAATTAGTAGAGTTATGTTGGTAATATAACACCTCTTCGGGGTATTTTTTACGTGTAATATTATGTTGTTGGAGTCAATTTGCTAATGTGATGAGGATAGGACTGAAGTTGGAGCAAGTTGACAAAGAATTGATCCAACTGGTTGTAACTTCTACTTCTACTTCATAATAAATATATGTGTTCCTTTCCTAATACATGTGTTCATGATTTAATATGTGTATTTTAAAATATAATCAATCTAGTTTTACTAATATGAATATATAATATTCCTTTATGTCATTTTATTTCTTCTATTAGTTATTGCAGGTGCCAATCAAGCGATTTCAGTTTGATTGAGAGCGACGGAAGTGACAAAAGGGAGACAAGGAATAGTGAAATATCACAAGTAGGAGTTCTTCTCTCATTTATTTATCTTAGGGAAAAGGTCAAGTGTCTTTCATCTGTTGTTCTAAGTGTGATCACCACACTTAGGGAAACATATCTATCCATAGGTTTGATTTCCATAAAATAAATTAGTGACTCCACTAGGGATCGACTAATCGTCCCTGGTGGTTTTATCCTTGTTTATCAGCCTCTAGTAGACTTTTCTTGCTTCATTTCAATATTTTGAATGTGTTTTAGTAAAATAAGAGTGCTTTTTTTCTTATTTTTGAGTTTACTCTGGCACCAATGCATTTTTGGTCTTGACATAGTGCTCTGCATAGCACTGTTGGCTTAGAGACAGTGCTCTGCAATGCACTGTCTCCCACTCAGGAGTGCATTGCTCCTGTTACCAACCAAATTTCATCATATTTTTGTCTTTTGCCATCCATTTCAGTGTCTTGTTTGTTGATTTTTCAAGTGTCTGATTGCCTCTATATACCATATTTCTACTACTATCTTGCCTCACTTTGGATGTCTGTTTGTTCAATGTTTCTTTTTGTTTTCTTTATCATTGTCGAAATAGCTCCAAAGTTTTAAGTTTACATTTGATCAGTTATTTATTTTTGAAAGAGGAATTTTCATTCAAGTCTTCGTTTCTCTGGAAAGTATTGATTGATTATTTGTGCATAATAGTTTATTTTTCATTCATTCACACTTAAAAGAAATCAAAAAGAAAAACATGCATTTGCATATAGGGTTTGTGAGTGCTGCATAGGAATAGTTATGGAATTTTGATTTAGACGTGCTCATTGTTGATTTATTACAATCTAATAGCTCTATCCCTTGTAGCTAAGATTTTCATTGTCAAAATTGAATCAAAACGAATTCTTATCATCTTTGTTACATTCTAGGAATGCAAAATATATCACACGGTGAACCTGAAAGGAAAACTTATAAGCAATATCAACTTAAAATTTATTTCAATTAACCTAAGGGAGCATTGTCACTTAAACGATAACATTTATAGGTCTAGGCTAGAGACATGTTCCGGCATCATAAAACATATCAGTTGTCATTAATTGTTTGCGATGCATTCTGAGTGTGATACCTCATTCCACGTACATAATTATATCGGAGCTCTTCCACGTACCTTGAGTATATCAGGTGGTGTTCTAGTACAAAAAGTATAAGGGGATGCTCTCACTATGTGGTTTCGCATTATACAGTGCTAATACAAATTGGGCCTCCACGTACCATCGAGTATATTTCGAAGGACAAAATTAGGTTTCTTACCATCCATAGGTAACTGATTTGACCACCTTGTGCATTGTGATACACCGAACACAGCATTCAGGGAGATTAACTGCACATACATAAGTCCTTGGCTTACTGGGGTGGTATATTGCAGTTCACAGTTACTTGGTCAAAAATTTTCCTAGCATTACCCTCTTTTTGTTTATTTGTTTTTGTACTAAAATCAATCAAAAATTGTGGAAGAAGATCAACCCATTCTCCGTCGTTCACATAGGACAATGAATAAACCACCTTTGCTACCAGAAGCTACACCTAGTAGGCGAAGGCAAGCTCATCATACCGATTTTGGTACCTATAGAACCTTTGGTGCTACATCTTCATCTAATTTACTAGAGCCATCTGATCCTTTGAGTACCGAGTCTCAAGTTGTTTCTACTGATCCCGGTTTCTCTGCTATTGTCGAGATGGAACCCTCACAGTTACCTAAGGACACTAAAATTCAATCCAGTGAAACGGTAAATCTAGAACCCAAAGTTGTTCAACCGGAAGTCGATCCGGAACCTATTTTTATTTTACCAGAACATCTTGATCCTGAATTTGAACAACAAAAAGTTGTTCCCGTGTCAGAAGACGATCAACCGACTCATCCTCATTCATTCGTAACTATTGATTTTTCCTCTTTACCATAGATTTTATCGCTTGAAATTTATATCAGGCCTGACGGTGAAGTACTTCCACCTGGTTTGATTTCAATGGAGGAAGAAATTTAGGAAGAGACAACCCCTTCAAATTCAACTCATTTTGGGTCAGGGCTTCATCTTTATCCGTATTTTCCTCGTTTGACCTATTCTGCTCTTGATGATCATGTTGAGTCTCAAGTTCCCATAGATTCTTTAGAGTATTTACTGGGTTATTTAACCATGGTTGAGACAACATCCTAGACTGTACTATCTATTACAATTGTGACAGCATCTACTGTCGCTTCCTCTTCGATACATCAAAACTGGCAGAAGGTGTACCACAGAACTGGATGAAGGCTTACCACAAAAGCTGATAGGCTAAGGCTTGATGCTACGCAGAATGTAGGAGCCCCTACTTCACATCACAGATAAAGACAGTCTCCTGACCGATTTACTAGATGCATGGATCTCATGAGAAAATGTATTGTGAATGGGCCATCTTCCTTTCAGGAAGCAGTGTAGGAGCCCACAAGGGTAGATGCAATGGTGGAGGAGTATGGCTCCATTGCTCCATTGTCAGAAACAGTGCTTGGGAAATTTTTCCAAGGCTAGTTGATAAATCAGAGGTAGGTTCTAGATAGATCTACAAGGTAAAGCAAGTTGTTGATGGGAGTGTTGAGAAATACAAGGCCATATTTGTGGCTTGAGGCTTCTCATAGATCGAGGGGATTGATTATGAAGAAACCTTTGAACTTGTCGCATGGTATTCTTCCATAAGAACCATCCTTGCTCTCTCAGGGTAGATGGGTTGGCACATTCATCAGATGGATGTGAATACTGTGTTTCTCAATGGGATCATTGAGGAAGAAGTGTACATTGAGCAGCCTGAATGATTTGAGATCTTCAGCAGCGAGTCACATGTGTGCAAACTCAAAAGAGCATTGTAAGGGCTGTAGAAAGCACCCCGTGCTTCATACACTTAGTCGACAGTTATTTCACCAGAATTGGCTTCATCAAGAGTGAGGTGGATGCAAACCTATACCAAATTGTGGTGGAGGGTAATCTTTTAATCATTGTTCTTTATGTAGGTGATTTAATACTGACTGGTGATGAGCAGCTAATACACTCATGCAAGGAGGACCTTGCAAAGGAGTTCAAGATGAAGGATATGGGCATCCTTCATTATTTCTGTGGATTGGAAATATGGATGTGAGATGGTGAAATTTTTTTGTCTCAAGGAAAGTATGCAAGGGAGATACTGGGTAAGTTTCACATGGAGGGCTGCAAACCCATGGATACTCCTCTTCCAGGGAACTGGAGGAAAGAGGACGATACATCTGGAGAGATAGTGGATGCTACTGTCTATCAATAGTTATTGGGTTTGCTAATGTATTTAGTGAATACAAGACCGAACATATGCTACACGATGAACCAACTTATTCAAGAGATGGTTAAGCCTACCAAGATATTTTAGAAGGCAGGAAAGCACATCCTGAGATACCTGAGGGGCACATATGAGTATGGCTTTTGGTATAGACAGACATATGAAGTGAATTTGCATGGCTTCATGGCTGCAAATTGGGTGGGCATCCCAATGGACAAAAAGATCACATCAGGAGGGATCTTCAGTATCATATCTATAGTTGTTTCTCGATACAAAAGGAAATAGAGATTCGTGGCACTTAGTTCAGCGGCAGCGGAATACATGGCAAAAATTCAAGTTGCATGTGAGGCTATCTGGATGAGAAAGATCCTAGTTGGTTTGTTTGGTTCTCATTTAGATCCTACAATGATTCATTGTTATCATCAAAGTTGCATTAAACTCTCAATTAATCCTGCATTTCATGATAGATCTAAGCATATAGATATCCGGTATCATCGTATAAAATATTGTGTGCAACAAAAGATCATGTTGCTTCAGTACATTCCTACGAAATATCAGGATGCAGATATTTTGACGAAGGCTCTCACCAGGGGAAAATTTGAATACCGTAGAGACAGGATTGGGGCGAAGGATAATCCCTTTCTTGTTGAGAAGGAGTGTTGAGATTCAACAAGATGGTGATCCTAGTGAAAATTAAGCGCCTACACTAGGATGGAGCCTCGGGCTATTTTTAGGTGGAATTCTAGTTTTAGAATGGATGAGCAAATTATATTTATAGTGGAAGTCTATTTATAGATGGTGAGAAAATTCTATTTATAGATGATTTTCTATTTTTAGATGTATGTGAAAAGTCTATATATAGATCGCATGCCTATTTATAGATGCATGTCGGCTATTATTATCCCTTAATAATAGTTCGAAAATAAATATTAATCTATTCTCATGGAGCACTTGGAAATAGTTAACTGAAGTGGCAAACCAGTTAGCTATGGGAAATTCGAGTTCAAAGGTTGGTTGGTGGGACATGCAAGTGGAATTAGTTGTAACTGAGAGATTCAAAGTTGTAACAGAGTTGGATGTCCAGTTATGTGAGTTGTAAAATAGTTTAACTCAGTTGAGTGAGTTAAAATCAGTTGTGCTAGTTGTAATTGAAAATACAATAGTGAGAGACCAGTGAATTAATTATTTAATTAATTCACAATCAGTGGTCTCACATGCAACTAAATATTTACTACTATTAACTACATGCATGTCAGATCCAGTGGAGATCCAATTGAGAGAGAGGTAAAAGGGACAATTTAACTATTAGTTGTGACATTAATCGGTGCGCTCATGCAACCACACACACATTGGAGATGCCAATGAGGATTGAACATTCAAGGCAAGAAGGATCTCATTCATTCAGGGATTTTGATTAGCAGGGATTGCACAGTGGAGGCAGGCTATCAGGAGGTAGTAAATTGGCACATGTATTTTCCAATTTTTGTATAACTGTGTGAGACAATTGTATATTGTACATAGAGCTCTTGGATTAGAGTTTTGTATGAGATTATTTCATGATCCATGATATATACATGATATATGATAGTGGGTTTTTTAGCTTTATATTTTCCCGGTAAAAACATTCGTGTTATGTGTGATTGATGTTTCTTTGTGTGTTTGCAATTAGCGCTCATGTTTTAAATTCCGCAAATATTTTTGTATAAGCGATTTTGTATTTAACAGTGGCATATACTTGTTAGATCAAGAGAATCTAGGCAATACATAATTGTATTAAAATTTATACAATGTTTGGGGGCAACAAATTTTTATGCCATATGGCAGTACTCCTTCATTTTTAGGTCAACGTTATGCTGGAGTCCCTATTTGTTAATGGAAGCCTATCTTGTACGTCCAACCGCAAAAGTTTGTGTATCACTATCAACCAGTTCAACCTGTTGCATCTGTACCTACTATGCATGTTATTACTTCCTTGGATGTTTCTCAACCTTCTTAGGTGGGTCCTTCAACCCTTAACCCTCAATTTTAGGGCCTACAGACTCTATCTTCCCAAGCTAGTTTATAACAACTTTCTATATTAGGAATTTCACAAGTGCAGGCTAGTTTACCCTTGTCACAGGCTTCTACTAATCTCGTTTATTCACAACCTGGTCCTAATTATAATGGCAGGAAAAAATAGTATTATCAAATCCCATGGAAACCACAACAACCATTCCAACAATTTCAAGCTTATATAGGTCTTGGTCAACAATCCTATCAAGGGTTTAGTCAACAAAATTACCCCTATCTCGGTTACCAACAGCAAAATCCTTATGTTGGTGCACAATGGCCTATTGCCCAGGAAATTCCATATTATCCTGGTTACACAAAGCCTGATCTAAATTGACAATTGTCGTTTGTTTCAACATTAGAGTTACCTTATTTAAACTGGCTCACTAATGATCCCATTCATTATTTACCTTGGTGGTCAGCGATTCCTCATAAATTACCCTCTAATATTCTGAATTCAATGGAAATTCTAGAGAAAATCTATCTACGCATGTTATGACTTATCATTTATGGTGTTCATCAAACTCCTTAAATGATGATTATGTTAGACTCCATCTTTTCCAGCGAACGCTCACTAGTTGGGCTGCAAATTTGTATATTGAATTACCACAAGCATGTTTCGATAACTTTACAGCTTTAGCCACAACTTTTCTAACCCACTTCCAAATACCCATCAGATATGAAACTACAACGGAAATTTTGACCAGCTTTAAATAGACTACTACTACTCACATATTAGATCACATTCATGAGTGGCATCATCGTCGTTGAATGGTTAAAAAATTTGTTCCAGATCAGCTTTTAGCTAAGTGGTTTAGAAAGTCCTTGTTTCCATCTATCACCGAGGACGTGGCCAAAGGTGGTGTTGTCACTGAAGAGTAAGTAATTTCTCATGCCTAGTATTTGGATTTGATTTATACTCATACTGGTACGCTCTATGAAAACATTATGAATGCACTGCGACCAAATTTTATTGTTCCTCCTTCTCCATATTGTAAGGACATTCATGCCAGTTGTCAGGTCCCCGTAGTTTGTCAAATTGGCAAGGGTAAATGTAAAAGGGTAACATAAAACCAATCTTTGGAGTCCTAGGACCTAGCCTTCCTAGACTCAGAGAGGTCTCTCTCTATTTTTGTATAAAGATGTAACTTGATAGCTTTTTGGGTCTTGATTTTAGGCTAGTTATAAAGATTAGGGTTTGTTTGTTTGTTTTTATTGGTTGGGTGGGTTGTCAAGAAAAACAGATAGAGTAGGAGAGGCTTATACCATTGGGATATGGAGTCTGCAAATGGTCTAGAAAGGTACAAAAATAGGTCAAGGATGCTTCGGAGGGAAAATATAACAAGGCTAAATGGATCTTCAAGGATTAGGTGAATGGAGTGAACATTAAATTGTGAACAAAGTAGGTGCAAAGGGTAGTTAAGAATACTTTTTAAAATGCTACAACAAGAAAGGCCTCTAAGAATACTATGCATGAGGACAAAACCAAAGGCAAGGCGTACCATACTTCTTTGACCAAACCCTAGCAATCAAACATCAAGGCAACATTCCAATAAACCCTAGAGAGCAGATCACTCCTAACCTCTCCAGCTATCTACCTTCAAAGAAAGTAAACATGCAAGATGACATATAGTAATGATCAAGAAACAGGGAACTCCTAATATTCCATAATCAAACTACAAAGAAACTTCAAAGCAAACATTTAAGATAAGCCAAAGGGCAGGGAAAACCATAGACCTCTTCAGCTAAACCCTAACTAGTAACACTTCGAAGTAAAGACCTCAAAAATAATGTTTAGAGTGATTTCAAAGGGAAAGGCTAACCATAAACCTCTTTGACATTGACTCCACTGAATCATTCATGAGATAAACAAGCTGAGTGGGTTTAGAAAGAAACTAAGAATTCTCTAAACTGACCTAGCAGAGGAAAACATGAAAGCAAGAGAAGCAGACAGACTTAATGAACTTTTGACAGCATACCTTAAGCTAAAACTTATGTTCTAATACAAGAGAAGGATGAAACATTATGTAAAACATAATAAAATAAGAAAAAAACAAGAAAAACATCACCATTAGCTATGTTCATGAATCCTGCAAAGTGCTTGGCTCCATTGTTATTCAGTCTAAAAGGATTACAAGGCTCCAAAGCCAAAAACTCTTTACAAATTAGAGCCTATGCTCAATTCAACAAGTGAAAACCAACATCAACCAACAGCCAACATGAAAAATGAGGCCCTCATGCAAAGGAAGATAAAAAACCCTAACTAGGGTTTTGGAGGCCATTAATTGCTCATAAATACCATTTTTTCCATTAAGACCATGCAAGGCCCAAGGCAAAAAATATCTAATGTAATAAATGAAAAATAACTTTTAACACCTAACCTTGGAGTGATTTTCCTAAAAAACCTCAAAATATCTATTCTCCATAAATTATTGTCTTTTTTTGACCTTGCAGGCAAGGGTGCAACAGTGAGATCCAAGGGCGCAACGCCTGCACTGGAAAAGAGGGTCATCTTGCAGCTAAGTTTTGAAGGCCTTCTCGGTGTCGGAATGAGCTCCGTGAGATCTCATTGGACATCTTGTCAAGTATAATTTCCAAAAAATCACTTTCTTTTTCTAATTTGAATCCATTAAATTTTTCAAAAACCAAAACTCCCAAGGCTGCTAAGGGAGCAACGTCAGCCCCGAAAATTGGGCAGAAAGGTGAATCTTTGCATGTTCTGACCCCTTTGCAGGACCAAACATGCTCCAAATGATTTGAAATTTTGTGTGCATGATTCCTTGGCCTAAGGAATCCAAAAATTTAAACCACTCCTCAAGAAAGTGCCCCAAAAAAGAGCGCAGTGCCAGCACTGAGAAAAATTGTTTGTTTTGTAGTTGAGATTTGGAGTCCTTCCCTGTATCCAAATGAGCTCCATGATAGCTCATTGGAAATATTATCCAATATTGTTTCCAAAAATAACTTTATTTTTTAGAATGGAATTCATTTACCTTCCCAAAAAATCATTCTCCAAATACTTCTCTAGGCAAGGGCGCAACACTAAGGTCCAAGGGCGCAGTGCCTGCACTAGAAAAATTTCCGATTTTGTAACCAAGATTGGGAGGACTTCCCGGTGTCCAAATGAGCTCCATGATAGCTCATTGGAAATATTGTCCAGTCTAGTTTCCTTATCGGATTCCATTTACGTGCTCAAAAATTCATTCTCCCAAGGATGCTAAGGGTGCGGCACGAGCCCTGAAAACAAGGCAGAAAGGTGAAATTTTGCATGTTTTTGGCCCTTTTGGAGGACCAGTCTTGCTCCAAATGAGATGAAACTTGGTGAGTGTGATTTCCTTGGCCTAAGGAACCCAAAAATGTAATTTTTTCCTTCAATGGATGCCCCAAGAAAAAGCGCAGAGCCAAGGGCATTGCGCCCTTGGCCCTCAAAAATAGTCAAAAACCAAAAAATGTCAAAAGTTGCCAAAATTTTGAAATTGCCTTCCTTATGGTGTTTGGGATGCCTGTAGATATAGATAAGCCAATTTTTCAAGGTTTTAATTATCTTTTAGCCTCATTGGGTCCATCATATCTTTCATAGGCCTTATTTCCCTCATTTCTCTTCCCTCACTGTTTGATTCTTCATTTGTTTGATTTCTCATGGGCATCTGCCTCACTAACATTTACCTCATTGCTATCATTTGCCCTTTCCTTGCTACTTTCTCCTTCACTGAAATTTGCCTCACTGATATGTGCCTCATTTCCCTCACTACACTTTTATGACTGCTAAATTCATTTCCCACATCATCACTGTCCTTTGCTTCAAATTTCTTTTCCCTACTGACATCATCTTCTTTGCTTCCTTCTTCGTTGCCCTTTCCTATATTTCTGACATTTGACCACTTTGCCTTTGAGAAAACCCTAGGAATACTGTGAAAATGATATGAAGATGGTAACGGAGTGGCAGTATACTGGTGAATGAAGTGAGTGATTGAGGGTGTAAATTAGGCAGAATGAGAGGCTGAATAATTTTGAAGGAAATCCAGCTAATATGTCAAACTTTGCTTTGAAAATGCCTTGCACTAATGGCAATTTGAGATGAAGGAGGGCATGTAATTTCAATGATTTTGCAATGTAAGGGGCTAAGTGTTATGTCAATACCTTGATGGATGAAAAACTTTAAACCAATGCAACCACCTTAATTTCTCCTCCTATCTAGACTAATATTCTTTATGGGTAGATAAAGAAATGACAAATAGTGATTTGCAAGTTCAAGCCTTAGGGTAGCCTCTTAGTGTTTCAATTTCTTTCAAATAAATCATCCAAAATTATTGATAATGATGGTAGTGCATCCACTTACCTCTATAAAAGCTTTAGAAAACCTTGGAGGAAACTTAAAAGGGCTCTGAAGTGGTATGAGGGGTTAATTTTCTTAGGAAGCCCTCCTAGCCAAGGGCGTAGTGCCAGTGCCAAGGGCGCAGCGCTCAATCCCAAGTGCGCAGTGCCTTTTTTAAGAGGGCATTTGGAGGTTTTCCCTATGTCCAAATTGGTCCCATGATAGCTCATTGGAAATATCATCCTGCCTACTTTCCAAATCTACATTTTTTTTGCTGATTGGAGTTGATTTGAACTGTCAAATGTTGATTCTCCCAAGACTGGTCAAAAAGTGTTGAATGATGGTGCAAAAATGAAAAGTGTTGGTGCAGGAAACTTTTGGAGGCTTTACCCAACTCCAAATTCAGCTTATAATAGCTCATTGGAAATATATTCCAGTCTAGTTGTCATTTGACCCATCAAGAAATTAATTTGGACACTCTAGCTAGGAGAAAACCTGATTATCCCAAGGTCACTCTAGAAGTGAAGCAATTCTCCCATGATACCTGTATTTTTGAAATTTCTCTAAAACCATGATATCTATGTAAAATATGAATTATTTTTTTATTCTTGGACCTATTATGGACAAAAACCTGTCTCACTTTTGTCAAATTCATCTATGTTTGGTCAGAAACATAGTTTGAAGAAAAATTGGCCCTAGGTGTGGCAAATGATTTGTCCTTTGGAATGACTTCTTGGAAAATGATGGAGGCATGATAAAATTTCTATTGAAGTATGACACATTCACCTTGACAACTCTGGGAGGACTGTACATAGTACCAGCCTCTTCAAAAACCTTGTGTAATTCACATCAAGAAAATTAGCTTAAACTTGTACCTTTTTGCTTGTGATTTGCAGGAGTTATGAATTTTTCTCTTCTTCTGATCCTAGAGGCATGATAGATAAATTTTGACACTTTGGGGCTCAAAAAACAAGACAGCATATTTAAGAAATTTATGTGTTTTCCATTACAATATTTAAACTTGTTGTTACACCATTTTTTGGTCATCTAACCTATTATCATTAGATGGACCCAAGTACACCATGTAAGACCAATTTTATCCTAAGTAAAATTGCTTTCACTATGTTAAATAACTTAATAAACCACATTTATTAGGTTATTTATGGTCCAAACAGGAAACCCCAAAAGGAAATATTAAACAAACCTATATTTGTTTGATTTTCCTCATGGAATAATTAATTAAACCATAATTTAATTATTATTCCCAGTCATGTTTAACCCAAAATCAAAGAAATTAATTAGATAAACCTTTATTTATCTTATTATTTTCTATGAATAATCATTTAAACCTTATTTAGATGATATTCCTTGTTAAATATGACCAAATCACCCACAAATAATTAAATAAATCACTATTTATTTAATTATCTTTCAACCACCTCCTTAAATAATTAAATAAATCATTATTTATTTGGTTATCTTCTAACCGCTTCCTTAAAAAGATAAATAAATCAATTATTTATTTATTCTTGACAAATTAAGGGATTTGACCCAAGTCAAATACCTTTTCCCTCCAACAAATATAATAAAATATTCCATAAAAAGTGGATCTAGATCTCGTTAACCCATGCACCAAGATCTAGAATGACCCAATATTTTGTTATAAATAGGAGGGTTTTTCCTACCATTCTTCACCTTTTGTTGCCTATTAGATCACTCTGGATCTATACACTTGGCCACTTTTTCTACATTATTTGCTGTGTGAGCTCCCTTTGAGTTCTATCTTTGTCTGGGTTTTCTACACCAACAAGAGAGAGAGATTCTAGATCTGAAGTGCTGAGGAATTCCAAGAACCCATCCCATTGAGGAGAATTGGATACCTTCGTTTTCCTCCCCTGTGTGCCCAAAACAGGAATTTTCTACTATAGGTAAAATTCTTTCAAAAATTATTCTTGTCTTGTCTATTGGTATATGGAGCAAACCCTTGTTTTTACTGCTTAATGTCTTTCCATGCATAGATCTGGTTTTTTGCAGCGCTTTTCTTGTTCAACTAACCGCAGATCTGAAGATATTGGCAACCACTTTTGTTTTTAGGGCTATTAGTTATGCGTAGCTAAAGTGGTCCTTTTTCGTACACTTCGACAAAGGATTCATACTAACAAATGGCGACTCCACACGGGTTTTAAATTACAACCGCTGTCGTTTTTCATATTCCTGCATATCCAGCTACTTCAGACCCTAGGGTTTCTTTTTAGCTGTTTAATTTTCCTATTTTTATGTTGTTTTTCTCACATAAAACCCTAAAACATTAAAATTTTTAACTTCCTTGTGTTTCTGGCCCTATTATACAGGTAAGCGACACCACGAACTGAGACTTTAACTTTTCCAAATCCGCCTACGACAACCGGAATGGGGGTCGCACTTTTGGCTCATGACCGGCACTGACCTCCGGTGCCGCACTTTTCCCCCGCTCTCTTTTCTGTGACCTGCACTGAAAACAGGTTAGAACCTGCGACCTGCCAATTTTTCAGTGATTTTTCTGCAATTTTTCTGGGTTTTGCTGAAGCTTCTGTCAGGGTTTTCCAGCCTCTATCTCAGCCCGCTTTGACCTAGTTCTGATCTTTTTTTACTCATCTAAGTGGGAACCTAGCCCCCTAGGGCTTTAGTACCCTCCACCTTTTGTGGAAGAGTTTTAGGTGTTTCAGCCGTCTGTTTTTTAGAGTTTCAGCCTTCCCTTTTTCAGATCTGAAACCTCCTCTTCAGATCCCTTTAAATCAGCCTTTCTTCCTTTCAAATCACCTCTTGTCATTTTTTTTGGACCTCCCTTTAGGACCTCCTCCTTGTCCTTTCCGCTTTTTGCTGATTTCCTCCCTTTTTTCCAGCCACCTTGCCTCTGTCTCTTGGCTATGATCTGCACCTCTTCTCAGCAGCTTTATCCTTTAGATCCCTGTCCCTTTTTTACCTTAGATCTATTGGCCTCTTTTCCGTGTGTTTTGCCTAGATTTTTCCCCTTTTTTAGATTAGTTTTGAGAGACCCGCCTTCTTGGGTTAGATAGATGCACAAGTAGCTGTTAATTTTCTGTTATTTCAGCATTGTATACTGTTCTCTGCAGATTTGTTTTCAGTTACGCAGCACACTTTTTTCTTTCTCTCAAAATGGAAAGGGTTTAAAAATTAAAATTAACGCACGCCACACACTGACCCTAAGTGAAGAAGCACCTGGTTAACACCGCTTGGCAAAGAATCTAAAATAAATTGTCACTGCACCTTTTTCTTCCCTTGACCTCACTTGATTCTGTCCCTTTCTACCCTTGTCGGTTTCCTTCTTCATCATTGCGCCCCCGAGGCGCCTTTCCCGGAGAATTCTTGGCCTTCACCCTCAGTTTCCAGTCAATCGACCTGCTCCGCCCCGCCGTCGTTGAGCCATTCCCCCTCCAAGTCCACACTCCAACTCCTCTCTTGATTCATCAGGTTCTCCTTCTCCTCCTGGTTCTCCCCCTGTCACCTTCACCATGTCTGGTCCAGGGCCTATCGCTGGTGGTGCTCCAGGCCCTAATGCCGTACCTACTACTAGTGGAACCACCACAGGAACTACATCGGCCATACCCTTCCTACCATACATTGCAGGCCTCAGCCTCCCCGATTTCAATCAGTTGATCAACGACCCTATCCGCCACAATGTTGGTTGGCCTGCTATGCCAACCAAGCTCTCCTCCAACATCCCTAAGTTCGAAGGCCTTGCTGGAGAAGATCCAACCAATCATGTCTGATATTTCCACATGTGGTGTTCCTCCAATTCCATTATCGATGACTCCATCCGTCTTCGTTTGTTCCAATGCACGCTTACCGGCGAAGCTTCTAAATGGTATGTTGAACAAGCCACCTCTTCCCATACCACCTTTGCGACCCTTGCCCAGGCCTTTTTATCTTATTTCCAGCTCCCTCTCCGATACGATACTGGTACGGAGCTCTTGACTTCATTCAAGCAAACCTCTTCGACCCGCCTTTCTGCCCATGTTCAGGAATGGCGAAGAAGACAGAGCTTATGTTGAGCCCCCCCCTTCGAAGATCGGGCTTACATGGACTGGTTCCTCTGCACCCTCTTAGGTCCTATCGGCAAAGATTTCACCTCTCATTTTCCTCAAACCGAAGAAGCCGCCCTCCAAATAGCCTTGAAATATGACCTGATCTATGCTCAATCTGGTTATGTTTATACCGTTCTCCCTGACCTCCCCAAGCCCGGTGGCGCTAACGCCCCAGGGGCATCTCATTCCGCCGACGGTATCGTTGGAGCCCTGTCCCATCCGTACGCTCAACCTCCTATGGGCTATGGTCTCTCTCAGGGATGGGCCAGCACCTCTAGCACTCTTCCCCCTCCCGGTAGCATGTATCCAGGATACGGCATGCCTCCTCCTTTTGCCCAACCTCCTGCTTACCTCAATGTTGCCCAACCTAACCATTACCTTTATCCACAGCCTGGTGCGCCAGCTCCTCCAGCATATGCGCTTCCATCTCCCTTGCCTCCTCCAAACCCGCAACAGCACTTACAGCCTCCTCCAGGGCAAGTATTTGCACAGTAGGGCGTGACTAATCCCCCTTCTTCTCAAATAAGGCAGAGAGGAAATACAAACCAATCTACCCCTGGTACCCGTGGACCCAATCCTGTTGTTGACCCTAACACTGCCAACCAGCAGCAGGGCACTCAGCCCATGCTGGACAGGCTGCTTCACACAAATAAGCCTTGTTCGTGTTGCGGTGTTTATGGTCATTACACCCACGATTGTCCCCTCTTACCCCAGATGCAGCATATGTGGGAGTCTCAAGCCACATTGCGTGGACAACACGCCTCCCCTCATGCTCCTCCTAATCTGGCCACTACCCAACCAGCTGTGTTTACTGATCCTTTCCCTTAGCAAGGATTCATGGCTACCCAACCGCCTGATAGCCAGGTCGCCACTCCCCCTTCCCTTTCTGGTTCCTCCGACTACCAGATCCTTATGATGCACTCCGATCCTTCCCCGACCATCGACCTTCACCTTCAAACTCGGTCTCACCAGCACCCCAAGCCTCCTGCTCAGTCTGCCCCCGAGCCTCCTTCTTCAGGTTCTACAGAGCATCTTTCGACATCCAGTGGCCCCTTACATATCCCTCAACCCAAAGTTGAGGTTCATACCAAGATTCCTAAGGGACCCCTACGTCGAAACGTTGCTTCCGGTCGAGCTGCTCATTCGTATAGTATAGTAGATGATTTGGTGCAATCTCCTGCTGCCATTTCCACACTGGAACTCCTCCAATCGTGCCCTTCCCAAAAGAAGGCTCTACTATCTGTCGTGGGTGTTGTAGATCTTGCTGATGACCAAATGATTGTTTTCGACGCCACTCAATCGAACCATCCCCCTCTTCCTGCTTCTGTCACCTTCCAAATCCCAGTCAAAATCCGGAATGCCAACATTTAACGGTGTATAATTGATGAGGGGGCATCCACCTGTGTGATTTCCGCTTCAGTTTGGAAGCAACTCGGATCCCCTGAGCTGGCCCCTTCCAAGATCACCCTTCGAGCATGGGATGGCCATGCCTCCCAGCCCATTGGCCTTTTCCGTAATTGTCCTATCACCCTCGCCGGTAAGACTATTTGTGTTGACGTCAAAGTCATAGATGCCTCGCTAGACTACAACATTCTATTGGGGCGAAGCTACACCTATGCTATGTCTGCTGTCCCATCCGCAATTTTCTGCAAGATGTCTTTCCCCCATAATGGAAAGATAGTCACCATTGACCAGTTGAGATATCATGAGCCAAAATCTCAGACCTCACCTGAGACGACCATCTCTTCTGTAGCCAACAAGAAAATCTTCGATTCCTTGACCAGTGTCTCCCCTGGCGTTTACAAAGATTCCTCCCTGCTTGGAACTTTTCCTAATCTCCCTCCTCCTCCCATCACTGATCCCAGCTTCTCGAATTTTTGCATGATGTAATCATCTCAGGTTGCCCATAAGCGGCCTGCCTCGGCTAGTCAGCAACCTCCCCCCCGCCCTCCGCAACCCGCTCCTAGCCATTCATCTCAACCAGCCGAACCTCCTCCTTCAGGCCCTCCCCCTACAGCTGGTATCCTTGAACCTCTTTATCCTCCTGGATCAGTTCCCCCAGGCCTTAACCATATTAGAGCTGTCCCTCCTGGTCATTTCCCTGCTGGGCAGATCCCTTTCCTGGCTCCCCCTCCCAGAGTATATTCTGTCCCCATCATGGCCACCCTCTCTCTCCCTAACCTGACCTTGGGCATACCAGTCTGGTACCTTGATCCTCCAGCAGCTACCCCTCCTGGTCACCCCAAACCCTACATGACTTTGACACCGGTTCAACCGGTCCCCCTCGCTTCCTCCATTGCCCCTGTGCCCCCAGCACCTCTACAGGAACCCTCTCCTGTCGTGACGGCTCCCGGGAAGAAAGGCAAAGCTCGCAAGGGGGCACCCAAAGACAAGACCACCACGACTGACCTGGCCCCTCCTCCGCCAGCACAACCTTGTGCCTTATGTGATGTCGCCGGTCATGCCACCCATGCTTGTCCCGAGTTGCCCCGTATTCAGCCCATGGTTAAAGTCACGTTCCCTGAAGTTACGGTCCCTGAAGCCTCCATTCATTCTTTGTTCATAACCAAGAACCCCAAGACTCTCCGCACCAACAAACCCTGTGCTTTGTGCGGTGTCCATGGCCATTACTCCCACAATTGTCCTCACCTGACACATTACCGCGCCTCTTTAGAGGTAGTCCGAGAGTATGAGGTTGAACAAAATCAATCCGCCTCTCCCATCCTCGCGCAATATGCTTCCAGCCAGCCTGAGGATCCCCCCGCTCCCATCGACATTCCCCCCCATGATGTTTATATGACGGAGTCTACTATAACCATTCTTTACCTATCCTCCTCTGCAAGACACTTGGAGCCCAGTCCCCCTGCACCCTCCCCTATTTTGTCGCCAGAACACGTTTTTTCTACCCATACACGAGATCACTCCACCCGTATCTCTGTTGACCTCAGCAGCCCGAGTCCTCCCCTTACTTCCGATAGCCCTCATATACCACCCTCCAGTTTGTATATGATTCATAGTCATCCTGCTCCTTGCGCTCCCTCCCGCAGTTGCCGCTCGATGCCTTCTGTACACTCACGCTGCCATCATTGCCTCTCCTCCCCTCACTTGTTGTCTTGTAACACCATTCCGCAGGACCCCCCGTCCACACCCTTTATCGGTTACGCCGATGGTGCCAGTCGTTACTCCCAGAATCTCGCCTCGGCAGGTTGGGCCATCTTCACCCCCTTGCATGCCCTTGTTCTCTCCGACGGGGTATGCATTGGTTCTGCCACCAACAATCAGGCCGAATATGATGCAGTGCGTGGTCTCTTATCCAATGCCCTCTTTCATCGCATCCTCCATCTGCACGTTCATTTGGATTCCCTACTTCTTGTAATGCAACTAAATGGTGTTTATCGTGTGCATAACCCTGTGCTGTTTAGACGTTATTTACGAGTGAAACTCTTGATACGTGCATTTGAAACCATCACTTTCAACCATGTACCTCAAGAACAGAATCACTATGTAGATAGTATTGCAAACCATGTTCTAGATTGGCATTTATCACACGCATTTCATACAAGACAATAACATTCATAATCATTAAAAATGATGCATATCCATAATATGTGTCGCAAAAACATGTGTTTAGAGTCCATCTACTCTGATACATATGACATGCCCATAGCATGTTACAAAAAACCCAAAACTCGGGGCACCACCTGCCCCTACATACACACCAGGGGACACCACATGCCCCACACCTAATCACTATCTGGCGGATCCCAAGCCAATGGCTCTGCCCCGGCAGCCTGTAGATCACGTATCCCCTGACCGGCAATCGCCATGCGCCGCATGACCCCTCACCATTCCGAGGGTAGACCAATACATGGCTCTATGTACTGGTCGTCTAAGTCCTGCCACCCGTGCTCTGATACTCCGGTCAGCAACCTTTCGCATCTACGGCAGATGTCCTCCATAAGGGTGGCTGCATCCTCATTTTGCGTTGCTCTCGACCCACTCGGACCTGCAGCTCCAGCTGCTGCCGGTCGTCCCATATATCTGGCCGGTTTTACCGAAGCTATATCTGCATACCAACAGTACATGAATCAGTTCCCTAGATACTATTCAAAAAACTATAACATGCCCATACAAGAATAGCAATCTGTCACTTACCATCGAGCCCCTAGACTCAACCAGGCAGAAGTGGCAGGTCCGGATCTCCACAATAACTCATCCCACTATAGGGATAGTCGTCTATGTATAACGGCATCTGATCTCAATGGGCAAAGAACTCAAGTCGAAACACTCGCCCGACCGCCCCTCCTCCTCCTCTGCATAGTAGCCGTCCCCACCGACGCATCCTGGGCTCTCTCAGGCCCCCATCTGGAAGTTGTACATGAGGCCGCAAGGTCGGGATCTTCTCAAAGAAGAAGGCGCACAATAAAGTCCCATACGAGCAATCGTGGTTCACTTGCCGCTTGCAAAGCGACAACTGTCATTTTAACGACACCAGCATCATTTTGGCCCACCCATAGTAGGTCCCACTCAACACACTCTCTACCAGCATCATCTGCCCCCCGGTGATGTGATGGAACGCCTGGTTTCCCAGGATACACAGCACAGCTGTGGCCACTGCACGAGTTTCTAGCCTCTCTAGATCCTCGATCGGTATCCGAGTCCCCTTGACTTGGAGACCCGGTCGACAATTTCGTTCCACAAATTCCATGATATGCCGCCCCCACGGTAATACTGGCTGCGTGTTTCCCACCATCCCCAGTGGTGGGAGACCCGTCAAGAAATACACATCCTGGACTGTCAGTTTGATCCTGTGCCCCTGCACTACAAAGACCTCATGCTCTAGATCCCAATAACTGATAATCCAGGCCAACAAGGGCTCCCCTGCTCTCATCAACGGGTTCTCCAGAAACTTTAGAACCCCAAACCTGGCCAACACACGACGGACACCCTGATCCGCCTGGATCTTTGCCCGTAATGTACCCAGGTCTCTCTCTCTCTAGTTAACCCATAAATCTGCCATACCTGCACAAAAACATCATCTTTGTCAGCATACAGATCGGGAATACCATAACCAAACACAAAAACCCAACTCCTAGCCATAAAACAGCACCAAAACCCCCTCATCTCCCAGGTCACAGTTTTCTGCCCAGTTCAGGACTAGGTCACAGTTTTTTCCCTGAAACCTGCGTCCCAGGTCGCACTTTTTGGCCCAAAAAGTGTGACCCGGCCGTAGAGATGAAGAAGGGTCTGTTTCTGGGATTTTGGGCCCTAAACTGAACTTTCAATCCATCAAAATGAAAGAGTAAGGTTAGGCCTCTTACTTGCAACTGACGGATCTCATTTCCAACGGTCGGTTTGTCCGCTATGCTCGCCGCAAGATTTAGGGCCTTCTCTCCTCTCTACATTCACCACAACAAGAATAGAAAATGAGTGAATTTGGAGGGAAAACGGCCTTATTAAAAGAGAACCCCTATTTCTTCTTTCGACTGCTGCGACCACACCGTAGCCCCGTTTGATAAACCGTCTACACCGTTGGAAAGCTCTCACCGAGACCTCAAATGGGTATCTATTATTTTTTTATAATCTAATACTTCACTAGGACACATTTTTTCCAAGAAGGGTCACTTCCCCTTTCCCCTCTCATTAAAATTGAATTTCCTCACTTACGACACTTGTACTCGGGGCACCACTTCGCCTCCTTATTTGTCTTTGTTCGTGTCGATTTTCGTCATGAGTTCCCATCTTGTACTCATGTTTTTATGGTCCCCCACTAGGCCTTTACTGTGTGGCAGCACCATTGAGTCGCCCTTGTTTAGAGCATCCAAGTTGAGTCATCATCGCATTCATGGAGTCTATCCCGAGTCCCTTTGTACCCCGCTATAGCTCTCCATCCTTCATTGCTTGGTCTCTCTCTTGTGTCGCACTTTATGACCTTTAGTCCCATTGTCCCCTATCCCTTGTGATATTGTGTCAGTCGCTGCCAGGTCATTCATGCCCTTTATGCTCTAACAAGGGAAGTCGTCCATTCGCTACTCAGTCCTTTCCATTTCCCTATCATCATTAGTGTCAGTCTGTCCGTCACTCCACTATTTTCTCTCGTGCCTTAGTTGAGGATGTCTCATTGCCTTAACTATGGCGGACCTCCTTCTGTTGATATCAGCTCATTCCTTTCAGAAGCTAGGTCTAGAGGGCGGTGTACCTTGGTTCCAGCTTCCACTCTTGTTCGGTGCCTCGGATCAGGCAAAGGGACCTCTCGTTTCCCTTTGACTTGATTGTTTCTCTAGCTCCTTTCAGCATGATCGAGATCCGTATACTTGATGGTCCAGTGATCCAGCAGCAGCTCTTGATGATTCCCAGGTGTGTGTGAGATGTCTCAACCCTCATGAGGGGGTGGCCCTGCAGGTAGCCCCCCACATGCCCGGATGACCTCTTCCTTGCAGCCTTCGATGTAGCTCCAGATATTTGATGATGTTGGCCTTAACCACTTGCAGTGCCTCTTTGATTTGCATGTATCAGTCAGATTTTGTGAGCCCTTCCCCATTTACAAGGGGAATTTGGGTTGTATTTGTATCTCATGTACTCAGATATTATTGTCCAAGTCCTGGCTGTTATCCCAGGCACAACATGTATATGGGATTCCTCATTGTATTTTTATCTGGCTCATGATTATGCCAGTTGTACTTTATGGTCTTGGCCCTTGCCCATCGGACACACTATCTTTTGTACTTCGTCCTTGGCGGGCATAGGCATGCTTCCCCGCCGCCTTTCTTTCCGCGCACGTGCACCCTCTCACAAAGACTTGTTGCACCGCGAGTCTCTGCCTCCCTCGTGTCCAATTCTTCAAGACACTATCTACCTTGCATTTCTCTCCTCGACTTTTTTTGTTGTCTAGTGATTGAGTTCTTACAACGTACTTTGTCATACGTACTTGCTCCTCGACACCGCACGCTCGGGGGTAATCCTGTTACACCATTTTTTGGTCATCTAACCTAATATCACGATGGACCCAAGTATTAATTAGTTAATTCAATTTCATTCTGCGAAATTGATTTCACTATGTTAAATAACTTAACAAACCACATTTATTAGGTTATTTATGGTCCAAACAGGAAACCCCAAAAGGAAATATTAAACAAACCTATATTTTTTTTATTTTCCTCATGGAATAATTAATTAAACCATAATTTAATTATTATTCCCAGTCATGTTTAACCCAAAAACAAACAAATTAATTAGATAAACCTTTATTTATCTTATTATTTTCTAGGAATAATTATTTAAACCTTATTTAGATAATATTCCTTGTTAAATATGACCAAATCACCCACAAATAATTAAATAAATCATTATTTATTTAATTATCTTTCAACCACTTCCTTAAATAATTATATAAATCATTATTTATTTTATTATCTTCTAACCGCTTCCTTAAAAAGATAAATAAATCATTTATTTATTTATTTTTGACAAATTAAGGGATTTGACCCAAGTCAAATACCTTTTCCCTCTAACAAATATAATAAAATATTCCATAAAAAGTGGATCTAGATCTGGTTAACCCATGCACCAAGATCTAGAATGACCCAATATTTTGTTATAAATAGGAGGGTTTTTCCTACCATTCTTCACCTTTTGTTGCCTATTAGATCACTCCGGATCTATACACTTGGTCACCATTTTCTGCCATTTGCTGTGTGAGCTCCCTTTGAGTTCCATTCTTTGTGTGGGTTTTCTACACCAACAAGAGAGAGAAATCTTAGATCTGAAGTGCCGAGGACTTCCAAGAACCCATCCCACTGAGGAGAATTGGATACACCTTCTTGTTTTCCTCCCAGGTGCCCCATTAATATAAAAATTCTTTCAAAATTTGTTCTTGTCTTGTCTATTGGTATATGGAGCAAACCCTTACTTTTTCTGCTTAATGTCTTTCCATGCATAGATCTGGTTTTTTGCAGCTCTTTTCTATCTAACTAACCGCAGATCTGAAGATATTGGCAGCCACTTTTGTTGTTAGGTCTATTAGTTATGCGTAGCTAAAGTGGTCCTTTTTCGTACACTTCGACAAAGGATTCATACTAACACTTGTCCTTTTTACCTTGGCTGGCAGTTTGATGGAGACATGAAATCTATGTTTCCTTTTGATCCTAGAGATCTGACATGTTCATCTTGACACAGCAGCAGCCTTAAAAACCTCCTTTTCTTTCACCTCTAGAGCTGAACCTCATATTTTTCTCATTTAGACATGGAAAACTCATTTTTACAATTATGGAATCTAATCACAGCGGTATCTTTAGAATATTCCTTTGCTGCAAGATGTCCTCATTGAGTAGCAGACCTCCTACCTTACCAACTTTCTGTTGATAGAAATTTCAGCACTTCTAAAAAAGTTTCAATCTTGTCTATTACCTTATGTGCAGACTCTGAAACTGAATGATATTCCTCTTTCAAAATGATGACCTTGGACCATATGAAACCGTAATTGACCTAGTGGGGGGTTTTTTGACCTAGTCTTTGACTGAAAATTGGCTTGGAGTCTTTAAGTGTGAAAACGGAGTATTAACAAAGTGATGTATTGAAGATCCAAGTGATTATTCCTAAGTTAACAATAAATTCGTCGAAGGGATTCATTCATAAATCAACTTTCAACCCTCGATCTCATGTAGCTAAAAATTATAATGTACTCCAATATCTAGCTCAGTCACCTTATACTATGTCGATGCTTGAGGTTCTTCAGAATTTTCCCTCCCAAAAGCAAGCTTTGTTGTCTGTAATTGGCGGAATCGATCTGACGGATTCTAATCGTGTAGTCTTTAATCATGCGGGCTATATGCAACAATTACCAACACAATTAGCAATTTTTTATTCAATTAAATTTCTTGAATCGCCTCATTCATTAGAATATTATTGACGAAGGTGCATCTAATTGTATCATGTCTATGAGTTGCTGGAAGTCACTTGACTGGTCGACTTTATCACAATCTCCTACAATGTTGAAAGCTTTTGACAGTCGTACATATAAGCCTTGTGGAATTCTCAGTAACATACAAGTTAAACAAGGGGTAAAAACATTTACTAAGAATTTTAGATTGTTGACGGACCCCTTGACTACAATATATTACTTGGAATACTGTGGCTTTACGCTATGGATGCGATTGTATCTACTTACTTTTGTATGGTCGTCTTCCCCCATAAGGGAGGCCTCACAGTCATCAATCAACTCTCCTTCTTCGCCTCTAGTTCCCAAGAAACTGGAAGAATTTCGTTTGTTCACGGACCCCAGCCATCCCTTCAGAACATTGTTTTAGGACTCTTTAAGGATTATTCCCTAATGGGAACCTTTTCGTTACCGTCACCTGTGACATCAACGTAAATCAAAAAAATAGAGACCTGCAATATGATATCTTCCACTTCATATAACTTAAGGAAGATTCCCAATGATTCTGAAAGACATAGGCTGGGTGAAACCATGTCGTTAAGTCTAATCGAGCTTGCATAGAAATAAATCTTTTTGGCTTATGTGGAAAATCCTTATCCTTTGTCGCGAACTGTTTGGGTGAATCGTTATTTGGATTATGGTACTTCTTCTGATCCTTTTTCATGTGTATTCTCAACTGATGATACCATTATGGAATCCATGATGCTAGAAGAAGAACCATGGGTAGATTCTCATCAACGATCCCATCTTCCAAATTACAATGAAGATAGTCCAACTAGACTATATCGCCCTACATTCGTTGATTTCTTGATGAATTCCATTCCTATCCACGTTGTTTATTCTGAGCAAAACCCATCAAATATCGAAGAAATGATTTCTATCGATATTTCAACCAAATCTGGCATTGTAGTAAACATTCATGTCGGCGTGTCTTGTTCTGCATCTGAACTTGACACTTATCGCTCTCTTTTTCATGAATTCTTAGATGTATTCACTTGGTCATATGAGGAACTGCCAGGAATCGATTCCAGCATTGTTGAGCACGAGATTAAAATGTACCTTAATGTCAAACTGGTACAAGAGCACCTCCGTCCTATTCATCCTAAGAATTTTTTTTCCATTAAAGCATAGGTTGAAAAAATTTTGCGTGCTAATTTTGTTTGCCTTGTTCCACTTATTGATTGGGTTTCCAACAGTGTTCCTATCATGAAGAAACAGGGGACAATTAGAGTGTGCGTTGATTATCAGGATGTTAATCATGCTTGTTTGAAAGACAACTGTCCCACTCCTTTATCGACCAAATCATTGACTAATGTGCCGAATGTGAAATATTTTCCTTCATGGATGGATTTTTTGGTTACAATCAGATCAATGTTCTCCCAGAGGACCAATATAAAAAATAAAAAATAAAATAAAATAAAAATATTTTTTTTTGTCCTGGGGAACATTCTCTTATCGAAAACTCCCTTTTGGTTTAAATAATGTTGGGGAAATGTTCTAGAGGGAAATTAATTATTCTTTCTATGACATAAAACACATTTTTGAACCTTATCTGGATGACTTACCTACACATTCATGGAAATGAGATGACCACCCACTATATTTGAGAAACATCTTTTTACGATGTCATCACTACAAAATACACCTCAATCCACACAAATGTGTTTTATGTGTCAGTTCTAGTAATTTTATTGGTTTCGTCATGTCGAAATACGGAATTCGACTTGATTATTTGAAGGTCCAGGCCATTCTTGATTTTCCTGCGCCTTCCAATCTACTTCAGTTAGAGAGACTCCAAGTGAAAGATAACTTTCTAAGGAGATTCATTCCCAACTACATTAAAATGGCTAAGGGATTTACTTGACTCTTGAAAAAGGGGACTCCCTTCCATTGGATGAGATTATGCAAGCTTCCTTTGGTGTTCTTAAAGATACCCTAATCTGAGCATCATTAATGTATCCCCCAAATTATCAAAGTGATTATTTCTTGTATCTCATCACTGCATATACAACCATCACCATGGTTTTAGTCCAAGAAGAAGATGGGATTTAACATTTGATCTATTATTTGAGTCGCAATCTCAATCATACGAAATTTAAGTACACTTATGTAGAAAAGATCGCTTTGGAAGTCATTCAATCTATACAAATATTTTGCCACTATATCCTACTCCGAAAGACCATTGTCATTTCGGATTGCAACCCTATGACATACATTCTGTCGTGTCAATTGTTGGAGGGAAAATACTCAAAATGGATTGTCATTTTGCAGGAATTTGATTTGGAATTCATAAAATCCAAGTCAAAGAATTCTTTTGTATTCGCTGAGCTTATCTGTGACCTTCCCTCGAGTAGCACTGAGTCTACTACAGAGCCATCCATTCTGGATTAGTCTTTGTTTCTGATCGTGTCATCTTATCTGTGGTATGGAGATTTCCTCATCTATCTCTAGTCCCAAACATTCTGACCCAATACCTCTTGCTCGCAACAGCAATGTATTTGATAACAAGCCAAAGATTATTTCTCGTCAGCGATACACTTTATCCTTGTGGTGTCGATACAATTTTACGTAGGTGCCTCACTCATGAGGAGGTTGAGAAAGTTTTAAATGATTGCAACACTGGTACCTGTGGTGGAAATTTGTCCAGTTTTGCTACCACGTAGAAGATTCTCCACTTTGGTGCTTCTGGCCTACCATATTTCGCAACTGCATTCTCGCAGTCAAAATTTGTCATTCTTGCAAGATATTTGATCATAAAACCTACATACCACCAGCACCAATGCATCATGTCGTCATTGTTGGACCATTTTCCAAATGGGGCATTGACTTCATGACATGTAACCCTCGCTCGGATAGGGGGCATGGGTATATTATTGTCTCTGTTGACTATTTTACCAAGTGGGTAGAGGCGATGCCTAATTTTAACAACAAAGGAAACACAGTTGCATTATTTTTCTTTAACCATATGATTACACGGTTTGGTGTGCCGCAAGGCATAGTCACATATCATGGAAAACATTTTCACAATCACATGATGACTGATTTGACTGCCAAATTAGGACTGTCATATGATAGTTCTACCCCTTATTATCTGCAAGCTAATGGAAAAGTTGAAGCCATCTAACAAAATTCTTAAGAGTATGCTTCAACGAATGATTTGGGTTCATAAATGAAACTAGAATTTAATCATGTACTCAACTTTTTGGGCTTATTGAACCTCGGTGATAAATGCAATTGGATTTACTCCCTTTCAGCTGGTTTATAGTTTGGAAGCTATCTTAACGATTCAATGTGAAATTCCATCATTGAAACTCGTGATTGACCTGATACCTGAAACTTCTAATGAAGAGTCACGTCTTTTCGATCCCGTATATCTATATGAAACATAACATGAAGCTGCATTGGCCAATGAAGCACATAAAAGATGAATCAAGGCACAATATGACCGCAATGTCAAGCGTCGCACCTTCTCGGAAGGAGACCTAGTCTTTCCTTATGATCAGGAAGAGGATAAGATAGGAACAGGAAAATTCGAGCCATTATGGCATGGCCCCTATATTTTCAAGCGTATTCTGGCTAAGGGTGCCTATGAGATGGTATATTATGATGGGATTCCATTTCTGTAGCCTTGGAATGGGTTGTATCTTAAACGTTACTATGCTTGATTCTGTGTAGTAAACAATGTATGATACCATATATATGCTTTGATTTTTTGTGTGTCACAGTGTGTATTTCAATAGTTTTTCATGTGGTTAGTAATCCTCTTTGCATTTTGTTGCAAATTTCAGAATCTTCAGAACCATTTTTTGGTTATATTGATGGTGCAAGTCGTAGTATGAAGAATATATCCTTTGCAGCGTGCGCCATCTTCGCTCTAAGTGGCGAGTTAGTGAGTTTACAAGGGATTTGTATCGTTTTATCCACCAATAATATTGTTGAGTATAACAAATTGGTCGAACTCCTCTCTAATTCCAATTCACTTGGCATTCGCTACGTCATCATCAAGATGGACTCATAACTTTTCATACTACAGCTTACTAGTGTTTATATTGTCTGAAATCTAGCCATTCATTGCATGTTTCTTAGAGTTCGTCTTTTGGAAAGACATTTTGATTACATGAAATATCAACACATTTCTAGAAACTTTAACACTTTAATTTATTCTTTAGTGAATTATGTGTTAAATAGACATTTGCAACATATGCAAAAATATATTTTCAATTCACATCACATAATTGTATAGGATTGCACATAACCATAGGAAAACATTGAAAGTAAAATAGATATATAATCGAGTTTTTGCAAACAATTGTGTCCAAGACACGTTAGTCATATGACCTCAAAATGTATCTAGACATAGCATATCCTAAGTAGATCTGATAGTAGGTCATTGCTTGATCTATCATGTGTAATAACATCATCCATCAGCTAGACACAACAATAGTATGGCGTTGCAGCCTCATGGGTAACTCCTCGATCTGGACATCTGGTATCTCGAGCGTCATTCCCTATATATGTTGCTGTAACTCAGCCAGAGTCTCAGCCAAATCCAAATCCTGAAGGGTTGCTCTCCCAACAATCCTCTTTGTTGGTTCACCTACTTGTTTTGCACGACCCACTGGTCGAAAAATACCCACATCTGCATACATAAAACATTTTTAGTTTAGTCTTAGAAACAAAAAAAACACAAAATATGTAAGAAAACCAAAAAATAGAAAACATGGTCAAAACATTTTACCTATAGCACCCCATTGAGCGTCGGTTAGTAAAATCAAATCTGGGTCTCCAAAGAAATCCATCCCTGCATATGGATGCTCCTCTATGACGATATGTTGTCATCAAAGCCAAGTAAAAAATTCAGTGCAGAATGAGATTAATGACTGACCAGCATGTATGGCCATTAGCTCTACCCACTGTTTCATCTGTGGATCCCTAGGACTAGCTAAACCCAGTTTCACATGATGTGGCTGCATCAATGGAACTTGCTCCAAAATGAAAGTGATCAAGATTGATCCATAGCTGAAATTGTTTGTCTTGCCTCTTTTCACTTTGGCCAGATGTTCTTTCATCTAAAGGAGTACTGCTTCAACCTGGTTGAACATGGTCAGCTTGACACACTCAAGCGCATACTACATGTATTATATGTTCATGACATGAAGTGTCACGCTGCTAGCTACCTTTGCGATAGTGAATAGGAGCATTCGCAAATGTATATCACGTACATATTTTATGTTTATATTTCCATCTTTGTTAGGCTTTGTACATGGTCGACAAAACTCTCGAATGTAGTCCTTCACTGTCTCACCTCCAGCGATGGAAATTGCAAGGGAAATGGTGGCACCACATCTCGAAAAACCTGTCATAAAGTAAATGTAATCAACCAATATTGGGAGCACTTTGTCCCCTATGTTGTCTCGTCCCTGAAAATCTAAAAAATACTTGAGCAACCCATAGTCTTTGAGGAATCTCACAGTGCCAGGATCATTTAGGGAAACTGTATCCTATTCCTCATGTTCTCTTTCTTGCCATGTAATTGACATTCTGATCCGATTAAAGCCTGAAATCAAACCATAAGCTTAGTTAGGATCCCTTCCATGCAAAAAATTGGAGAAATTTTGGACACAAAACAGAATGAAAATTTTTGAATTGCGCCCAACGCACCCCTATTCCTTAGAGAGAGCGATGCAGAGCACTTAAGCCTCATTCCAACTCCTATCAAACACACTTTTTGACATCCAAGGGTTCGTTGGTCCTAGGGCATTGTATATTTATCCTAGGAGCACAAAAACCCTAAACAAATTTCATGAAACTGAAAAATAATGGAACCAATAGAAAGAGATAGGTTAGATCTTCTACTTGGTCCAGATGGCACAAAGAATGGTCCATAGAATCTGTTTCAATTAGCTCCTGAAGTTCGAGGGAAAAACCGGCTCAAAGCACTAAAAAATGAATGGTAAAAATGACTTGGTAAATTATTATTTAAATAGTATTTTTTATTATTTTATTCATATTTAATGAATTTACTATAGTTTTTATCCATTTTTACTATTTAAAATGGGTATTTTTAATCAGTTTGGTGGTTCTTTGTAGGTTTACAACTGATACAGTGAATTCGACATGCATGATATTAAAATGAATTTTGAACACAGAGCACAATTTTAACTCTTTTTCGAGCTCTGTTTAACATCGAAAAAGGAACCCCCCTGGAGTTCTCTTTCAACTCTTTTTCGACTCCCAAAACATGAAAATATTGTTTTTCACTTGTCCTTTCGAGCTCATAAAAGGAATTGAAACAAAATCTACTCTGTATAAGTTTAACCCTTTTCTGGATTGCGATACATTATTTACGAAAAAGGAACACCCTAGCTGAACATGGATAGGAGGTTCTCTCAGGTATTATTTTACGCTTTTTCAGATTTGAGTAGAAATTTTATGAAAAATAACTTGTGGATTTTTCTTTTCGTCCATTTTTCAAACTCTCTAAACATGAAAAAGGACTGAGTTTTCACTGTCGTTGGACTCGTTAAAACATCAAAAAGTGACAGAATTTTCCATCATGACAAGATCAAGTTTTTCCTTTGCTAGACTCGTTAAAAAATCACATAGTGATGGATTCACCCGAAGGGTGAAATTATACATCAAGCATATGTTAACCTCCTCGAGATTGTTAAAAAATAAAGAGCTACCAGTTAGAAATGACTGGGGAAAATTGGAAAGGAATAATCACTTTATGGTAGCAAGTCACTCTTGAACATGACACTCATTCACTTCATCTCTGTGGATTTTGGGTTGGGTTATCTTCTTGATGGTATATCATACCTATGGTCTATCACACCATCCATCACTTTGGTGTTGGGTCAATTTTTCCAACTCATTCAGTATCGTCGATATGTTCAAGAGAAGTCACTCAGTAATTCCCCATCCTTTGCAATACTCATAAACCTTCATTTCATGACTGTCATCCCTGAACATTGCTTCATCAGTTACATTATGTCTCTAAAATCATTACTCCTATTTCATTTCATTGATGGGGATTACATTAAGGCCCTCTTGCGACGAGTCACTTCCTATCGACATCAGCTCATCATCAAGGAAGTTGACTTAGAAACAATGTTTCAGTGCCTTGGAGCTTGCATACATCAATGGCAAGTTTCTCATTTTCGGCGATAGTTTGACATCATTGGACTTCGACCGAAAGACTTTTTATGGTGTTCGACATCAAATCATCCATTCACACGATGCAGATTGTATTGCAGTACCTTGAGAGCCATTATCATCATCGGTGGTTTCTCTCCCATTTGTTACGGATTACATCATTAGCTGGTAATAATGTTGTGTCTTCCCAAGTTCGACTTTAGATCACATATTGGCATGGTTAGACTTGTACTTAAACGATCAAGTGAATGAGATAAAAGACCTTAGATTTAGTTTTATCCATATTGGCTGTGATTTCAAGAGTAGTACCACATCATCCGTACATTGGTCTTTACATATATGGTCATCCTATCATGGGTCTATATCTGTAGACAACTTTATGATTTTATGATAGTTTATCTATTAAGTATGAGTATGCCTCACTCATCAATTCATGTCCAAGATGAAAAAGATATCATGATGTAATGTATTGTAATTGATGCAGGTCATCGTCCCCTTCAGATCCTACTCATCACATCGTAAAGCATATCATTCAACATTATCATTTTTGACTTCATGCTTTAGGGGGGAATTGTTACAGGTCAATTTGGGCATCACTCCAAAAACACAGATCAATACAAATTAGGGTCTATCATACTCTAAATCAGTTGCTACATGCCTTAGACAAGTTATCCCATTGTTGGTTTTCATCCATGAAATTTTCACTACTTGAATTCCAGTTGAAGTGTTCCATTAAGCCATCAACGCACCCTAGATTGCAGTAAGTGCTTTGCAGAGCATCTACTCCCATGAAAAGCAGCATTGCAGAGCATCTAGGCTCACTTGAAAATGCGTTGGTCGACTGGGAGTGAATTGTTCATAGAATTTTGGGAATCTTCCCACCTTCTAGTGGCTTCTAGAAGTTTTTATAGCTATCACACTATCTGATAAATTCGAATATGAACACCATGGAGCCATTAAACCACTTATCCTCCTATTCCATTGAACAAGGAAACCTCTTCATCCATTTTTTGAAAATCCATTCAATGATCAATTAATGCTAAACCATCCTCATTTTTTATAAATTGAGCATTGATCATAGTGCACAAGAGGGAAATAATTTGAAATAGTAGAGTTATAATGGTAATATCACAACTCATAGAGGTATTGTTTGCATGTATTGTTATGTTGTTGGAGTGATGATGCTGATGTGATGAGGATAGGACTGAAGCTAGAGCAAGTTGACATCGAATCGATCCAACTAGTTGTAACTTCTCCTTGTACTTCATAATAAAGAGATTTGTTCCTTTCCTAATATATGTGTTTGTGATTTAATATGTGTATTCTAAATTCTAATCAATTCATTTTGATTAAGATGAATAGATCATATGCCTTTATGTTGTTTTTTGACTTATGATAGCTATTTCAGGTACCAATCAAGCGATTTCAGTTCAATTGAGAGCGACGGAAGTGACAAAAGGGAGACGAGGAATAGCGAAAAATCACAAGTAGGTGTTCTTCTCTCATTTATTTATGTTAGGGAAAAGGTCAAGTGTCTTTCATTTGTTGTTCTAAGTGTGACCACAACACTTAGGGAAACATACCTATCTGTAGGTTTGATTTTCGTAAAACACCCACTCTACAAAAGGATCATGAAAAGGTTAAATATCAATTAGATAGGGCTCAAACTCATTCCTCCCTTACTATTGGCCCTACAAGAGAGAAGATACCAGGTCGAAGAACAAAAGGAGTGAAAATACATATAAGAAAATGCAGGGTTATATCCACAATAAGGAACACCATCTTAGATGCCTTGGGATGTCAGAGAGGCCACCAAGGCCATGAATTAACTTCACATTAGTGACTGTGTTTCTCATAGGGTGAGCAACACCTTCAATAGGGTGTGATGATGGGTCCCATCAATAGGTATATTTTGAGGCTCATTATGTTATCCTCTAGCCCTTGAACTCTCCTTTTCTCACATTAATTTGAATTTTTAGACATATTATACTTAGTAGGGATATTAAAGGGTGTTTGTTAAATTTCATGTCGTAATTTGATTGATATGTAGACAAAAGAAGCATTGTTGGATATATTTACTATGCAGGCACTCATTGGAGGCATCTACAGAGAATCTAGGAGGCTTTTCCACTACATCAACTCTCCAACTCGACTTGGGACCAACGATTTCTTACCAACAACTTGAATTCCACTCAAAACCAAGGAACTAAAGTGCATGTGAAGATCCAAGGGAATCACATTCACCAATTTTGAGATTTCTGAGGGAATCAGTCCTCCTCCAAAGGGATTTTGCCCCCTAGCCACTTTTTGTATAAATAAACAAGCCTAAGGGCTCATTAGGATTCAAAATTTTGTTGGAGATAGGAATAAATATTAAGACGCAAGAGCTTGACACTTATTTTCATCTTTGATATGATGTATGTGACTCTTATTTTATGTTAATGGAAAGCTTACTATTGGCCCACATATGAGTTAACTTTGGAGGGCTGGAACCCTTGGGTTTGGGCCCAACCCAGAGGATTTATTCTCTCTCCTGTATTCTTGTTTTTTTCTCGTTCAAGTCATTTTATTTCTTTCCTTTCTTAAGTAGGACTTATATTTCATAAATTGTATTTGCAGGTTTGGTCACCACCTATATTGTGGGAAGTGTGAATGAAGAGTCTACAACCACAAGCCAAAAATATGTGTTTATGATTTCTTGGAAACTACTAAGTTTTGAATTAAAATTATTTTGCATGCTTGATTTCTGTAACTTAGAAGTTAGCAACATTTATTTGGAAATTAGATTAGATTCATGTGGTAGGATAGAATAGATCTTGAAGAAATAAAATTCAACTCATATTTTCCACCTTGATTTATCTTGCTGCAATATTTATCAATAGATGCATGATCTGATTATTAGTCTGTAGGGGCTTCCAAGTGACTTGCAAGGGTTTTCACACTCATCCACATCCACTTATACATTTCTTCCCTCCTCCTAGACATCTCATACTACTCTCAAGCAAAGCCACTGGGATCATCCTTTAATGGAAAATGAAAGACAACGTGGGCATGAAATTTTGTGTAAGATAGGCCTCTCAAGGGTGTTGTGCTTGGAAAAATTCCTCACACATTATTAATTCACCCTCATCCACCTTCATAACACCTTATTTTCCCTCAGAAAGCCCTCAGACCTACTCCCGTAGAAAAACAGGTATTCTTGTAGCACCCTATAGCAATCTTGTAGCACTACCTAAATTCAACTATATTTTCCCTAAGACCTTGATTCTTGCATTTTGAAGTTGAATAATCACCCCCATCCTTTGATTTCATTATTAGGGAGACTCCAAGACCAATCCAACCCTATCCTTCCTCCACTACAACATAAAACATCAAGTAGATTAGACTTAGTTTTTTTGGATTCCATAGTTGTGTTGTAAATTGAATTCCTCCTTTTCAAGCAAGTTGAATTAGATTAATGATTCTTGAAAGTAGAACATTGATTTTATTAAGTGTGCAAATAGAGTAGCATAGTTTATTTCTAAATATAGTATAGTTTGTTCCTTTCATGCAATTACAGTTAGTATGTATAGTTAATGAATGGTATTTTCATTTCTGTAGATTATAATAGTGTTCATCCTCTTGCAACCATGATATGATTTCATAGAAATGCTCTTTCTAGTTTGTTGAAGGAGTGGTCCTTGTATGCCTTGATATTATATAATGAATAAGCATGACATGAGTATAGATTAACCTACTGTGCATATAGCACTATCACCTCTATGTTTTTACGAACACCAGGTTGATAATTTAAGTTGAGAATCCTTGGGAGTTGCAACATCCTTGATGCAATACCTAGGCTCATCAATAGGTATGAAATAAAAATGGAAATATTTTTTAATAAGGAGATATTCGTGGGTTCTATAGCCAATCAACTTGGTGTGGAGCTCGTCAATGATGAACAACACTTTGTAGACAATGATTTTTTTTCCTCGGGTAGAAAAAGGCTAGAGAGCTATAATCGAACTTAGATCATCTATGTGACTTGACACTTGAACTCAATGATTCCTTAGCTCAACCATTTGGTCTTTTATTCAGCATGGAATGCATTTTCACTAGTATGTAAGGAAGTTGTGTTACCAGTGGGTGAATCACTCACTCAAGATGTCAAGTCAACACTTTAACCCAACGTTCTCACCTTGAAGATCCTTTACCTTAATGATTTGGTGTTGGAAAATTTTACCCAACAATTTTATTTACGTTGGCACATAATTTTGGGTTCTCTAATCCAAGACTAAAATATAAGTAACTAAAATACAACAAAATTCAATTGTAATTTTTTTATATATATTTGAGAATTACTCGTTAGGTATTTATTAACCAAGTTACATGACACTTCAAATCATTTCTAAGCCTTGACAAATCCTTATCACTAATCCATAATTGCATTCAAATATACCAGAGAGTCCAATGCAATAAAAACACCATTAAATTATGGATACTATTAGTGTCAATATGTCAGTGATCAAACATGCTCTTTCAGTTTTTTTCCTAGTAGTCATAGGTCAAAAATTTTGGTCTTTTCAAACAATTTTTCAAATAAATTTTGGTCACTGAAGGAGTCTAGGCCAGAATTGATGTTCCCCTCATCTCATCCATGGCCATCATCACCTTATATCTGATCTCTTTCATTATAATTTAGAATACTTAGTTCATTCACTCCATCTCATCTAGGTTTTTTGCCTAGGTGTCGTTGTTTTGCCTTTGAAAAAGTCTAATTTTTCATCAAACAAGGAAAAAAATCCTTCATTTCAGTCATAAATATTTTAAAGGGGGGATAGCATACTTAGGAAGAAAAATTAAGGCAACTTTTCTTATTTAATAATGTGGTTTAATGTCAAAATATTTCAAAAGAAAAATTTGTCTTATTGTTTCACTATAGGACAAAAAAGTCATTTCAAAGCCTATAAACGAAAAAAGAAGCTCATCCAAACTCATTATTCTCTTTTATTGTGTGGTAGAGCTCCTCTCTTACCTCCACTACACTCCTTAGTGGTCAAGGAATCAAAACAAAGGTAAGAAATTACTCCAAGGAACATGTTGTTACACTTCTGAAGCCCTTTGTTACATTTCTGGAGCATTGTGTTACGCTTATGTAACTTTTGTTACGCTTATGCTGGCCAGTGTTGCGCTTATGTTGGGCAGTGTTACGCTTCTGGAGCCATTGTGTTACGTTTCTAGAATTAATTTTCTACGCTTCTGGAAGCAGTTGTTACGCTTCTGCTACACAGTTTTACGCTTCTGGAAAGAGTTCAGAATTAGGGTTTTTTGGCTCCCAAGTGATTCATACAAACTCAAGGCTCATTGGCATCGGTTCTTAGAACTATTACAATAGTAATTTCACTTCTTATACCCTCCAGTGGTCAAACTATTGTTGAGCAGTGGAAAAGGTATGAAATCACTGTGTATTTTCTCATTCTTTTACTTTAGACATAATCCTTTTTATCTTAGAAAGATGATTTATTACAGGAATTATGGTAGAATTGTAAAGATTTATGTTCATTGTAAAAACATGACTAAAGATTGTTTTTTGTTGATAAAAACATGAATTAGGCGAGGTGAACAGCTATACCAAAGGCGAGGCTGAGCTGAATGCAACTGTTGTTCCTCCAGCATTAGACCAAATCCTGCCAAAGACAAGGAAATCCAAATGCATCACTAAGAAAAGGCATGGGACAGCTTGACTTCGGTCAAAGTAAATCATGTGATAACTAAAATAAGGGAAGTGAATCCCTCAGGATCCTTTGATCCTGAGGGATCACTGTTCAAGCCTCATCTTATTCCTCGTCTTTTCCATCAGAGTCTAATATATAAGGCAATGCCTTTAGTGATTAGGAGAATCAGAGATTCTTGTATTCAAAACATTTTTTTGTAATATTGTGTTTTATTGACTCTCGGCTTTAGATAGCGATCTCTGTAATACTCTATGCTCGATTAATATAAACAATGCGTTTCATTTCATCTCTCAAGTTCTGAAGTAACCCAGCAGTGTTTCACTAGTGCTAAGGGCCCGGCCCTGGTGGAATTACCCTATTGTTTGTATTTCTAACCTTTGCTTACTGTTGTGTGAATTTGTGTTTAAATTCATTACGATTACAGAGTTGATTGATTGTTGATTGGATTGAGTTCGGATTTGTCGTGAGCGTTAACAAATTTCATTGCTATTCTATCATTTTCAAGAATCGTATTTGATGTTTTATTTATCTTGCTATCTTTATAAAGCTTTGTTGTTCTATACTTAATTCTAGTTGTTGTTATATTGGTTTATGATTCTTTATGATTGACTATTGCGTAGTATTGGCTGTCAACAGGGCTAAAGTATTAATATTAGTTGCCTGATTGCGTTAAGTTTAGAATTGTTGTTCAATTCATGTTTGTTGTTCCATTCCTGTTTATTTTTCATTTCTGATTTGTAGATTCAGATTAGCAGATAGGTTGTTTACAATTGTTGACACATAGGAATTAAAAGTTGTTGTTCCTTTCCAACTTCTATTATTAGAAGAAGTTCCTATCAATTATTTTCATTAGCAAGTAGTTCAAGTTTGATTTCATTTTGATTGCTTAAAGAACAGGACCACCAACTGTAGAGGACATTGGTTACTACTTCCAAGTTCCCAGATTGGTTATCTTGTCTCAGTGTGTTTTCAGTTGCATCGATTTCTAAGGGAATGAGTTATTGCTATTGTATCCCTGATTGATGTTTTGCAGATTGATGTAGTTAAGATTTCAGAGCATTTCCATTTATGTTACTGTAATTAGATTTCTTTACAAGCATCTGTTTACTCTTGTATCTAGAATACTGTACTACATCTTCATAGCATTACTCTTAGTTAATTGCAGCCTCAGACAGAGTACACTCTTGAAATAAAAATTCGCTCCCGGATTGATAATTAATGTAGGCTAATTAGGTGTTTAAAAGATACCTTTTTATGCTCCAACATTTTGGCGCCGTTGCCGAGGAGAGTGTATGCCATTTCGAAAGAGTGATGCACAATTTATTTTCTTCTACTTGCGAAGAATTGGGTATTAAAGACGGAAGGTAAGAACCTGGACACCGGGCAAGAAACACACTTGCTCATAGCCCACTTCACAGCAGAATTAGGTAAGCCTCTTTCTTTAGGTAGGAATGAAGGCTTGTTTTCTTGAATGAATAAACCAACTAAGCAAAACAAAATTCCTCCTAAAATTGAAAAACCTAAGGGACCGGTGACCCTTGGGCGGACAAATTTTATTGACGAAATCCTTAAAAGGACTGAATCTTAGCCATCATTAGGACCTATGAAAGTTATCTCTAGACAGCCTACTAGTTCCCTTCAAGCCACAGAGTCACTATCGGAAGCCTTTGCTGAGATACATAGTCAAACAGTGGGAATTGAGAAAGATTCCCAAGAAATTGAGAATCCCTGCCTAATTTCCCCTCAAGAAGGGAACTCTAGTAATCTCCGTGAAGGAGAAGGGGAAACAGGAGAAACAGAAGAACCAAAATCTCCTATTGAAATAGTCCAAACAGTAAGCAGTCCAGATAAGGGAAGTGTTGTTAAACTCATTCAAAACCAAGGTCCTCAATCACCTCAAACAGTACGTCAACAAGGAATACTTATTATTCATACCAGGGAAGTGTTTTCAAGGCCATTCCTGCTCCTTCTAGTCAGCCTAGGAATTCCCTTGAGATCCCAGAATCATATTGGCACATCTTGGACCAAATGGCCCAGAACCAGCAGACACCCCAGCAAACCTCTACGTTGCAATATCCTATAGTAGATACTGCAGTCAATGCACCTATGAAAGCCATTCCCCATCAACATATTCCCACATTTCATGGCTTAACATCAGAAGATCCAGTTGCATTTTTGTTTGAATTCAATGTGTTATGCAGGGGGTATGATTATACCACCGATCCCCAAAAATTAAAACTATTTCCTTCCACATTAAAAGGAGTAGCATTACGATGGTTTATGGGGTTAGGTGGGGATGTCATAACTGATTGGGATCAGATGAAAGCTATGTTTTTAAAGAAATATCAAGATTATTGCAGGTCTCGAGAACTAAAAGAAGAAATTTTCCAAATGACAGTAAAACCAAATGAAACCCTAGAAGAATATGTGGAACGGTTTCAATACAATCTTCAGATATCTCCTTATAGTGTGATAAAAACACATTAATTAGGGGAATGAAAGATAAATGGGTTGAAACATTGAATATTATGGGAAAAGGTGATATATATCAGGAAATATATGCTAACATCATTTATTTGTGTATCAGGAGTTCGAGGGGAAACACAAGGCTAAAATCAGCAGAACGTGATATAATTACAGGAGACAACAAGACCTCCAATGAAGGTGTAACTTGTGCATAGATTGGAAACCTTCTGGAAGATTTTAAAATAGATATACTTGGGACTCTAACAACGCAATTCAACATTATGCAAGCCAAACAAAAGCAAGCAAAAGCAGAGAAAAATTTTGCGATATTCTTTCCTAGATGCAGGAAGAAACACAGCCACAAAGAGTGCCCGCTGGATGTAATCAAAGTTTGCGCCATTTTCATGAAAGATCACCCTACAAAAGGATGTCCCTCACTTCCTGGCCTAAAAGAAATTTATAAGGAGGCAAAAGAAAAATCAAAAGTAGTATTTTTACTTAATCAACGCTAACAATGGCAACCACGACAATCAGGTATGCTAAGTGATCCATTTTCTTCTTTTTATCCTCCTCAATACAATGCTCGGCAATATAATGGAATGTGGCAAAATCAAAAACCTTTCCCCAATTGGTCACAATAGCCATTCCCTACCTCATCATGGCCAAACCAAACAAATCAAACTAATTGGCCAAGTTTTCCTTTCTGCCCACCGTTTTGGCAAAACAATACTTATCCAACACAATGGTCCCCCTCTACTTCACAGAGTTAGGCCTGGCAGTCAAAATGGAAAAGACCTACAAATCAGCCAGCTGGAACAATCCCTCTCTCTCAACCTACACTGCCAGCTCCCTATACAAACCCCCAGACCAACTTAAGACCACAACTCCTAGCCTAGCCCAACCCAAACCCAAACAATAGGCCAGTTCAGTCTATCCAAATAATGGAACCCCCAGAATTAGAAACTGAACTGAGGTAGTGTAATGACCTTCAATTAAGGTCTGGGTGCATATTAGAAATAGAGAGAACATTAATGTTCATATTGAAAATATGTTACCTATAGAACAAACATTACAAAAAGAGAAGGAGGTTCAACAACAAAATCAACAACAAGTAATAACTCCCTCTCCACCATTCCCAGAACAATTAATCATACCATGCCCATTAGAACAACCTAATTTTGATCTTCTGGGAGAATTAAAAAATTTGTGTATAAAAATCCCTCTCCTCCAAGTCATCCAAGACATCCCTATATATGCAAAAACCATAAGGGAATTATGCATAAAGAAGCCAAAGAGGAGAGCAACCACCAATCCAACTGTCCAAATAGTCGGTACTTTATCTGACCTTTTATCAGGAATGGAAACACCTGTAAAATATGAAGACCTAGGAAATCCCATAGTGACAGTGCAAATCCATGGGAAATTGTTTCCAAATGCCTTAGTTGATTTGGGAGCAGCAATCAATATCCTAACAACCACCACCTGTCAAAAACTTGGCATTACATCGCTAGAACCAACAACAACCTTATTGGAATTGGCCGACCAATCGGTAGTCAAACCAGAGTGTACACTACAAGATGTAATGGTATCTGTAGATTCCTGGGAATACCCTGCTGACTTCCTGGTTATCAATCAAAAGAACCGGCTAGATGGACACCCGTTAATCTTAGGTAGATCTTGGTTGGCAACTTCCGATGCTTATATTGGATACCGACAAGGAAAAATGAGAATAACAAGGGGAAACTATGTCAAGAATTTAGCTTTATATCCCCTAGCCCAGCCAAGCTTATCAATAATCAAAACAAGAAAACAACCTGTATCATATCTTATGGAAAATATGAGATCACCTCTAACTATAGAAGATGCCCTTGATTTTAAATACCAAACATAGGATGATATCATCAATAGTTTTATTAATAAACCACAAATCAGATCCCATCTACAATGTCACATGATCAAGCCAGCATTTGATAATAAGGAAGAAGAAGATCCTCTGAAAGATATTCTTGATCAATTGATACCCACTACTTATGTGTACAATAGTAAGATTGTAGAAATTGAGCCAGGAAAAACTCTAAACATTAACAAAAATATGACTGCTAAACAAGAAGATAATTTGGTCCAATTATTGCAAAAATACAACGCAGCCTTTGCATGGGATTACCCAGACATGAAGTGAATTGACCCCCAATTATGTACACACCACATCTATATTGAAAAATATGTGAGACCCATTCACCAACCCCAAAGAAGACTAAACCCTCACCTTAAAGATATTGTGAAAGCTGAATTACAAAAGCTATTGGATGTTAATTTCATCTACCCAATATCTGATAGCAAGTGGGTCTCTCCATTAGTAGTGGTACCAAAGAAGAACGGAAAGTGAATAATATGTGTAGATTACCATGAACTTAACAAGGCAACCCAGAAAGACCACTTTCCCCTTCCTTACATTGACCAGGTATTAGACACATTGGCAGGAAAGAAATTATTTTCATTCCTCGATGGCTTTAGTGGGTACAATCAAATCTAGATTGCCCCTGAAGACCAAGACAAAACTACTTTTACCTGTCCATGGGGACATTTGCCTACCGAGTCTTACCCTTTGGCCTATGCAATGCCCCCGCTACATTCCAAAGGGCCATTCTCAGCATCTTTGCAGATTTAATAAATGAAGGGCTCGAAGTATATATGGATGACTTCACACCTTATGGGGATGATTTTGAGCCAACATTAGAAAATTTAGAAAAAGTGTTGCAAAGATGTATTGACACTAGGCTTTGTTTAAGCCATAAAAAGTGTCATATGATGATGACCGAAGGATTTATCTTAGGACACTATATTTCAGCAGCTGGAATTCAGGTGGACCCAGCTAAAATTCAGATAATTTTGTTAATACCCACACCCACCACACAAACAGAGGTACGTAGCTTTCTTGGATTTTCTGGTTATTATAGGAGATTTATAGAACATTATTCTCGAATAGCTACACCTTTATATGCACTAACTGGAAATGTTGATTTTATTTGGACAGATAAATGTGACAATGCCTTCAACGATCTGAAAAATCTTGTTTCAACAACCCCATTGCTGAGGGGCCCAAATTGGAATTTACCATTCCAAATTTCATCCGATGCCTCAGACACAGCAATTGGAGCACTGCTTGGGCAGGAGGAAGACAAGAAACCATATGCAATCTATTATATTAGCAAAAATATATCCCCTACTGAATTAAATTATACTGTGACTGAGAAGGAATTTTTAGTTGTAGTACATGCTGTAAATAAGTTTATACATTATATAACTGGGTATCCTATAGTACTATATACTGATCTCTCTTCCATTAATTTTTTAGCAAATAAACCTATTACAAATGGAAGAGTGACAATATGGTTGATTTTATTGCAGGAATTTGACATTACAATCAAAGATCGACCTGGAAAAGAGAACCCTGTAGCTGATTTTCTGTCAAGAATGCCAAAGCCAACAAATACAGAAGCAGTTGAAGACCACTTTCCAGATGAAAATTTGTTCGTTGTTACTGTTAGAACCCCATGGTATGATGATATAGCAAATTATTTGGCAATAGGTAAACTACCTAAACATCTATCCCTTAATGAACGAAAGAAGATAATACAGCGTAGTACTCGATTCTCTTGGATTGGGGGCTAACTATTTCATACAGGGGCAGATATGAAAATAAGGAGATGCATCTGGGAGGACAAGGTATTTGATATTTTGAAAGAAGGCCATGATGGGCAGTGTGGCAGGAATTTTTCAAATCGTAGAAATTCCCATAAGGTTTTACAAATAGGCTATTACTGGCCTACCATCTTTAACGATGCCAAAAAATTTGTGCAGGCCTGTGATAGCTGCCAAAGGGTAGGTCGCCCTGGGCAATCTGATGAAATTCCTTTGAACCCTCAACTATTAATTGAACCATTTGAATGTTGGGCGCTCGATTTTGTTGGCCCTATTAGCCCCCCATCAAACCAAAAAACATACATCCTAGTTGCAACTGAGTATGTATCTAAATGGGTTGAAGCAGAGGCACTTTCAAAAGCTACAGAGGACTTTGTAATACAATTTATTTTCCAAATCTTTGTGCGATATGGCCTCCCAGGGGACATAATCACAGATGGAGGACCGCAGTTTGTAGGTAATAAACTAGCTAAAACACTACACAATTACCACATTCAGCACAAGATTACAACCCCATACCACCCACATGCTAATGGCCAAGTACAGAGCATGAACAAAGTGATTGAATCTATATTAACAAAAACCATTTCCTCACATAGACGTGATTGGGCCTACAAATTGCCAGAAGAATTGTGGGCATACCGAACAACATGGAGACCCACTACGAGATATTCACCATATCAATTGGCATTTGGAAAAGAACCCATCTTTCCAATAGATTTTGAAATTTAGACATTAAGAATAGCCCAAAAGGTGGGTCTAGATTTAAATGAAGCCCGGGTCAAAAGACTGCAGCAAATTAATGAGTTAGATGAAATTAGGCTCTCTGCTCTTCAGCGCACAGCGTTAATTCAACAACAGAGAGAAAAATGGCATGACACCCTTATCAAAGAAAAGATCTTCCACGAAGGAGACTGGGCACTCCTATATGATTCTAGGTTTCAGGATTTTCTAGGGAAACTCCAGACACGATGGCTTGGACCTTATGAAATACAAAAAGTGCATGACAATGGCACTATTACATTAACCACCATTGATGGATCTGGACATTCCTTCAAAGTAAACGGTCATTGAGTACGATTGTATCATAAACCGATTACTCAAGAATCCTTCTACCAACAATTACGGGAAGGTTCTACCATGAAAATTCTGGCTGAAGGGGATAACTCCTCCTCGGCACCCATTTATTAAATCATTTCTTTTTTTGAATTTTGTACATAAAGATTGTTCATTTATTTTGATTTTTTGTTTCATGGAATTCATTTTTTTTCAAAACTCTGTTTATTTTGTTTATTTTGAGCTTTTTCTGTTCCTTTCTAAAGGAACAACACTTTTGTTGTTCCTTTCAAAAGGAATGGCAGTTTCACAGATTATTGTTGTTCCTTTCGGAAGGAAGAACATTTCCGCAGATTGTTTTGTTGTTCTTTTTAAAGGAACAACACCTTTTGAATGTATTGTTTTTTGTTTTAGATCATCATTTTGAGGATTTCTGATGACTCTTCTAAAGGAAAACATAATATTTATATACAATCATACAAATTAAAGCTTACTGTAATCAGCAAATCAAAAGAAATCGTCATTTTTAAGAAAGTTGTTTGGTAATGATAAGAAAAAGGAAAAAGGGACATAATCAATAACATGACTTTGTTGTCTTACTATCACTAGAATTAATATGATCGATTATCCTTATCATGTTGGTTCTTTCCCATGTTTTATAACTTTCTTTGATTTTTACTTATGGAGTAGGAATAAGGGCATATTATTTTCTATTGAGATGTTCAGACTTATTCCACCATCCCTACTCTTAAGGAGTGAAGAGCCATCCTTTATATATAAGTAGGAAAGTGCTATATGAAAAAGAAAAATATTTACATATTTCACTAATAATTTTATGATTTGGCAGATGGAGGATAGGGGGTCTCATCAAGAGCCAGCCTAACATGATCATAAGAAAGAAAGTGAAGTGGCATTCCCATCATGGCTCCACACCAAGGATATGGTCCAATGGACAATTGAAAAAATTAAGAAGTCCTTGGAACAGGAGGTCTCATCACGAGCCGGCCTGCCCACTTTTCACTTCTTCTTAGTGAATGGCATTGTGATTTATCTAGTCACCAAGCCAACACAATGGCCTCCGTTATCACATTTAACAAGCACTTCCTCAGCATAAATAAAGGACAATGGTTCCAAAGGTGAGAAAGAAACTTTGTCAAGGTTATGGACACCTGTGGGCAACAGAGCTCTACTGATGGTATTGGAGTCACATTTATACTCATAAATATTAATTTTAAACCCTTTTTCCTATATCTCTATTTAAATATCAAATGAAAGTATGAATCCCCAACCTTTGATTTCGAACCTATTATACATGAAAATCATCATAAATTGATCACATTAGTTTGAGTGGGTAATAAAATCATCTATACTTATGTTTATCTTAAGTTTTCCCTTCTCCTTATCTTTGAATCATTACAAATGTTTCTATATCTATTTACGATTTATCACACGCATTGATTTCAGTAAATGCTATAATTTGATTGATTGTATCATAATTATGCCTACTTTTTCCTGTTGTACAACTGTTGCGCAGCACTTGCCTCTCTTAATTGACGGTCAAGGAAGACCTATCATCCTTCAGGGGGGGCACGGGTGTCTGCATGCAGATTAAATCCAGATATTCGTTTACCTGTATGTGAACCAAATCCCTACATTCTAGGGAATAACAAAAACTTAATGATATCATTCCAATTCACTGTGTTGTGTTGTTCCATTACAATCACTATGTGTTTAGAAAGAAGTAACAGTGTGCAGAGACGATGGGAGGACGACCAATTCATAGTGAGCCGCAAGTGCTAGTTGTTTCTAATGCGGCACGAGAGATTTTGGAAAAATTGGAATGGATTACATATTTCACGAGGATGCAACAACCCCATGAGACAGTGGCTACCAAGTTTTTATAGAACTTGCAGGAAGGATACTCCATGGTTGGAGGAAGACAGATAGTTGTAACAGATGAAATAATTGCATAGGTATCTGGTATACCAGCGCAAGGAACTAGATGGACTCAAAAGAAGGTCAGGCTTCAAGAATCCATGAAGATTTTTTAGGATGACGGACAGACATTGGTCGTCAAAGGAAAATGAGTTCAGCTAGCATCATTGGGAGAACCACAAACAGAATTGGCCAAGATAGTGCAGGCCTATATAACATGCAATGGAAGGAAAGATGTGGTAAGACCTCGCCACCTTAATTTATTGGTAGTATTAAAGAAAAAATGCACTGTAAATTTGCCTGCATTTTTAAATTTCTTACTTCATGATATTGCCCGTAGTATAAGAAAAGCTCAGCACATAGACATGGTGGTCAGCCTCCATTGCCTAATTATATTAATAGCGATTCGTAGTCTCGCCCAACAACAAACCAGCTGGGAAGAGTTTATATTCTCCATTGATGGAGGGTTAGCCTTACCTACCCCAAAATGGAAGAGAATGGCTAGCTTAACAGCTGAGCCATCAATTCATATACAATCCCTCCGTTCAAAAAGAAGTAGGGGAATGATAGAAGGAATTCCTGGTAGCAGTAGCCAGCCCTTGGAATTGCCCAGCTCGGAGGATGAATAGCCTCCACAATTGGAAGGAGGAAGTCCTCGTACTGATGAAGAAGAGGAAATTGAGGGAGAAATTCGCTACTCGGATGAAGAAGAAATGAGCCACCACACCAGTGGTGAGAAAAAAACCAGTACAGAGGAAGGAAATAATGAAGAAGAGGAAATTGAAGGAGAAATTCGATATTCGGATGAGGAAGAAGGTAGCTACCATACCTGTGAGGAGGATGAAGATAAGCATAGCAGTGAAAGAGAAGGAACAGAGCCTCCTGAAAATACTACTACAAGTTCACCATGAAGCCCTTTACGGGAAGACCAATTGGCCCAAATTCTGGCCAATATGAGTGACTATGTGTAGCCTCATAGCCCTTTGGACCTTAACATTGATATCAATCAGTTGCAGAAGCATTCTGCTTTCAACAAAGAAATAGTTGAAGAAATGTTGGATGAAACAACAAACCCTAACAAAGCAATAGAGTCAGCTAGGGTTGCTTCCCCTGAAAAACATGAACAAGAAAATGAGAACACTGAAGAAATATCCCAACCTGAAAATTCTCAGGGGATTATAGAGTCAGTTGAGGATATAACTCCTGAAGAATTGAGCCAAGGGCATATGAATATTGAAAAATAACCCCAAGAAGAAAACAGAGAAGAGAGCCCAACTGAAGGCAGGGCTGATGAGGACCAAAACCCTGTTGGGAAAATAGGTATGGAAAAAGGAACAGTCGTTCCATTAAGAAAAAATAAGAAAGTAACTGAGATTGAAAAGCTTCGGAGGGAATGAATGAAGCTTCATAGACTCATGGAAAAACTCAGGAAAACCATTAAGGTTCTTAGAATGAAACAAATGCCCAAGTGAGCCCCAAAGAGAAGAAGCATAGCCACCAAGAGATCTTCGAAAAAGAGGAAAGTGGCCGCTAAGATGAACCCCCAAGTTGTAGAAGCTATGGTTGAGCCTAATCATAGAGATACGGAACAGCAAGCAGCTGTTCCAGCATAATTTATTTCAGAGGGACCCACTTCAAGTGAAAACATGCAAGCTAGTAGTTAGAATACTTTTAGTGACCTTACATTAGCCAGACTCCACAAGGATTTGGCACAGGCTCGATTGGAAAGGAAAAAGTTGGAAGAATACACTATCCCTAGGAAGAGATATAAAGAGTTGCAGCAGCAGATGAAGGCCATCCATGAAGCAGAGGCTGAAGCCCACGAGAAGTGTTGAAAAGCAGAGGAGAAGGTTGAAAAGGTAATGAATCAATTAAAATTAGCCGAGAATCAAATGGACACTCTCTTCTCATTGTACACCGATATTTTAGCTTGTAGATGCCCTGCCAAGAACTATGCTTTATTTTTATTAGAAATATATTTACAGCTAAAGATTAAGGTAGTTAGGGTAGGAAAATCTATAGAGCCAAAAACTATAGATGATTTTGTAACATGATGCAAACTCTATGGGGTAAAGGTACAGTGCCTCTTGTGTGAGCTTTATTTTCATAATCTAATACTGGAAAATGATTGTGAGACAAATCCTAGCCCTTTTGTGGGAGATATCCAATAGCAGCCATTTATTTCCTTTGCTGTTAATCAGTTAAAATGGCTTAAAGCCTATAATGTTTTTCAAAGGCAGGAAAATGAATTATATTTGTGGGTTATGAGTGAACCTTAGGACCCATTTCAATTATGGGCTAGGCAGAAGAGTTTGATGACAAAGGAAGGTGTTATCCAAGCATTGGGGCCTGTCCATAAATTGATTATCTTGAATGGGATAGATTATTTACTATCTATTAGAAACCAGGCTTGCATAGCAGCTAAGTTCTAATGAGGAATTTCCAATCGGAATGTGAAAAATAGAGAACCATTTAACTATAAAAACTTTGGGCTAGCTACAGACCGCTTGGTGTCCTATAGTAATCTCATTTTGAAAGAAGGACCATTCTGGCTAGGGTGTAGGTTTCGAAGCCCCATTGCATGGTATCTTGCTACAGACTACAAAGCCATTTATGAAATACCTAAAGGACAGATAGAGCATGTCTTTGAAGTATTAGCTGCAATGCATTCTTTTAGACCTTTTGATGAAAAACCTTATCCGACTTATTCTTTAACTGCTCTGCATGTGAACTATATTTTTCATGAAGACATGAAAAAGGGTAAGCAGGGGGATATGTTGAGCAGTGGAAAAGGTATGAAATCACTGTGTATTTTCTCATTCTTTTACTTTAGACATAATCCTTTTTATCTTAGAAAGATAATTTATTACAAGAATTATGGTAGAAATGTAAAGATTTATGTTCATTGTAAAAATATGACTAAAGATTGCTTTTTGTTGATAAAAACAGGAATTATGCGAGGTGAACAGCTATACCAAAGGCGAGGTTGAGGTGAATGCAACTACTATTCCTCCAGCATTAGACCAAATCCTACCAAAGACAAGGAAATCTGAACGCATCGCTAAGAAAAGGCAGGGGACAGATCGGCTTCAGTCAAAGTAAATCATGTGATAACTAAAAGAAGGGAAGTGAATCCCTCAAGATCCTTCGATCCTGAGGGATCGCTGTTAAATCCTCATCTTATTCCTCATCTTGTCCGTCAGATTCTGATATATAAGGAAATTCCTTTAGTGATTAGGAGAATGAGAGATTATTTTATTCAAAACATTCTTTTGTAATATTGTGTTTTATTGACTCTCGGCTTTAGAGAGCGGTCTCTATAATACTCTATGCTCGATTAATATAAACAACACATTTCATTTCATCTCTCAAGTTCTGAAGTAACCAATAGTGTTTCAGTGGTGCTAAGGGCGCAGCCCTGGTGGAATTACCCTGCTATTTGTATTTCTAACCTTTGCTTACTGTTGTGTGAAGTTGTGTTTAAATTCATTACGATTACAGAGTTGATTGATTGCTGATTGGATTGAATTCGGATTTTTCGTGAGCGTTAACAAATTGCATTTCTATTCTATCATTTACAAGAATCGTATTTGTTGTTTTATTTATCTTGCTATATTTATAAAGCTTTGATGTTCTATACTTAATTCTAGTTGTTGTTCTATTGGTTTATGATTCTTTATGATTGATTGTTTCGTAGTATTAGTTGTCGACAGGGTTGAAGTATTAAGATTAGTTGCCTTATTGTGTTAAGTTTAGAATTTCTGTTCAATTCATGTTTGTTGTTCCATTCCTTTTTATTGTTCATTTCTAATTTGTAGATTCAGATTAGCAGATAGGTTGTTTACAGTTGTTGTGTACACATAGGAATTACAAGTTGTTGTTCCTTTCCAACTTCAGTTATTAGAAGAAGTTCCTTTCAGTTATTTTCATCAGCGGGTAGTTCAAGTTTGATTTCATTTTGATTGCTTAAAGAAAAGGACCACCGACTATAGAGGACATTGGTTACTACATCCAAGTTCCCAGATTGGTTATCTTGTCTCAGTGTGTATTCAGTTGCATCGATTTCTAAGGGAATGAGTTATTGCTATTGTATCCCTGATTGATGTTTTGTAGATTGATGTATTTAATATTTCAGAGCATTTCCATTTATGTTACTCTAATTAGATTTCTTTACAAGCATCTGTTTACTCTTGTATCTAGAATATTGTACTACATCTTCATAGCATTACTCTTAGTTAATTGCAGCCTCAGACAGAGTACACTCTTGAAATAAAAATTCGTTCCCGGATTGATAATTAATGTCGACTAATTAGGTGTTTAAAATATACCTTTTTATGCTCCAACAACTATCAAGACTTACCATTGATTTTCATACTCACTCCATACTCCATTATATTTTCACTTATTCATATCATTGAGAGATTTTAGTGAAATAAACCCTAACCCTCCCATCTAACACTATCCTGCACCTCCCACATACATCATAATCCTATATCCCACCCTCCATATCCTTCCTAAGAGCCATTTTCACCAAACCTTAATTTCTAGCTAGTTTTCATTGTGTTATACTGGGAAATTCCTATGTTTTCCTCATTTGACGACCTTCTTCAGATCCATTTCAGTTGATTTCACTCATATCATGGAGCCAACATGCAAGCCTATCTCCTGAATTTTTTTATAGAATTTTCCTTGGCTTCAAAACCATTCATATCACCCTCCAATCCTACCCCATCCCTATACTCTATAATTTTTGAATTACACTATACATACCCATTACATATACACACTAGGTTTTCATCCTTTCAATGATAGAAAATATGGAGAGTGAGAAGAAAAACTTCAAGGGAGTGTGCTACCTCATATTAGAACCCTTCACCATGCAAGAAATAAATGCTTCACCCTTAGCCAAAAGATGTTTTGAGAGGATTGGATGTTTGAGGTTCTGTGAGAAGATCATGGAGGAAGGGTATCTTCTTCAAATTACAAGCTTATTTGCCTTTAAGCTCAACATCGGAAAGGTCATCATTGTAGGTGTAGAGTTTCACCTATCAGAAGATTTGATTTCTTCAGCAATAGGTATTCCTAGTCATGGATAAAAGTGGTTCAAGGGCATGGACATAGACCTTGAAGATTACAAACAATTTCTTAAACCCCATGCTAGAGAGGAACTAGAGTACCTATTCTCTTTCAGACACCTCCGTAATATATATGCTCCTTTGATGATGTTAATAATGACGTATTTCACATGTGAAGGAAGATTTTCCAGGTTGTATAGGTACCATGTTAGGTTGTTGATGCATTTCACCTCTATCAAATCACTTGATTTGCCACATTACTTGTACAGGAGTTTGATAAAAATGACTAAGAAGGTTCAGAGGAGAAAACAATATCATTACTCATCTTTTTCACCATGGTCTAGTCAAACTCATTGTGTTACATCACCTTTCATCCATCAACATGAATTGGGAAACCTTAATGGAAAGCGCCCACCACTAGCCCTCCTATCATGCATAGCACACCATCACCATCATTGTCAGCAAAACCAATGGAGGTTGGCTCTTCCAACATGTAAAATCAGATTTCAAAGGCCCCTAGGGTTGTTGATTTTACTCATACCTATGAGAAGGGAAAGAGACAAGTATTTGCACCCAAATCTATCAAAAGTGTACTTACACTAGACACTATTGTTGAACAAAGTGAAATAAAGGAGCAGCCTCTCATGCATCAAGATGAAACACCTTTGCACCAACATAGTGAACCAGTGCCATTGGAGGCTGAGGTAGCTAAGAATTTTGAAACCAAATCAGCTGAGGATATCATTAAGTATTAGGATGAGGAAATAGCAGAGTTGAGGAATATTTTCTCCATTTCTAAGTCTAAAATCACTTTCCTACAGCAAGAGAATTTTCAATTCAAGGTGAAGAAGTTGTTACAAAGCAAACCTAAGCCATACCTAGAGGCAGATAAAGGTAAAGGTATGCAGATCATAGATTTTGATCACATGCAGGACATGGAGACTGAAACATAGCTAAGAAGGGAAAAGACAAGAGGCCTCAAAAGGGCATTGAAGCTAGAAATATAGTCAATTCATCCACCTGAAGAGTTGACCTTTGATGAGCTAATAGCCATGGAAATCAATCAAGACAGGTAACTCTAGCTGGGAAGGGTAAAGGAGAATTTGGAGAAGCTCTTCAAAAGAGCTAAGAGATACAACAACCTCCAAAGAAACATGGAAATCACTAGTGCACCAGGAACATAATTTCACAAATAAGGCTAAAACAGCTGAACAAAAGACTAAAAGAAGACCAAATGAAGCTTAAAGAGAAGGATAGCTTAGATTTTCTGGCTAAAGCTTCCTTAGTTGTTTAGCCCATCATTCACAGGTGCTACAAAACCAATTTTGAGAATTTTTAAGAATTTTGGTATTTTTTGTGATTTTTGCCCAAATCTATAAATTCCCTCCTCACTTAAGCATAGAAACATTTTGCTACGCTTATTTTAGGAGCATCCAAATGTTGATTTCTTTATATGGTTGGATGCATTTTGATGAGTACATCAAAGATCAAGAACCCTCTTTGCATGATAGGTTTTAATTTTTCAAAAAAGGCCAAAAATCCACTTCTATGCTTCTGTCACTTTTTTGGAGGCCTTGTTACACTTCTGGAGTAACCTTGGGAGAATGAAATTTTGGAGGCATTCCCATGGGCCATTTTTAAAAATTAAAGATGTTTTGGAAACTAGACACATAGGGCTAGTTGACTGTTCTTTCAGAATTTGATTTTGATTCCCAAAAGTGCCTCAAAAATGGCTGCAAACTTATGCTACGCTTCTGCAAAATTATGTTACGCTTTTGTCAGAAAGTGTTACACATTTGTATTAGATTCCTCAGGACACTTTTCAAGCTTAGAAAATGTCAGAAATTCAATTCTTTTTTTCCTATGAGTTTTAATTAGAGTAATTGAGTTGGCTTTTGCCTCTTATCATGAGGGAACATGTAATTTAATGTAAGGGACACACACTCATAATTCATAGCTGAATTTTAGGGAATAGTTTCTAACCCCCCTAGAATCTAGGAAATGACTCATCTCATGTATTTATGATCCATTTTGGATTGGATTTCGACCTGATGATGTGTCATGGTTCATATTTCTTATAAGTAGACTCTCTTTAGTCTTTTTTTTTGGTAGGATGGTCTTATTTTGCAATGGATCTATTGTAACAACATTTTGGAATGAAATCAAAGACAGTCTTGCAGAACTTGTGTTTAGAATATTTTGGCATGCATTGGAGCATTTGTTCTTCTTCTGTATTATTAGTATGAATATTTTGTTGAATTTTACGAAAAAAGACCACTTTAGCTATGCATAACAAATAGCCCTAACATCAAATATGGCTGCCAATATCTTCAAATCTGCAGTTAGTAGATCAAGACAAATGCTGCACAAATCCAGATATGTGCATAAAAAGACATTAAGTAGTGAAAATAAGGTTTTGCTCCATGCATCCAATAGACAAGACAAGAACAATATTTTTGAAAAAAAAATTATATTAAGGGCACCTGAGAGGAAAACAATAAAGGTGTTTCCAATTCTCCTCAATGGGATGGGTTCTCGAAAGTCCTCAGCGCTTCATATCTAGCATTTCTCTTTCTTGTTGGTGTAGAAAACCCAGACAAACATAAAACTCAAAGGGAGCTCACAAAGAAAATAATGGAGAAAGTGGCAATGATAATGGCTCAAAGTCAGACCAAGAGTATAGATCTAGAGTGATCTAATAGGCAACAAAAGGTGACAAATGAATGGGAAAACCCTTCTATTTATAACAAAATATTAGGGTGGTCTAGAACTTGGTGCATGAATAAAATATTATTAACCAAATTCTAGAACCACCGTTTAGGAATAATTTATTATATTTGTTGGAGGGAAAAGATATTTGACTTGGGTCAAATCCCTTTATTTGTAAATAATAAATAAATAAATGATTTATTTATTATTTTAAGTGGTTGAAAAAATAATGGTTTATTTAATTATTTATAAATGATTTAGTCATATTTAACAAGGAATATTATTTAAATAAGATTTAAATAATTATTCCTAGAAAAAAATAAGATAAATAAGGATTTATCTAATTAATTTCCTTGTTTTGGGTTAAATATAACCATGAATAATAATTAAATTATTTTTTAATTAATTATTCCATGAGGAAAATCAAACAAATATAGATTTTTTTAATATTTCCTTTTGGGGTTTCCTGTTTAGACCATAAACAACCTAATAAATGTGTTTTATTAAGTTATTTTACATAGTGAAAGCGATTTTACTTAGGGTAAAATTGGTTTTACATGGTGTACTTGGGTCCATCTAATGATAATAGGTTAGATGACCAAAAAATGGTGTAACAGATTTCCCCCCAGCGTGTGAGTGTTAGGAGCAAATCATATGACCAAATTACGTTGTAAGAACTCAATCACCAGACATCAAAAGGGAAGTCAGAGAGAGAAATGTAAGGTAGTCTAAAGTGCGAAAGAACTAGACCTTGAGGAGATGAGACTTACATGTGCAACAAGTCTCGTTTTATGAGAGAGTTTCTGTGCTAAAGGTGGCGGGGGAGGCATACCTATGCCCACCGAGACAAAGTACAAACGAATAGTGCGTCCAGTAAACAAGGAACCGAACTGTAAAGTACATGCAAGCATAAACATGAGCTAGATAAAAGATATAATGATGAATCCCACATACATGTTGTGCCTGGGATAACAGCCAGGACTTATAAAATAATATCTGAGTACATTAGATATAAAGACAGCCCAAATACCCCTTATCAATGGGGAAGGGCTCGCAAAATCTGACTGATACATGCAAATAAAAGAAGTGTTGCAAGCGGTTAAGGCCGACATCATCAAATGTATAGAGTGGCAACGAAGGCTACAAGGAAGAGGTCATCCGGACCACCCCCTCATGAGGGTTGATACATCTCACACACACCTGAAAATCATCAATATCTGTTGTTTCATCACTGAACCATCAATATCTGCAAGGCCACCCCCTCATGAGGGTTGAGACATCTCACACACACCTGAGAATCATCAATATCTGCTGCTGCATCACTAAACCATCAAGTATACGGATCTCGATCATGCTGAAAGGAGCTGGATCTGAGAAACAATCAATTCAAAGGGTAATGGGAAATCCCTTTGCCTAATCTGAGGCACCGAACAAGTGTGGAAGCTGGAACCAAGGTACACCACCCTCTAGACCTGTCTTCTGGAATGAATGAGCTGATGTCGATAGAAGGAGGTCCACCATAGGAGAGGCAATAAGGGATCCTCAACTAAGGCATGAGAGAAAATAGTAGAGTGACTAACAGACTGAGGCTAATGATGATGATGAAGTGGGGGATACTGAGTAGCGAATGGAGGACTTCCCTTGTTAGAGTAGAAAGGGCATGAATTACTTGGCAGCGACACACACAATATCATGAGGGATAGGGGACAGGGGGACTAAAGGCCATAATGTGCGACACGATAGAGGGACCAAGCAATGAAGGATAGAGGACTATAGTAGGATATAAATGGACTCGGGATAGACTCCATGAATGCGATGATGACTCAACTCGGATGCTCTAAAAAAGGGTGAATTGATGGTGTTGCCACACAGTAGAGGTCCAAATGGGGGAGCATAAAAACATGAGTACAAGGGGGTATCTTATGACGAAAATCAACATGAACAAGCATAAGTATGGAGGCAAAGTGGTTCCCCAAGTACAAGTGTTGTAAGTGAAGAAATCCGATTTGGAGGAGAGGTGAATAGACCCTTCATGGACAAAATGGGTCTAGGTGAAGTATCAAATCATGAAAAACTAACAGATACCCATTTCAGTGCTCAGCGAGAGCTTTCCAACGGTGTAGACAGTGTGTCAAACGAGGCTACTGTTTGGTCGCAGCGGGCGAAAGAAAAAGCAGGGGTTTCTCTTCTAATAAGGCATTTTCCCTCCAAATGCATTAATTTTCTTGTGTATTTGTGGTGAATGTAAAGAGGAGAGGAGGCCCTAAATCTTGCGGTGATTGTAGCAGACAAACCGACCGTTGGAATCGAGATCTGTCAATTGCAGGTAAGAGGCCTAATCCTACTCTTTCTTTTTTATGGATTGAAAGTTTAGATTAGGGTCCCAAATCTCAGGAACGGACCCTCCCTCATCTTCACATCTAGGTCGCACTATTTGGGCCAAAAACTGCGACCTGGGAAGCAGGTTTTGGCCTAAAAAGTGTGACTTGTCCCAGGATTTGGCCAAAAAGTGTGACCTGTCAGATGGAGGTGATTTCAGTGCTGTTTTGGGTTGAGAGTCAAGTTTTTTGTAATTGAATATAGTTTTTCCTATCTGTGTACTGACAAAGATGATGTTTTTGTGCAGATATGGCAGATATACGGATCAACTGGAGAGAGAGAGAGACCTGGGTACATTACGGTTGGAAATCCAAGCAGATCAGGGTGTCTGTCGTGCATTGGCCAGGTTTGGGGTTTTGAAATTTATGGAGAACCCTCTAATGAGAGCTGGGGAGCCCTTGTTGGCCCAGATTGTCAGTTATTGGGATCCAGATCATGAGGTCTGTATAGTGCAAGGGCACAGGATCGAGTTGACAGTCCAGGATCTGTATTTCCTGACTGGTCTCCCACCATTAAGGATGGTGGGAAATACACAGCTAGTGTTACCGCGGGGGCGTAACATCATGGATTTTGTAGAGTGACATTGTCGACCAGGCCTCCGAGTCAAAGGGACTCGGATACCGATTGGGGATCTAGAGAGGTTAGAGACCCGTGTAGTGGCAGCAGTAGTGTTGCGGATCCTGGGCAGCCAGGAACTCCATCACATCACTGAAGGGCAGATGATGATTGTGGAACAAGTGTTGAGTGGGACCTAATATGGGTGGGCCCAGATGATGTTGGTGTCATTGAAACGACAGTTGTCGCTTTGCAAGCAGCAAGTGAACCATGATTGCGCGTATGGGACCATATTGTGCTCGTTATTTTTTGAGAAGATCCTGACCTTACAACCTCGTGTACAGCTACCAGATGGGGGTCCGAGAGAACCCAGGATGCGCCGGTGGGGGTGACTACTGTGTAGAGGAGGAGGAGGGGTGGTCGGATGGGTGTTCCGACCGGAATTATTTGCCCATTGGGATCAGATGTCGTTGTACATAGACGACTATCCCTATAGTGGGATGAGTTATTGTGGAGATCCAGACTTGCCACTTATGCTTGGTAGAGTATGGGGGCCTGATGGTAAGTGAAAAGTGACCAATCTGTTATGTGCATGTTAAATTTTGTGAATAGTAGATATGGTACTGATTCTAGGATTTATGGTACTGATACTTATACTTTTGGTATGCAGATATAGCTCTGGTAAAACCAGCCGGATATATGGGATGACCTGTAGTATCAGGAACTATAGGTGCTAGTGGATCAAGGACTGCACAGAATGAGGATATGACCACCCTCCTGGAGGACATCCGTCATAGATGTGAGAGGCTGTAACCAGTGTTTCGGAGCGGGGTTGGCAAGACTTAGACGACCAGTACATAGAGCTATGTATTGGGCTACCCTCAGAATAGCGAGGTGTCATGCGGCGAACAGCGATGGACAGTCAGATTGTGCATGATCTAAGAGCTGTGGGAGCAGAGCCATTGGCTCAGAATCCTCCAGATAATGATTAGATGTGGGGCAGGTGGTGCCCCCTAGTGTGTATGTAGGGGCAAGTGGTGCCTCCCAGTTTTGATTTTTGTTTTTTGTAACATGCTATGGGCATGTCATATGTATCAGAGTAGATGGACTCTAAAAACATGTTGTATGACACATATTATGGATATGCATCGTTTTGGTGATTTTGAATGTTATTGTATTTTTGGAAATGTGTGTGATAAATTCCAATCTAGGACATGGTTTGCAAGGCTATCTAGGTAGTGATTTTGTTCTCTAGGTACATGACTGAAATTAATGACTCTAAATTCACGTATCAAAAGTTTCACTCGTAAATATAGTCAAAAAAGGATAGGATTATGCACACGATAGACACCATTGAGTTGCATGATAAGAAGCAGAGAATATAAACAAACATGCAGATGGAGGATGCAATGAGAGAGGGCATCGGCTAAAATATCACGCACTGCATCATATTTGGTCTAATTATTGGTGGCAGCACCAATGCAGATCCCATTGGAGAGAATGATGGTATGCAAGGGGGTAAATATGCCCCAAGCTGCCGAGGCTAGATTCTAGGAATAACGACTTGCACCATCGGTGTAGCCGATATAGGGTGAGGACGGGAGGTCCTGCAGAAGAGCGTCA